>CAUYUJ010015386.1:37500-92500 GCA_963575745.1 Prorocentrum cordatum | reverse complement strand
AGAGAGAGAGAGAGAGAGAGAGAGAGAGAGAGAGCCTGGCGAGGCTGGGGCCCGAAGGCCTCGACAGCGAAAACGAGCAACATCGCGCAGGCGTCATCGCCGAACAAACGCGCGTTGCCTGCAGGGCGACCCGGCGACGAGCGCAGTCTCGGGCCCTGGGCGCCGCCCCCCCCGATGCGGCACGAGGGGCATGAACGGCGCGTCGACGCGAGCTGAGGCCGAACATCTCAAAGTCAGGCGCGCGCTTCTCGAAAACGATCGCAAATATCAAGGGACAAGAGAACGGCGTGAACATCGGGATTGTTCCGGGCGCAGCACGCGCGGCGTTCCTTTGGCGTAGAAACCCCGGCCAGCAGGATCGTCTGCGCGGCCGCCTCGCCCCGCGCGCCCCGTTCCACGTGGCGGCCGAACGCAGGCGCGCTGGCGTCGTTGCACGCAGCCGCCTTCTCCCGCTTGGCCCGCGCGACAAGGGAGGCGAGCTTCTGGCGTGGCCGGCAACCTTGCGCGCCATCGCGGCGCTCCTCCGCCCTCTGGGGATTGCCTTCAGACCGCGCTCGAGCGCGTCCGCCATCTCCGACGGGTCGCCGCCGCTCGCGCCCGCGCTCGGGTTGCCCATCAGGTCTAGGGCCCTTCGCAAATGGTTTGTCGATCTGGTCGTCTCGGACCTCGTTCGCCCCAGGGCTCGTGCGTCTCGAAGCGCGTTGCTTCCGCGGCCTCGGGGCGCCTGGCCCCGCGCCCTCCGCTCGTGCCGAGCGGGCGGCCGGGTCGCGCCGCCCTCGCGCTCTCGCTGCCCCTTTCCACGAGAGCGCCGGGGCGCCTTGCAATCGTCGGCCGTCGACGCGCGCGCAGTCCGCAGTTCCCCGGCCGGCGGCCCCCCCGAGCGGCCGACTTTTCTGGGCGGCGAGCGAAGGGGCGGGGGCGACACGGCACCGCGCTACATCCGCCCTCGTCCACACCAACGCCCCCCGAGAACGAGCGGGGACGACAGAAGCAGGGGAAAGGAGCGGGAGACACCCGCGAGAGGAGTGAGTGCAAGAGAAAGAGAGAGAGAGAGAGAGAGAGAGAGAGAGAGAGAGAGAGAGAGAGAGAGAGAGAGAGAGAGAGAGAGAGAGAGAGAGAGAGAGAGAGAGCGCCACTGAGCAAGGAGACACAGGAGAGCACGGCCGCCGCCCAAGGCATTCAGTGAACACGGAGTAGGAGGACAAGGAGGAGGTGGAGGAGAATGAGGAGGATGATGCCTCTTAGTGGTCTCTTTGTGTCCTCTTTGGGCTTCTGGGGGAACCTTTTGGGGCGTCTTAGGGTGCTCTTGGACCGTTTGGCGCCTTCGGAGTCTCGGAGACCTACCTCTCTGGGCCGTTCTGGAGAAACGCAACCTCCGTCATCCCGCTCTACCCCTCATCGCAGGCCCCGAGCGGTGTTCGCCACCCGGCGCTGGCGTCGGGCTGGCTGGCGCCGTGCTGACTGGCGCGGGGGCCTGCTGGGGCGAGTGCCCGGCGAGCGCTCGACGCAGCGTCGACAAGCCTGGCGCGGCGCCATGGCGGGGCCGGGATCCGTCGAAGGGGGCTGCTGCCGCACGTCCTGCTGCTGCCTCTCCCTCTGCTGCTCCTGCTCGCCTCCGCCCTCCTCCCTGCCGCCCCCATTCCTCCCTTTTCCAGCTCCACCGCCCCGCCCCCAGCTGCAGCTGGGCGAAGGAGCCCAGCAGGGCCTCGCTGGCCGCCCCCCCCTCTCTCCACCAGGAAAGGGGGAGGCGCCGAAGAGCTGCATGAGGAAATCGGACCCGAAGGCGTGAACATACCATCGAAGCAAAACATGCTGCAAATCAGAGGTACCGTTTTGGCACGCTGAGCCAAGGAGTAAGCCCCTCTGTCTCAGGGCATCTAGGACAAGGTCAAGCAGACCACGGAGACCACGGCCAAGACCAAGGATTAGTCTTACAACCCTCGACATGGATTGTCTAGAGTCCTCCCGTTTAGCGTCGCCCTTCCCAGTGCCGAATGCAAGCGGCACGCGCTTTTGGTGGGTGACGTGGCCGCTTTAAGCTTGATGTTGAAGAGGGGGGTCAGGCAAGTACGTCGCGCTCACTGCCATCAATCAGCTGGTGCGCTCATGCACGTGCAAATCACGTAGCCATCATCGGAGGTTAAGGTCGTCGGGGGTTGCAGGGATGCCGATGCCGGCGGTCGTCGTTTCCAGGCATCCGCGCGATCTCGACACCAGCGAGGTGCGCTGCGTGTCCTCCTCCGTTCCTTCTCCCCCCCTGTTCATGCTCGCCCTTTTTCTTCAGTACTTCCCAGTTTCTTTTCTCCCTTCATCTTCTTGCTCCTCCTCGTCCTTCTCGTCCTGTCTGCGAAGAAGCAGTCGAATTCCCTGTGGTTCCCTGGTGCACCGCTGATGCTTGGATGAGACTTCGTGGCAAGGCCGCGTGAGGAGCGATGGGGATCGGAGGATGGTAGGGTGGGATGGGAGAAGGGGCGGCGGAGGTGGAAGAGAAGCTGAGAGGCTTGAGGGAGGAGGGGGCCTTCTCTGGCCACCCCCTCTCGGTTAGAGCATGAAAGGTACATGTAACGAATGCAGTTACCTATATCACGCGGCCAACCGCCACCTTCATAGTAGTTGAGGGCATCCTGGGCCGTGTTGGGCCAGTGCGGGGGGCTTCTCGCGTGTGCAGACGCCCGAAGTGGCGAGAACGCGACAAGTATTCAAAAACTTTCGTGACTTCAATGATTCGTGCTTCTTGAAGCCCTCGGCCGTGCTCCCCCGCTTGCTTTCTGCCTGCTTGTCTGCCTGCTTGCAGACCTCCCTCCCTTCTCCCTCTTCCTCCTCCTCCTTCTCCTCCTCGTCCTTTCCCCCTGGCCTGGAGATCACGCGTCTGCGCGATGTGTCATTATTGTTGAGATTTCCCGCGGGGGTCCCGCGACGCTCCGAGTCCGCGTCGTGGCCGCCGCCGCCGCCCGGCGGCGCGACGCAACTGGCAGGGGCCCGCTGCTCTCACGCGGTTGCCGATGCCGTTGCTCTCCTCCTCCTTTTCCCCCTCCTCCCTCCTCCTCCTCCCCCTTCTCCTCCTCCTCCTCCTCCTCCATTTCAGAAGGCGGCGGGGCTTCTCAGAAGGCCTCCGGCCTTCTGTAAAATTCACTGCGTCTCTGGCAAGGCTTAGAGCACTAGATTTTCTCAGACGACCGGGGAAATTCCGAGCCGCCTGAGAAGGCTCGCCGCGGCTCGCCCCCCCCCCTGGGCTCGCCGCCGATCCCTGGCCGTGGACCCCGCCTCCGTGCGTCGACGCCTGGCGACGTCACTAGCCTCGGGCGCTTGGTCGAAGGGGTCCGGCCCCGCCGCCGCCGCGCCGCCGCCGCCCGCCATCTCTGGGACGTGGCCCGCCGTCTTCCACGAGCGGCCGTCGCCCCGCTGGCCCCGCGCGCGGCTTTCGAGCGCCGCGGCGACGGCCTCCGCCATCTCATGAGATAGCGGGGATGGGCGGGCCGCTGGCGGGATGGCGGGTGGAGGTGGCGGCTGCGCGGCTGGCCGCTGCAGGGTCGTTGGCCGGGGCGTTCGCTGCTCCTGCTGCTGGCCCGCGACCCCGCCCATCTGCCCCAGCGCGCCCGCGAAGCCCCCCCCGGTCTGCGCCGAGGGGGGCGCTGCGACCAGCGGCCAATGGCGCCGCTGAGGCGAGATGCGCGGCCGCGCCCTTGGCCCGTTCCTTCGGCCCAAGGGCCCCCGCCAAATTGGCACTGGCAGCGAGCGTCCTCGCGCGCGCGCCGAGGCGGGATGCGACGGCGAGCGGGAATACGTCATGCCGCTGCAAAACTGTTGAGCCTGGGCAATAATATCACGAGGCTCGGGAACCAGGCGCGCGCGTGCGCGCCCGGGCGGCGACGTGGAAGCAGCGCGATCTCGACTCAGCCTGAGGCCCAGGATGGGGTCGCATCGGACCAGGCCCGCCTTGCGCGGCGGGGGCGCTCGCGCGGGCGAGAAGGACAACGCGTCGATGCAAATCGCTGCCAAACAAACCTGAGTGAGGCCAGATCGTAGGTCCTCCAGCGGTGCACTCTGCCTCCTGGAAGTTCCCCTCTGACCTGCTGCCCCGACGCGCTCGCGGCCAACGCGCGGCGGACGCGCGCGCGGGGGGGGCCCTGTCGAGGTGCTGGGCGCCCCCCGTGAGCGCCGTCGTTCCGCGCTTATGAATCGAGAATGCAAGCGCACCTGGGAGGGGCGCGCGCTGGCCCATCACCAGACGCGACGCCGCCGCCCTCCCGCGCGCGCGGGGGGGGGGGGCCCGCGGGCGCGCCATCCAACGGGGCCCTTCCAGAATATGCCGCCCCCGCAATCAACCGCGAGCATGCGCGGCGGTGCCCGCTCGGGACCATCGCCGCATATGTTCTGGCGCATGTGTTTTTTTCTCGCGCAAGTTCCAATTGCAAGCGCCATGTCACTCTTCCTCACGAAATGCCACGCGCAGGATCTCGCCCGCAGAGTTGCCCTCCGATGTGCATTTCTTGTTCGTTCGAAGCACGTGCTCCCCAACCTAAATGCCCTATGCCCGCGGGCCCGGCGGGGGCCCTTCGGATTCTGCCAGGAAAAAAATTCACGCGCGCCCTTCGCAACGCCTCCCAAGACGACGATGAAACCTACGGTTTCGGAACATCGCGAATGCGCGACAAACGGAGATCTCGCCCCGTCTTGGAAAAAAACAATTCGAGGAACTCCAGATCAGTGGGATGGGGATGCCCTCGCCCGCCTGTCCTGCATCGGCGCTGACGCGCCGGGCCCTGTCAATCCGCGCCCGCGCCGCGCGCGGCGGCCCCCTTTCGGGGAAGAGGAGAAAGGGGCGGGGGCGCGGCATCCTGACCGTGGCGCGGCACGGCGAATTCCGCAGATCAAGCGTTCCACCCTGGCTGTGCGCCAAGCTCCTGATGTCCACGTTATCCGGGCCATCCTTCAACGGCGCGAGCTGCTTTTTGATCGCGATCTCAGGCTGGGCCGCGACTCCCAGGTGCCTCTCGAGCATGGGCGCGCGAAGAACCCCGCGAGAAAAAAAAAACGCGAGCATTCTTGGGCGGGGCATCTCGCAAATCCATCGTCGGGTTCGCGCGATCTGCAAAACTGCGCTGGCCGCGAGAGTTAGCTGGCAAGGTGGGGATAGGCCGACTGCTTGGATATAGAATATATATATGCACACATGGAGCCCTGAACGCGCAAACGGTCGCGGCGGCGCGGTGGGGGCGCGCGCAAGCGCCGCGACGCACATGCTTGACCACTGTTCGCTTCGCTGCGTGCGCCTACGCGCCCGCGATGTCAAATTCGGCCGCGCAACCAACCGGCGTATGATTCATCGCGAGTCGGAGCCCGTGCCCACGCGCACGCGCGGGCGCCCCCCCCCCCCCCCCCCTCAAAAAAAAAAAAAAATGAGCTCAAGAGTTGAAGTGGCCGAACTGAGCCCAAGAGCACCCGCCTGAGCCAGGGGCCGGAAGTGGGCCAAATCCAATTTCCCCCAAAACTCTGTTGCAGGGAGTTCGAAAGATCGAAGCACTGCCGCGCGCAAATACTGCGCGTTCTTGACAGGGCCGATCAATCTCAGACTGGGCTCCAAAGCCACCAAGTCCTAGCGCCTCGGGCGGGGTCTCGAGCGGGCGGAGGCGAGGGGCCCGACCTCGACGTCACCATGGGGCCTGTGGGGCCCATGCCTCTCCCCCAGCCGAACGCCGCCCTCAACTTCGCAAGGCGTTCGCCCGATGGAAGCGCGAGACAACGCAGGCGCTCTCAACGATGCGTGATCCGGCGGTGCGGGATCGAGAACGTAAAAGAGCAATAATGTTGAACAGCCGCCAAGCAGGCATGGGCACCTGCGAGGGCAAAAAGGGGGATGTCCTGTCGCGGCGCACTGTGAGCCGCGAAGCTGTTCACGGAAACGGCAGCGTGACCCACGCAGATGTTCGCGGAAACGGCCAAGGACTCTCGGCTTCATGTGCGAGCATCTTGCTGCGAGGCCCTGCCAGATATAAAAAACTCTTTGGTCCCAGGTGGCGCGGACAGCTACAATGCATGCCCCCCCCACCCCCACCCCCCACCGCCACCGCCACCACCACCACCCCGCCCACCGCAATAAAACCCGCATCGGAGCTCAAGTTTCACAGAATCATAAGAACAAGCTCTGCAGGATAGTTGCGGCCCCTTCCGTGGGATGGTCGCCTCCAAAGACGGCGGAAAGGGACCTCGTTATCAGAAAGCCTCGTTGTTACAGGCGTCCATCTGGGTTCCAGGGATGCCGATGTCGGTGCGCGCCGAAAGCATTGCTACAAACAATGGTTATGCATAAGCCCCGCCCCCAGTGTATACATTGGGTCCCAAGAATTGATATCATTTCTTCCTGAGAATTTCGTAGAAAGCGCGCCAACTGTCTTCTCTTTCAATCCGGAGGCTTCACAAGCATGCCGCGCACGTCGGATTGAAATGAATGGGGTCATGTAGGTGCTGGGCGATCTTCAGTCCTGGTGGTCGATAGTGGGTCCATGCCATTCCCTCACAAATCGAGCGACGGACACTAAGGTTGATGATGCGACACTGCATTCGGCTCGCGGTGAATAGTGGGGGTGCGGTCCAGCACGGGGAGTCGGATCGCTTAATCCCCTCGACCTTGGAGGTCGGCAGATGACCACGGGGTCATAAAACCAAGCCGTGCAATCCAGAAGGCGAGGTCCTTGGGATGTTATGGGGGTGGTCCTCGGGGTCGGCGTCGCTGAGCATGAAGTCGAAACCGCCACAAGGGGGCGTGACTGTCTTAGACCACTTGACAGCGGTGGAGGCGAGAATGTGCAAATTGTGAACTTCGAAGAACACCCTTGGACAGAGATAGTACCAATTCGGACATCAGGAAATAAGGCTTGTGAGTGTCATGCAACGCCGTGAGCGGGACACGTTTGTGAACAGGGTCGTATGTAGATCCCGACGGCGGCACAAGTTTCCAAGTCGGATGACTCTCCGTCCTGTCGCGAACACACTCTGACATGTCTGTAGCGTGCACCGTGGGGTTTCCGACGCATTTGCTCGTTAATGGGGGTCCCGTCGGAGGTCGGTAGAGCCCTCGGAATAGACAGCACAATCGTGACGAAATCACAAATTCACGCGCCCATATGCACCATATGGAGGCCCTCCGCCCCAGAAACGGCCACGGCCATCCGCCCGACAATCGACTGCACGGAACGGCTCCCGTGTTCACACAACTCAGACGAGCGGCTACGATAGGCCAAAGCTGTGAAGAAAAAAGAAAAGCTATACACATAAGCAAGAATCGGCGACAAGCACGCACGCACACATACACGAGCACTACGAAAAGCACACGCGTCACGCGTACACGCGCACGCACGCACACACGCACACACACACACACACACACACACGCACACCCACCCACCCACACACGCACACACACACACACACACGCACACACACACACACACTAACACACACACACACACACACACACGCACACACACACACACACACACACACGCGCGCACACACACACACACACACGCGCACACACACACATACACGCGCACACGTTCTGCCGTCGCGGCCACGCGCGCAGCAGCACGGCGGAATCAGGTCAGCGGGGGCGGCTAGTGGGCGGCGCGGCGGCCGCGGCCCGGCCATTCACGCGCCACCCCAGAATGGCATGCACACGCACACACGCGCACTTGTTTAGCTTTCCGGCCAGCTGGTCCAACTCATCGCGGGATGCACTGCGCAGATTGCCGCCGCGCGTTGGCCGATAAGGAGCTAACGACGGGCAGTCGCACGTGCACAGGAACAGGTGCGCGTCAGTCGCACAGACCGCTCTCTGAGGGGTGCCACGATGCGGCGGGAGGAAAGACCGATGCTGGAGCGGCCGGCGCCAACACAACACACACACACACAGAACACACAGGTGACGGCCCGGGGAAGCACAATACACACACACGCGCGCATACACACACACACACGTGCATACACACACACACACACACACCTAGTCATCAGCCCCCTCTCGGGTGCCCCTGACCTCAGGAGGGTCTTCGGGCCCGGGGGCCGTCAGGGGACAGAACTCGGCACACACACACACACACGCGCGCGCATACACACACACACACATACAAACACGTGCACTCGTGCACACACACACACATACACACGTGTGCATACACACACATACACACGTGTGCATACACACACACACACCTAGTCGTCAGCTCCCCCTCGGGTGCCCCCGACCTCAGGAGGGTCTTCGGGCCCAAGGGCCGCCCAGGGGGGCAGCACTCGGGCGGAGGAGCCGGCTGGCCGCAGCCAAGGCGCCCGCGGCCCCGAGGCCCGAGGCCGCCCGGGGCCCCGAGGCCTCGCCTGACGTCGGGCATGCTCGAAGGGGCCACATAGTTTCCCATATTTTCTTATATTTTCCAGTATTTTTCAATTTGTTCCCATATTTCCCAATATTTTCCCATATGTTCCCACATTTTCCCATATTTTCCCATCTGTTCAAATATTTGCCCATAGTTTCTAATATGTTCCCATATTTTCCCATATTCGAGGACACACAAACAGATGCACACAGATAAAACATGTCCCCACAGTTTCCCATCTTTTCAGGGTTTTTGTCTGCCCCCCCCACTTCCCATATTTTCCCATCCTTTCGGGGGAATCGACGATTCATTGTGTCTGCGTGCTTTCTATCCCTCCGGAATGTCCCTCTACAGGGGGGATTGTTCAAAAGCACTTTAAAAAATGGTCCCGGGACGATCTTTCCTCCACCATCTCTTGGCAGTGCTTTGGAGTACTGTTCGAATATGTGGCTTACTTGTCGTCCAGAATCCGCCTGCATTAACGGGCGAAGAACGGTATAAAACGTTTTCGCTGTCGGGGGCGCCTGTCCCTGGGCGGCTGGAAAGTTTCTACCCCTACGGTGGCACCGTAGGGGTAGAAACTTTCCAGCCGCCCAGGCACAGGCGCCCCCGACAGCGAAAACGTTTTATACCGTTCTTCGCTCGCTGACTGCAGGAGGACATGCCCCACCTAATTACGTTGGGCGCCCGAATTATCCGGGGTAACTCGGGCCCGAGGCAACTCGGGTTCGGATTCCCGAACCACGAGCCCGAGTTAGCTCTGACCCGAGTTACCCCTGATGATTCGGGGCTCTGATTACTTGTCGTCCAGAATCCGCCTGCAGGAGGACATGCCCCACCTAAAAGCCTTGCCCCCGCCGGCGCGCCAGCCCCTGCTTGGCTCGGCAGCGAGTTCGGCCGCCGCGGCCAGGGCGAAAGGGCGACTTGGCCAGCCACGGGCCGCCGAGAAGCAGGTCGGGCCTGTCCCCCTCCCCAGGCACACAGTGCGGGCAGTACCTCTTTCCATATCCACTGCAGAATGGAGTCTGGGGCTCCCTTCCCCAGAAACCCGAGGCGCACTGGAGATGGACAAACGTTCCCCCTGGAGGCCCGACGTTTATCCGTATCCAGTGCGCCTGGGCCTCGTGGCGCCCCTTCCGAACAAGTCCAAGACGCACCGGATAAGGACATGAATCTTGCCCGCACACAAGGGGGACCTTGAAGGTAGAATTGAACATACCCCAGACACACTCCCCCCCACCAAGAAAAAGGTCAAGCATCGTCCCCAGAACTGCTTTGGTACTCTTCTTGAACACTCCTAGAAGCCGCTTCCCAACGGATCTACTTCCTCCTTCGTGCCAACATGCCACCTCATTCGCCTATCGCAGGTGGGCTCGTGGCTGCACCTGGTTTGCGTGGCGACTCTTTGAATCGCATGGCAGTTGAGAGTGTGTAGTGTGGAGGAGGAGGAGGAGGAGGAGGAGGAGGAGGAGGAGGAGGAGGAGGAGGAGGAGGGACGGGCCCGACTTGAGCCTAGAAGCTGGCGACGAGGGGGCCCCTCCGGGGGCCCCAGAGATCCGTAGGCTTTTCGGCTGCCTGGCGACTATACCATAGCATGTTTTGCTGTGGTAATTCTAGGTGCGTCCGTCTATAACCATTACGCTCCGCCACACAACAAATGTTTAGAGGCTTCTGCCGCCCGAGGCGTCCTCGGAGAACGACCTGGGGCGCAAGGCCGCGCTGACGGCGTGCGTGGTCAACGTTGCGATTGGGAGTCTTGTGTTTGTGACGCCGAGCTCATGCAAAACAGACGGTAGAGAATCCCGACGCACCGCTTCCCACGCTGCAGATCTGCGGGGGTGTCGGACGAGAGCGACGCAGCGAGCTGCAGGAAGTCACGACCCACGCGTTCCTACAACTGGTTTGGCCGCGAACCGCGCCATCCTAGAATTGGTTCTCCTAAGGTCCTGCTTCGCCGCTCGCTGACCCACCGCTAGCGCGTCTATACGGGGGGCCCATTTAACCGTGCGGGGGCCCCCAGCTCCCAGCGGACTCGCTACACGGCGTGGTGGCCGCACAGCGCCCAGGGGGGCCCCTGTGAGCCACCGGGCGAGCAGCACGCGCAAGGTCCTTTTTTGAAGGGGCCCTGGGACACACAAATAAATACACACAAATAAAAGGATTCCCCATATATTTTCACATGGTTTCTGGGTTTTCGTCTTTCCCCCCACTTCCTATATTTTCGCATCTTTTCCTGGGAGTCGACGATTAATTGTGTCTGTTTTTTTTTCCCCCCTCCTGACTTTTGCCCCTATGGGGAGCAAGGCCAATAGGCCAATGTGCCGGGTCAGCCCGACCCCGGGCCCCATAGAGTCAAGTCGGGCCTGTCCCTCTACAGGCGGCGTGCTCAACAATAGTCACACACACACAAAACTCAGGGGACGATTTTTTTACTTAAAAGATTTTGGATTTTCCGTACTTATATATATATATATATAGATATATATATATATATATATATATATATATATATATATATTATATTGTTCGTCAAAAATCGGCCTGTACGGGGAACATGCCCGACCTAACCCTAGAGTCCGCTTGCATGAGGTCCGACGGTGCGACATCAGTGAGACATCGCTTAGGATCACGACCAGGCCCCCAGACCCCGTCATTCTGCGTCATGTTTCGAGCTGGATCGAGCTGTGAGGGTCCCGGGGCTCGAAACTGAGCGAAAACGCCCGGCTCGAAAAATTGAGACCCCAGGATCTCAAGGCTTATGGTGTGCGCATTGGACAAGGAACCCTTAGATCTGATATCAAGGGTCTGGAAGCCCGTGGAACTCCAATCGTGGATCGACCATGGGTATCACCGCCGCCCTCATAGGATAAGGAATCCTCCAGGGTCTGGCATCGAATACAACCATTGTGCGGCCAGAAGGAGCGCCGAGTAGAGGACGACGGGGCTCTTGCTGGCCAGGGCGAGCCCCGGCCACGAGGGGCCCATGGTTTTGACGCGCCGGGCCCTGGGAGACACTCGTCCGACAGACACCGGGCGCTCGAGATGATCTCTGGGACGTGGTCCTTCAGCACGACGGGAGCAACAGAACTCCAGGGCTGGACCTGAACGGCGTCTTGGCCATCTCGTGGGCCGGCCCTCCGCCCTCTCTCTCTCTCTATATATATATGTATATATACATATATATATATATATATATATATGTATGTACGTATATATATATATATATATATATATATATATATATATATGTACACATCTATTTATTTATAGGTATATATACATATATGGAACGGCCCGAGCACCAGAACCCCTCCCGAACCCCAAGCTGTGCGGGCAATACTGAAATACATATCCGGACTGTGTTGGAATGTTTGGGAAGGAGTACCGCAAAGCCGAGTCGCACTGGATATGGATAAACATCGGGCCTTTGGGGGCCAGATGTTCATCCATGTCCAATGCGCCTCCAGTTTCAGGGGGAAGGTCGCCCAAAACTCCAAGACTCACCGGATGTGGATGTAACTATTGCCCGCCAGGTGGCCCCCACTGCGGCGTCTGGGCCGCGCCTGCCGTCAGACGCCCCGAGAGGGGCCGCCGAGCCTGGAGCTCCGAGCGACCTCGGGGCGCGGCGCGGGCTCCCGGGCGCCGTCGCGCGGCCGCTCCAGCGGCCGGGAGGCCCCAAGACGGCCAGGGGGGTCTCTCAAGAGGCCCCCACGATCCCTGACCTTCCAGAGCGCACAAAACATAGCACTCCAGACCTATAAACCCACCTTGACTGCCTCAGACCTCGACAGAAATTGGGAAGTCGACGTCCTGGTGCTATGTTTTGGCCCTCCTGGAGGGTCAGGGATTGCCCAGGAGGGCCCGGGGAGGGCGTAGGAGCGCTCCGAGGGGCCCAAAAGGCACCCCAGACGCCCAGAGAGGCAAGAGGTGCTAGCCTCTGCAAGTCTTTATAGAACCCCCCCGATATCAGGAAACTGTTTATCGCTTGGGCGCCCTTATTGGCGGCTTGTTTGCTACCGTTGTCGATGTGTTCGGCTTTCTCGCTGTTTGGTTTCCTGTGGGCCTCTGGGGCCGCCTGAAGTTAGCTCAACAATCGCCAAGAGACGAACCCAGAAGGGCCCGGAGAGGAACCCAAAGACCCCCATGAGCATCCCCATTTACGGGCTCGACACGCGTGGCGTCCCTCGCCATCGCTCGGACGTCCATTCCCCGTTATTTTTTGGTCTCGTGCGTGGCGTCTTCGCCAAATCATCAAGGATGCTCCTCGATGGTCCTCGCCGAGGGAAAAAATTGCACACGTCCGAGCGATGCCAAGGCCCCTCTCCCCCCCTCCCTCCCGCCCCCCGCCAGGGAGGAGGAGGAGGAGGAGGAGGAGGAGGAGGACGAGGAGGAGGAGGAGGAGGACGAGGAGGAGGAGGAGGACGAGGAGGAGGAGGAGGAGGAGGAGGGGGAGGAGGTCCTTGAAGGCCCTCCCTTGGGAGCCCAGGGGGGCTTCACTGCTGGTCTCCCGGGAGCCCGTGCGGTCCTCCCTGGAGCGCCCCGGCGGGAGCTCCTGGGGGAGCGGCCAGGGAGGCCCCCCAACTGGGCATCGCTGGAGGACGAGGAGGAGGAGGAGGAGGAGGAGGAGGAGGAGGAGGACGAGGAGGAGGAGGAGGAGGACGACGAGGAGGGGGACGTCGACGATCGGGGGACCTGGGAGCCACCGCTGGCTCGGCGACGCGCCGGGGAGGGAGGCCGCTTCAACGCCGATCCAGGACGCCCGCGCGGACCTCCCGAAGCATTACGCTGGGCATCGCTCGGACGTCCATTCCCTGTGCTTTTTTCGGTTTCGTGCGTGGCTTTTGCGCCAAATCGTCAAGGATGCTCCTCGAGGGTCCTCGCCGAGGGAGAAATGCACACGTCCGAGCGATGCCAAGCCAGAGGAACCTGCTCCCGGAGAGCCCTGGCGACATCGGGGGAATGCCCGGGCAAATCTAGCAAAAGACAACAGATGAATACTTAGGCGTAAACTTCGGTCGGGCATGTCCCCCCAGAGCCGGAGTTTAGGCGGCGAGTTTCAAATATCAGAACAATATTCCCAACGAGCCGAAAGATATTCAAACAATCGCCCCCCTATTATTATTTTGACTATGTTTGAATATTCCTCCTGGAAGGGGACAGGCCCGACTTAGACTAAAAACTTTCTCAGGTCCGTGTTGATTTGTCTGCGGCGCTGGAAGCCCCGTGTGGCCCGCCCTCTGCGCTCTTCAGGGAGGGCCAGCAGGGGGTCCAGCGCCGAGCCAAGACTCCAGCGCCGATCCAAGACACCTGCGACGACCTCCGACAAATTCTGTGCATGTCCCTTTTTCTCGTCCTGGGATCAGGTCGGGCCTGCCCCCCTACAGGGGGGGATCTTGGACGATACTCAAGAAACATATCTCCCACAAATGTTCAAAGATTAGCAAGAAATCGTCCCCAGACTATTGTTTGACTATTTTTGAATATTCCTCCTGTTTTAGTCGGAGATCGACTACAGGAATGCTTTACCCTGAAACTGGGTTCCCCGTCGAATCTACGAAACATACGCAGGATGCTCTGTAGAGTTGCAGGGCATCCGACGTTTGTGTTCTGCAAGGTTCAACAACAACTCACTTCTGGGGTAGAGCAATTCTATAGTCGAACCCCTACTCGACTTGCAGAGGGACACGCCCGACCTTATCCTGGGATGTCCCTCGCTGCACTGCGCACCAAGGGAGGGGTCCGGGGACGGCCCGGCAGATCTCCGCGGACCTCCGAACCTTTCTGTCCGCTGCCCCCCTCCCTTCCTGGGGACATTCCCCATTGGGGGGCAACGATAGGGGGGGGGGGGAGTGACACAGTGACACAGGGGGGGACACATCGACCTGGAATCGGCGATGCATCGCCGATGGATCGGCGATAGGTCCCCGATCGTGAACCTGCACGTTCCTGGGCAGGCTGGGGCTATCTGGCCCATATCGGCGACGAATGGGCGACTGGGAGTCGATGTATCCTCCCCTATGCCTGTCCCCCCCGATCGTTGCCCCTGACCCATGTGCCTTGACTGGTGCAGGCCGCGTTCATATCACTAGCTCCCCACAACATCTCCCTCCGCTCTGTCTCCCTCCATTCTCGATGTCCTCGTCCGTCCTCTGCTCCGGTCCAGCGGCCACTGCCAGGCAGACTAGGCCCCAGAACTGGGAGGCCCGTGTACGCTAGAAGGGCACGCAGCAAATGCTCAAGAACGCCCTTCTGGGGAAACTAAAAGGTACCGATGCCGCTACTCCCCGGACCACTCCAAGGGTGCGCTCGGACCAGAATGTCGAGGCGAATCCAGCGGTGGCGACGAGGCCTCACAGGAGGCTCAGGGGGAAACCGAGAGAAGCGTAGAGGTATGGGTACCCTTTCCTCCTTCGAGATTCTTCCTGCAGATGCTGAAGGGGGCCCAACGAGAGAGAGAGTTGCCCACCGCTCACACTACCCTCCTGCCCCTCATGCCACTGTTCCTACCGTCGCTCTTCCTTTATGCTCGGATCCGCGCAAGAGTGGGCAAACGCGCTCCACTACTCGCAAAGTGACTACTCGCTAATAGCCTGGATCCGCCGAGAGGCATTTACGATCCATTCCATCGCGGATGGTATGTGTAGAGGAGGAGGAGAAAGAGGAAGATGAGGAGGAGAAGGAGGAGAAGGAGGTTCGCACGCTGACAAGCGAGCGGTGGAACGCGCTCGGGGAAAGAGTGGCCCTGGGCAAGAAGAGGGTGGGGCGTGGCGAAGCCAGGCGCGCATGCAAATGCTCGGGGACTCCCCCTCCCTCCTCGTCTTCTTTCTCCTCCTCCTCCTGTGAGCCCGCAGCCGAGGTAACCCTGGCGAGGGGTCACTCTTGCGTATAGCCGATGTGATCATTATCCATGTTCTCACTTGGCATGCTGGGGGCCAGCGGGTCAGCGCAAGCCTCCGATATACATAGGGAAGTTCGACTCGAACTCGAAAGATGCAATGTGCACGGTTGCCGCGCTGGTGCTCAATCGGCGGCCCTTCTGGCCCTCCCAGAAAACGCGGTACTGCTCGATCCACTCTAGCGCTGTCGGTCCGACGTCCACGCCAGCTTCCCACATCAGACGCTGGGCGCCAGCGAGTGCAAAGAAAGACGCGCGTGCCTTTTGGTGAATGTTGGGCTCACTGTAAGACAACATCCGAGCCGACCACGAGAAAAACGCCACGGCAAACGGGACCCCGTCGTTGTCCGGGATCTCGTCCTCAAGCTCGTAGATGCAGAGACAATACCTGATGCGCGTCAGTAGCTGAAGCACAAAAGTGGCCGTCGGATCTCTCTTGAGCTGCTCCCCTGCCACCAAAGGCAGCACAGTTTCACAATCGGGGGTTGTGAACAGAACCTTCGCAAACGTCTGGATGATTGACTCGTCGACGTTGTCCTCCAAGTACAGGAAGAGGCAGGACGCCAGGAACTTCGAGAGATCCATGAGCACGTGGACGTTGTCCTTCACTGTGGCGAAATCGATCAACCAGACCAACCCCTGTGAGTCAAGCAACAAGTTCCCGCCGTGAAGGTCTTTATGCGCCAGGCCACACACCACGTTTCGTTCAAACTTGCTGGTGAAGAGCTGTTCGTGTCCCACGAACTCGTGGAAGAACTGATTCATCGTAGAACGCTTGCCGCATAACTCGTTGACGAACTTACCTTCAGGGTCTAAGTCATCGATGCTGGGCGGACTCAAGAAACCAGCACCCAGGGCAGGATTTTTCTTGCTGCGTTTCGCCCCCTCCGCAGCACGATTGAGGATGCCGTGGCCGACGAAGCGGACAATCTTGTACATCTTGGCCAAGTTCTCCTTCCTCACTGATCGCGTGGACATTGTGAAATCGAACATACGCCGTGAGAGAGCCTCGTTGACGATGGGCACCACGTCAACCTGGCGCGCTCCAGAATTCAATTCGCCCTGGATGACGGACGCAAAGGTGAGCACGGGTGGGGCAGAAGCGAACTCGGGAAGACCGAACACACCACCGCAAAGATCGATCTGCATCACAGCGCACGGTTCGTCTTCGGGGGCACCTTCAAGAAACTGAGAATCCTTCACCTTCGGAGTTGTCAAGCCAAACAGCTTCCCGTACTGCTGCGTCAAATCAATTTCCTCCTTCACGTTCGCCGCGTTATCAAACTTGAGCACTGATGACGGCATGGGTCTGCCGTCCTTCCGGCTGGGTGAGAAGAAGAACACGGACGCCCCACTGAAACTCAAAGAGATTTGCTTGAGCTTCAACCGCGAATGCTGACGCGCCTCCTGGAGGCATAACAAGACGCGTTTCTGATTTGCGCTCAGCTTGTCCACGTCTCCCTGCAACAGAACCTCCTCCTCTGACGCCTGCCCAATCTGCGCCTCATCACCATCTTCATCAGGAACGTTGTAGCCCGCCAGCGCCGCTCCGCTTACAGCTTTCCGCTCCGCAGACTCACTCCCAAAATCAGTCTTCCAGAAAGTCTGGCAACCCCAGTGGCGCTTGTCTTTGTGCAACGGGATATTGCCCATTCCCTTGTCTGCAACTTCACGTTTCAGCACCGGGCCATTGTACGCTGCCTGGTGAGCTGCAACGCGCGCTGCCCTCGCATCAATGTCTTTGTTCTCCAAGTGGAGGCTCATCGTGGAGAGAAAGGCCCTTTGCTAATTTGATCAGCTGAGTGCTGAATGTCGAACAGATGATCTGCAATGCTGCGCCGCAGAATTAGCACAAATATGGCATGAGCCGGAACGGTGGCGGATCATCATCATCACCATCATCATCACCATCATCATCACCACCATCACCATCACCATCACCATCACCACCATCACCATCACCATCATCATCACCATCATCACCATCACCATCATCACCATCACCACCATCATCATCATCATCATCACCACCACCACCACCATCATCATCATCATCATCATCATAATCATCATCATCATCATCATCATCATCATCATCATCATCATCATCATCATCATCATCATCATCATCTTCATCTTCATCTTCATCTCATCATCATCATCATCACCACCATCACCATCACCATCACCATCACCACACACCACCACCATCACCATCACCATCATCATCATCACCATCACCATCACCATCACCACCATCATCATCATCATAATCATCATCATCATCATCATCATCAACAACAACATCATCATCATCATCATCATCATCATCATCATCGCCATACAGTCGGGCTGCTGAACTAAGGAACGCCAGATCAAGAACGGAACCCCGCTTGGACACCAGGGGAAGCCGGGTAGCGGGAGGCGCGCTGCAGGCACGAACACACAATGACCTCGGGAACAGCGAGCCCCTCCCGATCCCGAAGCGGTCCTTATCTCCGTGCATCGACTGCAGCTGCCACTGTCGGGGATGGACAGACCCCCCTTTAGTAAAACGTGGTTTAGTGAAAACGACCTGAGGCCCAAACCTGGCGGGCGCAAGCCTGGAAAATAACGGCCACGGCGCCCCCTGGAGAACCGAAAACGGACAATTCACACATCGACGTGTCACTGTTGGGGGTTCTGTCCACCCCCGACACTGCTATTTGGGCGCCCGAATTATCCGGGGCAACTCGGGCCCGGGGTAACTCGGGTACGGATTCCCGAAAACCGAACCCGAGTTAGCCCTGACCCGAGTTACCCCTGATGATTTGGGGCTCTGAGCTACCTCCGTCGTCGGACTCCCTGCCCCTGCGGCCTGGCTACCGTTGGCACGAGCCGGCCTTCGGGGCTGCCCTGCGGCACCCGCCTGCCGAAAAGGGCAGCCCGGCGGGGCGGCAGCAGCCCGGTGCCTCGCGCGCACGTGCCCCGAGCGCGAGAGCCGCCCGCGCAGATCGGGCGCGGGGGATCCAGAGGGAGACCGGGGCGGCCTGGATCGCGGTGACCGCAGAAGTGCAGAAAGCATCTATACACCACCACCGTGCCAGGCCAGGGCCATCCTGGGCCATAGGATGGTGTATACGCCCTCCTGGCCGAGCCAGGCGGGTCTATGCACCATCCTAGGGCCCAGGATGGCCCTGCGATGGTGTATAGACCCTCCTGGCTCGGCCAGGAGGGTCTAGATATGAGAACGATCCTTGAGATCGTGGTCGGCGAAGACGTCGGGCTGGAGGGTACAGCTGCATATGCTGCGGCCGCGTCCAGCCCCTCTGCCGTCAGTGTTGATTGGACGAGGGGGAGGTCAGGGAGCCAGAGGAGGTGGTGCGGGAATGATTCAGGCGCATCCGTGCATCCGAGCGCGCACTTGTGCTACTGAAAAATCCGCGTCCTCGCCGTGGTAGTCCAACCACTGCTGAGGGCCTTGAATGTGGCCCAGAGCCCACTCGGGCGCAGCTGCTTGAAAGCATCGGTCAGCGCCTCCCAGCGCTTCTGTGGTTCACTCTGTGCCAGGGGCGCTTGAGGGCACCAGGCACGGAGGCGCTCGACAAGCATAACCATGAAAGGCGTATTGCAGTGCTGATCGCGTAGCTTGGCGGTATAGATGCGACGGAACTTGGCTCGGCGGGGCGGGTTCGCAGCTGCCGCCGCGCTCTGCATGTTGTGACAGGCGCAGGCGGCAGCAGCGTTGGACTGGCACGGGAAAGGCAATTGAGCTGTGCAACGCACGAGATCACGGCGGCACTGTGCACTGGCTGCTTGGGGGGGGGGGGCCAGAGAGGTTCGCGTGCCCCTGAAGACGACGCTGCTGCAATGCGTGCTTCAGAGGCAACAGCTGGTAACAGGGCGGATTGTAGGACTATGTGCTGCACGCAGCGTGCACTGGTGGGGCCCAGGGGGGGGGGACTGGGAAACATAGCTGCGCATGGGCAGCACTGATGGATTGTAAGATCGGGCGGTGGCGGGGCTGCCACACTGCCTATGCGGATGTCAAGTACCCCGCTGCCACAATTTCTGCCGAGGGGCGAGCCTTGGGCAGGCCAAAGAGGCGTCGGGCCTGAGAAAAGAGGCCGGGAACCCGACCAACCCCGCAACCGAAAAGCAGCCCCAGGGAGGACCGAGGGCTACCAGGAGCGCTTTCGGGAGGGCGATGGCGGCTGGGGGCGCGTCGGGCCAGACAGGCGCAACAAAAGCATTTCCGCGGCTTCGCAGAGAGGGGCGCATGCACCGCCGTAGCGGCAAACAGAGTGGCCACTTGGCCCAGCGTGTCGATCGGGGACCTTGGCAGATCGATGTCCAGGCTCGGCGTACAGTTCGGGAACATCACAAACGCAGCGGGGCGGTGGATGATCGGGCCCATGGCTATCACCCAGGCCGCCTCTGATGCAGGGCAGCGCTGCACCGCTCCAGCGCCGATTACGAACGTGTCGTGGCGCTCGCTGTTGAACTTGATGTAGCTGGCTGGTACGGAGTGCATGGCATGGAAGAAGTGCATGTTACCCGAGAAGCCAACGCTGGTGGCGACGGGCTCGGTGTCGGTAGCGACAGGCAGCGATCCAACGCGGCCCTTCAAGGCGTCGCAGCGGTCGATGAGCTTGGGGACGCTACGTCCTTGCGCGAAGCCCTGCCGGGTGATGCGCGCGCTTTGTCACAGCGCTCTGAACCCAGAGATTAGCGGCACCTGCGATGGTTCTGATGACCATGTATTTTTTCAGCGAGAGCTGGTAAGCGCACACGGGCGCACTGTAGTAAGTGAGCTCGCCCTGCATGTTATCGCCCTTCAGCAGGAAGGCGAAGATGGTCGTTCAGGTCGCGGACGCAGCACTGGCCCGAGCGGACGAAGGACGGGGAGAACTTCAGACATGCGAGGCGAGGTTTTGCGCACGAGCCAGAAGTAGCACGGCAAAAACACCGGGCCAGATGCAAACAAGGGCGCTTTGCCCATGAAGGCCTGGGGCTGCGGTCTGGTGGGCGCCTCGACGTCAATGGGGCGCCCTTCGGCATATCCGTGAGGATGTAGTCGGTAATGTTTACAATGTTGTGATGCTTCGCGACAGAGACGGGGCGCCAGTGAGCGCGTAGCGCAGCAACAATGGACACGAAGTCAGGATGCAACACGACGAGGTAAGATGGGTGCGCGGCACGAGGCTGGATGCGATGATGCGCATTTTTTGCAGGGGGCCGAAAAAGATCTGGAAGCTCGGGGGAACGCACGCAGAACTATGAATGGCAGTTATCAGCGCTAGAATACTCATGGACGGCAGCTCGAGCTTGGGCATGGCAGCGGCAATGTAACAGGCGTGGGTTACATGCATAATAACCAGGTGCGTGCTCGGGAAAGCGCGCGGGAACATTGGCAGCTGAATGCAATCAGGGTCGTCCTTGAAGTGGGCGGGACTGTAGACTTCCAGGGGCATGATCTTGTGCTTGCGTTTCATGTACTTGGCGACGGCTAGTTTGAGCGTGTAGTGGCTGCCCTTGCAGGGCATATGGTCACGCGCGTGCTCTGGGACGATGGCGCCGCGCTGCTGAGGGGCATTGCGAGGGATCTGCGCGCCAGGTAACTGCCTCCGCGTCGGCAAAGAGCGCCTGGAAGGAGGTGGGGATGTTGCCTCGGCCGATGAACTGGCACTGCGGATTGTCAAAGGTTCTCTCGTTCGACTGGAGGATGGAGGGGTCTGCTTGGCCACGGAAAATGATTTTAGAGTCGCAGTGGATCTCTCCCCTGGTGCGGAAAGCTCTCCACCGCTGACGAGAGTAGCGCTGCTGCAATAGCTGAAGAAGCTTCTTGGTCTGGACTTCTGTTCTGGTCTGCTTGGGGGACTTGTCGGGGTTGGTGTAGATGTCAACTGGCTGGCCTGTTGTGTCAGTTGAGGTAAGCCGCTTCCATTGGCCAGCTGCACTGCGCACTGCGCGCGAGAGAGCAGTGCGCGGGGTACTGCGACAGCGCTGTCTCCTTTGACTTGTAGGACGAAGCGGCGGGCAGGTTCGCCACCCCCGGGTAGTTCATCGTGATGAAACTGGAGGCTGGCTGCTGCAATCCACTCCTGGAAGTCGTTGAGCACCGCATTCGGACCCAGGAGGCGCCGGCAGCCCACGACGAAGAGCGTCGGATCAGGCTGACGGTCCCATTCGGCATGGCGGTTGAGGTCTGCGATCGGAATCTGTGCTTCTGCGAAAGAAAATGTCGCACATCTGGTCGATATGTTGCCACATTCGCTGCTGCTCTGAAGCTTGGCGGTCTTGTTCTCTGCGAGTGCGAGCGACTTTGTCACGGAGTGCATCCACTCGGCGCCCTGCAGCGGTAACTTGTTGTCGAACGAGGCGGCGGAAACTTTCACGATATGCAGCGACGAGCTGGTCAGCTTGTTCTTGAAATCGGCAGGCGGCAGTGGCGACTTGTCGTTGCATGAGATCCGAAGAGCGTCATCGAGGTCTCCGGGCATCCCAGGTAGAGGTCCATGTGATTCCTGGTGCGCATGATGTGGTTCATGTTGTGATCCAGGAGTGGCGTGTCCAGTGACTGGAGCGGCTGGCGCAGTAGCAGGTTGGTTAGCAAAGGTATGAGCAATTTCGATATCACGGGCGAGTTTCAGGGCCCCGTAGACCCGGACACGCTAGACCCGGACACCCAACATCCCTCGAAACCAAATTTTCCAAACGGCGGCACGAACGAAATACTGCACTGCAACACTTCCAGAATAAACCCGGGCACGGGCCTCAAAAGCCTGCAAGACCCCTCTAAACCCGGACACAAACCCGAATCCTGCAGTGCAGCAAGCAAAACATGCACGGGTGCTGAAAAACGTGACACTGCAGGAAAAGATGTCGTTTCCTTAGTTTTCCGTGTCCTGGTTTATCTGTGTCCTGGTCTCCGGGGGCCTGAGAGTTGTTCGGCGGCCGCGGGCCCCGGCTGCCGCTCGATGCACTTGGCGCTGGCCCATTGGTCAGCTTCGCCCTGAAGAGGGCCGTGAGTGGCAAGACCATGTGGCGGCCTCTCGCTCTCTTCCATGGCCACGGGGGGGGCTTCGGGCGCGGCGCTTCCCCCTGATCTGGCTGACCTGCGCGTCTGCGTCGGTGGATGGCGAACGGGGCCTCGACCTTCTGCGCGGGGTTGTTGCTGAGGAGCACCTGCGGGGCCTTGACAACTGAATCCTGTGTTGCCACGGTGTTCCACGAGTTCGCGAGCAGCGCGTCGGCCATCTTTACGGGGTTCTTCCCGTCGATGCTGGCGGTCGTTGTGACGTCGTTCGTCTCGGCGAGAATATTCGTGGCGTTGGCGACGGTCCTCTCGGCGACTGAGGGGCGTGGAGCCATTGGATTGGCCGCCCCTGTCCGAGGAAGCGGCGGACATGATGTTATAGCACTGACAGCGGATGTCGAGGGGCTGTTAACGATTCGCCACTGGCCAGGTGCACTGCAGGACCACCGCGTAATTGACTGACTCTGGTTGACTGGGTCGGAGCAGCACACGATGGCTCGATGTGGGAGCACGGCGCTGCGCACGATGCGGAAATATGGGGGCTCGGCGCTGGGCTCGAGACGGACTGAATGATCTGCACGAGACGCGCAACAATATGAAAAAGCGGCCTGCAACGCCAGGATGGAACGCAAGAGTGGACGGCAGCTCGTCCCTGGCTGTGGCTGCAGAACAGTTAGGACTGGCCGCGGACTAGCGGCACCCACGCTGCGCTCGCGATGGCGCGCCATCTTGAACCAAAACGGCTACGGGGGGAGGAGCGGGGGAGGAGGCGGAGGAGCAGAAGCAGCAGGAGGGGCGGATTCTATTCCCCGCCGAGAGAAACATGGGGGGAATCCCCAGTAGAAAAAAACCTCCGTCGGTTATGTTGACGGGATGGCCATAGCCACGCGCGACGTGCGGCGCGCGCGGCAACGCCCGCCTCTCACGCCTGCGGCGGCCGCAGAGGCGAGGGCGCGGCGCGCGAAGGGCTGGGGCCCTCTCTCGGCGCGCTCTCCGGGCACGCCGACCGCCGCATGCCAGTGTTGGGCGACGTCGACCGGCCGGGTGCCCAGCGCCCATGCGCCGCCGCGCCGCTTGTCCTCGACGCGCCCCAATACACCGCTGCATGGGAGTTAAGAAACAAGTGTAGTCTGTGGAAATTGACGTCGCACCGAGCGTTTCCTCAGACCGCCGCCCAGGACTAGATGCACGAGCACTTTGCGAGGACAAGAAGTTCTAAGGGAAAACGCCCAGGGTCCAGTCCGGATTCTTGCTTGTCTTAGAGCGACAGCTGGAGCCCATGAAAGGTCGCGTTTCTTCTTTAGATTTCTAATGGGTGCCGGCAAAACCAGCGCCGCGGCTAACCCGCGCAAGCTCTGCGTCCGACGCGAAGTCTGCCCTGGCGACCTCGGCGCCCCCCCCGAGACGGAAGGCCGCGCGACGAGCAAACGGCGCGGCGACATCTCCAGGCCAAACCCGTTTCCCGTATGTGACGGGACAGAACACTGCATGAGCATGGGCTTTCGGTGGTCAAAGCAAATTTTTTGGATTGGCGGTGGACTCTCTCCTCGGCGCCCGGCGCGCGCCAGGGGCGGCGCTGGGGGGGCCGCCAGCGCGGGCAAGCCCCGTTCCGAAAGATCCGCTTGGAATGCCGAAATTGATGATTTACAATGCGGGCGCGGCCGCGAGAAATCCGCGCGAGAAACCCAGCCGTGAGAACCCGCGCGCGAGGCGCGCCCGAGGGGGGGCCCGGAGCACCCTGAACGGAGCAGCTCCTCCAACGGCTGCGGGGGGTCACCGCGCAGCGCGGAGGGCGAAAAAGAAAAAAACACGGGCAGATTGACGAACAAAAAAACACACGGTTTCTTGATGCGCGCCCCCGCTGTATGCCGCTTTGTCTTGCTCGAATTATCCATAGCCGCTGCCCTTGTCCATATCTACGGCCTCCAATGGCCCAGCGACGTCGTCTCGCCCGGCGGCGGATCTGCGCGGGCTCTGGCCACGGAAAAGAAAAGAGACGAACGAGCGCCCCCCCCTTGATCCGCGCCGTCTATGGCGCCCACACCTCGGAGGCGAGGGCTGGGGCGAATGGAGTGGGAGGCGAGCGACGCTCGCAGTGGTCCACGGGCGCCTATGGCCCATGCCGTCGGCGAGGCTCCCCGGCGAATGCGTGCAACGCCTGCGCCCGGGCCATTCACCCCCATCGTCGCCGCCGAATGCCCGGCGGAAGAGGCCGCCCCACCCTGGGAAGGGGGAACGGGGCCTTACCACAGCGAGCAATTCGCCGCGCGTTCGCGCGCCCTTTTTTTTGGTCGGCAGCGACGGCGCCCGCGACGCGATCGGAAAGGAAGAATGGAAGGGGTTCTCAGGAGGGGGAGGTGGAAGAGGAGGATGAGCGAGCCCCTGGCGGCGGGCGGCGCCGCCCGCGCCTGCGCCCGCCGCGCGCGACCGCGCTGGGGCGCCGCCTCAAGAGAGGCCCGCGCAGTGGCCGAGCTGCAACTTCTTGTAAAAAGGATGGTCCAGTTCACGCGGCAACTCACGTGCTTGCGGGCTTGCGGGCAGCGGCCCCGGCGCCGTCATCCGTCGAAGGCCCCGCTCGCGGTGGCATGCGAATCCAGGCCGACCTCGAACCGCGCGCGGAAGCCGTCGCATGCGCGGACTCGCGGGAGAGAGCCCAAGCCCTGCCGGCTGCCGAGTGACACGACACTGGCAGCGACATGCGAGACACGACGGGCCGCCGCAGCCAGCCACCGCCCACGTCCTGGCCCTCGAATACCCGGTCGCCACTCCGCCGCGCGGAGCGGCCGCAAGGCTGCCCCTGGCTTGGGTGCGGGGCTGCAGGGTGCTCAGAAAGCTGCCCCCCGCCCCGCCCAAACCAACGCGCCGCCTCTCCAGGCCGCCGCAGCCCCGTCCACGTCGCCCCGCCAGCAACGGGACGCTCTCCCAACCGCGCACCAAAGGCGCACGGAGGGCCCCCGGGCACCGCGGCGGCCCTCTCATCTAGGGTGCCGAAGGGCTTGGCATCAGGAGGTGGCGGGCGACGACTTCCCACGGCAGATGGCGCAGGCTTCGTGGCTTCCGAAGGCGCGCCAGTCGCGGGGCGAGCGACGTCATTGAGGGCCGCGCCCGCAAGCCCACCCTCGGAAGCCGCCAACGCACCTTGCCATTGTACAGCACGCCTTGCCTGCGCCACAACCTGGCCCTGCGCGCAGGCACCTGCGGCAGGGGGCGCGGGCCCCCCGGCAGGTCCAGAAGGCGCGCCACTGGGGGCAGCAGCGCCATCAAGGGCAGCATCCGCAAGCCCACCTTCTGGATCCGTCAACGCGCCTTGCGGATGCGCCGTGCCAGGCGACCCCCGTCGCGACGGAGCCGGCGGCCCGACCCGCCAGCTGAAACGCATGCGCTTGAAGTTGCCGGGGATGCCCTCCGGCTCCTTTTGATGCCGTCCAGCAAGCCGCCGTTTCTCCTCTGGCTCGGCTTCGCGGTACCTGATGGAGTAGGCTTCGCGCCGACCCGCGCCCTCGCACCCTGCCCCCACGCAATGGCGCGCAGGTCCGCCAGCATCGAGGTCAGCGGCCGCCGAGGGAACCAACTCATCAGCGCGGCCTGCAGCGGGCGGTTCCTTCCCTGGCGCAGCATGGCCCCCAAGCAGGCCTCGCGCTGCCCCTGCCGCCCGGCCTCGTCGGACTTCTGGACCACGTCGCCCCGGGGCCGCTGGGCCGCCCAGCCCCGCAAGTCGCGCCTCGTGTCCAGGTGGTCCTGCTTGGCCTGGCCCCGCTCGGGCACCGCGGGCGGCGGCGGCGGCCCCGCGGCGGCAGATGCCTGGCCCGCGCCTTCGGCAGAGGGCGTGGATGCCGCAGGTCAAGAAGGCGCGCCACTCAAGGGCGCAGAGCAATTAAAGGCAGCAGCCGCAAGCCCACCCTCTGGATCCGAGAGCGCACACCTTGCCGGAGTGCCGTGCCAGGCGACTCCTGCACGGCAGTGCCGGCGTCCTCCTCGTAGAACACCATCTTGACGTGAACCTTCTCTTCCACGGTGGGCGCGGGCTGCTTCTAAAGATGAGCCAACGCCGCTCTGCCTCTCGAGGTGGGCGCCATCGGCCAGGGCATCCAGGAAGAGGTCTGACGGCTGCCGTGGCACCACGGCGCACAGCACGCACCACAGGTGGCAACTCTTTCGCGAAATCGGCGTCGCGAACTGGCCCGAGGACCACAAGGGCGCGAGCCTTCAAATCTCCAGCACGTGCTTCTGAGTGTAGCCCAGCACAGACACCAGCACACTGCCCGCGCACGTGGAGGCTCTATTATTCCACCTGCAGCGCGAACACCAGTCACCTCCTTCTGGCCCATGTAGATCGCACGTGAGCGTGGGCGCTGGGATTGCTTTCTTGGCCTTCGGCGCCTTCTTGTTTGACTTAGCAGCGCGATGCGCGGTGTCTGCCTCGCCTAGAGCTGTTCCCGTAGCTGACGCCCGCAGCGCCATTCCTTCAACCAGCTGAAGCACGTCGCGAATCTGGCCACGGTAGCGCAAAGGGACGCGACCAAAGCTTGCATCACACTTGGCGGCCCTGTCGGCCAGACCATGCCCTATCTAGCCGCAATAGCTGATGGCGCCGCCCTCGATCAACTTGGAGCGCCCGACGTGTTCTGGCACTTCGCGCGCCGAGAGCTCTTGCGGCCCAATGCATCCGAAGTCGCCGGCCAGCCCCCAGACGTCACGCCACAGATCTGCCCGCGCAGAGCCAAGCGACGTTGTCCGCGCGGGGCCGCGCCCCAGCAGGCCCTTGACCGCGAAGGAGCTGTCGGTGACCACGACGACGGGGTGGACTGCATAACGGAGGGCTGCTGCCAACGCGGCGAGCTCTACCCGTTGGGGTCAACGAAGGGCGCCTGCAGCGCCCCCAGCAAGCCGAGACGAAACTGGTCGCAGTAACCATGCAGGGGGCTGACCGCCCACCCAACGATCGCGCGCCTCTCAAAGCCGCCCCCGCACGCGGACCCGTCCAGGTAAAGCGCGCCAGAGGGCAGATAGCCTGCCGCGCAGTGGCCCATCCAACATGAGCCCGCGGGCCGCACAGGCGCCGGGGTGCCCTGAGGCATGGGCGTCAGGCCGCGCTCCAGCGAGGAACGTAACTCACGCTCACTGCAGGCCCACTGGGCCAAGCGCCCGATGGGCATGGGTAGCTGGAGCTTCGCAGGCCATCCACTGCAGTTGGCGTGCCGATGAAGCAGGGGGCCAGCCCCGCCACGCAAAAGACACTGCGAACACGTCGCGCACCCGCGCTCGTACTTGCGGGCCTGTGACCATTGCCCTCCTGATACTAGCGACGCAAAATATCCTCTCTTTCGCTGTCAAACGAATCGAGCAGGAAGCGGGCGGCGATGAGGGGAAGCGTCGACCAGACCTTTGTGGAGCGGGCAGAGAGGCCCTCGACGCGGTCGGAAGCCTGGAGACAGAAAGATGACCAGGAACACCAAGAACAGGCCGCCCCCCACGATGGCCAGCACGTAAGCGAAGACCTTCCTGGGCATCATCCACCTCGAACAGCTCATCCTCGGCGGCGACAGCGGCGTCGGCTGCGCCTCCAGCGGCTGCGCCAACAACGTCGCCAAGGAGCTCAGGCAGAAAGTCCTGCCACAACGCGCCAGTAGAAGCACCCACTTGCGGTGACATATGCAGCTGGGCCGTGCCCGAACCACTCGCGGAAGCCGGCGCGCCGGTGGACTCGCGGGCGAGGGACCCAGCCCCGTCGGCCGCCGAGGGGCCCACCCGCGGTGACATAGGAAACGGAACCGAACTTGAACCACTCGTGGACGCCGACGCACCCGTGGACCCGCGTGCAAGGGCCCCAGCCGCGTCAGTCGCCGAGGGGCCCACGCGCGGTGACATAAGGACCTGGGCCGTGCCTGAACCTCGCGTGGAGGTCGAGCCCCAGCCCCGTCAGCCGTCGAGGGGCCCACTCGTGGTGACATAAGGAGACGGGCTATATCTGACCCACTCGCGAAGCCGAAGCACCTGCGGACTCGCGGGCGAGGGCCCCGGCCCCGTCATTCGCCGAGGGGCCCGCTCGCGATGACAGCAGACAGGGCCGCGCTCGAACCACCGTGGAAGCACGCGCGCCTGCGCTG
The DNA here is from genome assembly GCA_963575745.1 of Prorocentrum cordatum. Classification (NCBI taxonomy): domain Eukaryota; class Dinophyceae; order Prorocentrales; family Prorocentraceae; genus Prorocentrum; species Prorocentrum cordatum. Next base: position 64,111 of record CAUYUJ010015386.1, on the reverse strand, counting down.
ATCACAATTTGCTTGCCATAGAGTTCCTGGCGCTTGGCCGCTCCAGCGCTGACGAGACGAGCGGCTGGCTCCAAAACGCTCGTCCAGTAGCCGAGTGACGTTGCTCAGGGACCATTTCCAACAGCGCCCATTGCCACGCTTTGACAGCTCGCCAAAAGGAGACGCTTAACCAGACTCAATCACACTTCGAAGATCTTGACCTGCAGGCCCTCGTTGGCACGCCGCGTCCTGGCGTCATACACTGATCAGCCAACGCGCGCGAGCCACCTCAACTGCCGAAAAGGGTCCGCGCACCTGAGCACGGCTGCAGCTGGGACTGTGCAACAAGCTATAGCCATTGACATGCTGCGGGGCCCATCACTTCTAGGCTGCCCTGGGCATCATCATGGCAGGCTGCAGCGTAGCACGGTGCATCGGGTCCAGGGAAGGCGCCGCCATCAACGTCAACGCGCGCGAGCGACCATCAGTGGCGTTTGCAGGAGCGGGGAAGGTAAGGGCGCGCAGGCGCGAGTAAAACCAGCGGAACAACCAGTGACACCAAACCCAGAACTGGCTGATGGCTCAACTCATCCACTTGCCAAGGTGTCTTGTAGCTTTCTTCTGCCCATACCCACGCTGGAGAAGAGAGACGCGCCTCGTGCGAAGCCCAGCCGCCGCGAGCTAATCGCGTGGTACTTGCCTGACGATGCGATTGTCACCCGCGTAGTCAACTTCCAGGTTCCGCTCATACTTGGACACGCGTGCGCCCATTCCCCCTTCAGCTTCAGCTCTTGCACCTGTCGAGCACGCGGAATGTTGGAGAGCACCTTGGACCTTTTTGTTCGACAGTGCCCTTGCCGCTCAAAATGGTGCGGAGGCGAAGCGCGGCATCAGCCGCCTCTTGAGCAGCGCGAAGCAAATCCCCAACGCGATGGACCAACATATTGTCAAACACGACGGCTAGCTGCACGGCGGTGCTGCGCGCCGCCAGCGTGTCCAGCAAACTCAACGTCAGCATCGACGTCACAAACCCATCTCCAGGGATAACCAACTGCGTGGCAACGACCTCCTCGGTAGCGGCGGAGCCTAGCATGAAGGTGCGCGGGGCTGTGTTCAGCTCGATATGCAGCTTCAGCTGCCAGAAGGGAACAGCCAAACTCCTGCGCCGCCTCCATCAGCCAGCAGTGCCCCACCTGCTCGAAGGCCTTGAGCAGGTCCAGTAGCACTGCGACCGCAGCCCAGCCTTGCTCGCTGCCATGCTCACTCATTTTGAGCGCAGCTCACTCGCCCCAAGCAGCCTGATGCCACACAGCACGCTCGCAACTGCGGCCACGCGATGTCCGCCAGTATGCGCTGTCGCTGCGCGCCCCCCAGTCGACGGCGATCGACCTGCGCGACGTAGACTGGGCGCGCGCCGCGGACATGATGACGGCAATTGGGCGGGCGCCACCCAGCCTGTTCCGAGTGAAACACAGAATCGTCGCTATGCTAGGCCACGCAGCATGCATCTCGGCGCCGGCAAGAGCCCGCAGGCCTTCACCGCGCAACTCAAGATATTGCCCGGGGCTGACCGCGTCGAAGGACATGCCCGCCATGGCGGGAAAAGTGGCCAACGCCCGCGCGAGCTGACCCGCCGTGGGCTTCTCGGGACGCCCCCGATATCGCTCGGCCAGCGAAGCTGCGCCTGCGACGGTGAGGTTCGCCGCCGCCTGCCCCTCTCAGCTCCCAGCCTGGCCGGTTCCCCAGGCAGGCCCATCGGCTTGCGCAACTGCTGCTCGCCCATGCTACGCGGGCGATCTTCACCGACAACTCTGGCAACCGTGGGGCGCGGCTCGAACCCGGCAGGCGCCTTCAACAACGCGCGTATACCTCCCCCTTCCACCAAGACCGCTTCAAGACCCGCTCGTTGGAATTGGCGCCTCTCGCGCGCGTCGCGGTCGGCCGTCTCGGAGGCGGGCCGGCGGGCCTCCTCGCCAAGCTCCGCAAGCGGCTCGGGGCCCAGCGCAGAAAGTCGCAAGCAATTGAGCGCCTGCCGCCCGCGGGCCGGCAGCAGGCGCGTCGGCAGGAGGACCGCGGCGCAAGCGCGCGGCCTTCCGGCCAGGGGCCCATCACCAGCTTGGGGGCCTTCGCTAACGGCCCGCCCGGACCTCGGACCTCGCGGAGCTCGACGACGGGCGAGAAGGCGCCGCGCACGACTCGCAACTCGAAAGAACCAGGTAGCCTCCGCGGACGCCCGCGGCCAACAATGAGACCGCGACGGCGTTGACCCACTTGCTACGCACAGGCCTGGAACGCCCAAGGTGCTTATGAGCATCCTCTTCGACCTGGCGGACATCAATCCACTCCACCTCCGCACCTCCGCGCCGAGCCCACCTGCTGCCGAGGCCCATCAAATAGCGCCAGCTGGCGACTCGCAAGCTGAGCTCTCCACTGCCATGGCCAGGCCGCCCGCAGCCATGAAGTCGAAATCGAGGGAAAGCTTCGGGCACCTCACCCACGCGAAATCTTGGGCTTCTCCTTCGAGGCTGCGAGCTTGACGATGACTGGCCGATGCGGCCAGACCGGCGAGCCAGGCACCGCGCTGATCGACTGGACCTCGAGCCCCGCCGACGCGATGAAGAAATCTATCGCCCTGCCCGGTTGGGCACGCGCGGCATCCAGGGCGAAACGCATCACACTACTAGCCTCAACTTCAACGCGATCGCGCTTGAAGCCGCCTCCGACGACGCGCGGCCTGCAATGCCCCCGCGCCCTCTTGGCAATCGATTCCAGAAGGTTCTAGTTGACCAGGTTCACCCCGACCCACCCTTCAGGTAGACATTGACCACCGCGACACCTCCTGGCGCCAGCGCAGCGCGACGAAGCGCGCGGGCACGATTAGGAGAGAGGACAGGGCCAGCAGAGCCGAGCATGGGCGCCAGGCCGTGCTCCATCTACGACAACGTGAAGAGCCCACCCTTGGCCGAACCCCCCGCCTCTGAGGGTGCAGCTGCCGATCCCGCAGCTCGCCATCCCCGTCCACGTAGATGCGCCTTCGCGTCCACAACGTGCCCGAGACGCGTCTCCTGCAGCATTGCCAAGCCATCCTCGGTGATCGGCTCAACCAAGCACTTGTCGAGGTTGCTGTGCGCGTGCGCGTTGGGGGTGCAAGCCGACCAGCGCAGGCTAACGCACGCGCGGCTTCTTCCCTTGCTGCGACAGCATGTGCTCACGGAGCTCTTCAAGTCACTTACGCCTCCCAGCGTCGCCAGCACAGGACTGGGAGTATGACTTGAACGCCTGGGCACTGATGTTAACGCCACTGCCTCCGATATCTTAGTCATCGTCTCCAACAAATTGACCTTCGCCAGGAATTGGCTCCTGTTGGTGCTGGCCGGACGAAGGCATGATGCTGCTGCCGTCGAAGTATGCGTCTGTGCCGTGATGACAGACCTGAGGAGAGACTGCTGTGGACCCGCGGCAGCACCCCAGTCAAGGCCTTCAAGGTTGCCCGCCACCGCTTGCACCTAGTCGCGATGCTGCTGGGGCGGTCGACCAAAACTGGGCGGTGGAGGACCCGACGCGGCCGTTATCTGCTTGGACAGCTCGTCCTTAGCCCTGGCCCCTGCAGCCTGCCGCTCCTTCTGCATTTGTTCGAGGTGCTGTTTCTGCTGGAAGACGGCAGTAAGAGCCTCAGCCGCAAACCTGTTCTTCCGCTGGTACTCCGCCTTCGCCTTGTCGGGCCTTCGCGACGCCTCGTCCGCCTCGAACTGCGCCGAAGCGGACGGACTTGACCGTGGAGGCTGTGCCCAGCTCCTTCTGCACCAGGAACCGGGCCTGGTTGAGCTGGTGCCGCTCCGCTCCAGACAACCAACCGTCTGGCGAAGATATCGAAGGACAGGTCGTCAACTTGCATGTGCTACTGCCGTTCCGCATCTGTGAGCGGTGAGGTGCTTGCTGCCCTTGACCTTGAGCCTTGCTTTCGCCGCCCTGGGTACTGCCGCCGCCACAGCCTTGACCTTGACGTCCCGCGCCGCCACGCGGTGCCGCAGCCAAGGCAGCCCAAGAGAACCCGAGTCCAGGGGGGCGTTTCCGGTGGTCAATTCTGCCAGCGCCCGCGAACAGGAGCAGGTGGTGAACCACCAGCACCGTATGTAGAAAAACTGTCGGCACCGCAACGCGCCTGCCTGCACTGCGCCCGCCATCCGAGGTTCATATACTTGTACAGGGGGCAACGCCAGCTGCCAGCCAACGCCACGCCAGAGCCAGAGCCGCCGCCGCCGCCACCACGCTGCTGAAACATGATGCGCGCCGACCCGCGGGGAGCTCACAAAACTTGGAGAAAGCTATGCCTCAAAGCGCGACAGCCATCGCGTTCAGAAGACGCCCCGACCAGGAACTCGCGGTCGTCGGGTCGGGTCATGGCCTTGAACTCAAATGTCTACGGAAGAGGAGGGAGAGGAGGAGGAAAAGGAGGAGGAGGAGGAGGAGGAGGGGGGGGAGAGGGGGGAGGACGACGACGAAGACTCTGGCAGGCGTCTTGGAATCTTCTGGAGCCGACCTCAGGCTCCTCTTCGAACTCTCTCGCGGGCCCTCTTGGGACTATTTTGGAAGGTCTTGGGGCGAGGAATGCGCAGTCGGCCTCGGGCACCGAAAAGCAGTGTACCAGAAAGTGGGCAGCCAGCGCGGGCTGTCGAAAGGGGGCAGCGCATGTCGAGCGGGACACGCCGCGTCATCGTGTGATAAAGCGCACAAGCAGTCCGCGGGATCAAGAGACGCAGGGCCGAAACGCACTTACGCAGGACGAATGATTTTCCTCTTGGGGTGCATATGGCGACCAACAAAAACCATCGACGCCGCCGAATGAACTGCGTCTGGACGAGCTGCGCGCAGCAACCGAAAAGGGGTATTCATGTTGAGTGGGGCCCGCGCGCGCGGAAAGTTCATGGGAGTGCGCGAGACAGCGCAGAGCTCATCCTGGGCAATCGATGACCAAACCGCCCTCCCCCGTAGAATCATAACGCGGGCGGGTCCCAGGGTCCGCGGATCCGCTTACTCACGCTTCCCCTTCCCAGTGTTATGGATTCCACATGCCCGAGGTAGAAGTCGGATGCGCAGTCGCCAGTGAGAGCGGGCGCGGACCCATAACATCCGGAATCGGATTCGCACAGGCGGAATTCGGATCCACCGAAACAGAAACCAAAGCCCAGTGGATCCACGCGGATGTCATTGGATCCGATGGCGGATATTGCATACGCATCTGCGCAAGACTTTCAACCGTTGCTCAGGGCCCACGAAGAAAAACACTTTCGTCCTGGGGTTGCCAAGGTTCCGAAAAAATTGGGGCGGCCATTGTTTGGCTATCTTTGGCCTCCGAGGTCCCTCAAGGGCCTCAAAACCGTCAAACAATTACCCAAACGTGCTCCCTTCTTGACAAAATCCAGTCGGGAAGTTTTTGGCCGTGTGGGGACTCTGGGAGCCCTTACCAGGCCAAAGGACCGTCAAACACTACGCAGGATGAGAAGCTGGATCCCGACTTCTGGGGACCTCGTATTTAACAAAAACGGAACTGCACAAGTATGGGCAGTCAGGGTGTAAAAATTATCGGGGCCTTCGGTGGAGCTCCCTATGGGGCCACGAGGCGCTGTGCCGGGCGGGGGTGACGCATGCGGGCGGCGCCATTGGGGCCTTCAGTGGAACTCACTATGGGGCCACGAAGCGCCGTACTGGGCGGGGGTGACACATGCGGGCGGTGCCACTGGGGCCTTCGGTGGAGCTCCCTTTAAGTCCACGAAACGCTTTACTGGGGCGGGGTGACGCGGCCTTCGGTGGAGCTCCCTATGGGGCCACGAAACGCTGTACTGGATGGGGGTGACACATGCGGGCGGTGCCGCAGGCACCTTCGGTGGAGCTCCCAGTGGGGCCACGAAGCGCTGTACTGGGTGGGGTTGACGCACGCGGGCGGCGCCATTGGTGCCTTCAGTAGAGTTCCCTATGGGGCCACGAAGCGCGACAATGGACCGGGGTGACGCATGCAGGCGGTGCAACTGGGGCCTTCGGTGGAGCTCCCTAAGGGGCCACGAAGCGCTGCACTGAGTGGGGGTGACGTATGCGGGCGGTGCCGCTGGTGCCTTCGGTGGAGCTCCCTACGGGGCTACGAAGCGCTGTGCTGGGTGAGGGTGACACATGAAGGCGGCGCAACTGGGGCCTTCGGTGGAACCCCCTATGGGGCCACGAGGCGCTGTGCTGCGTGGGGGGTGACGCAGGCGGGCGGCGCCACTGGTGCCTTCAGTGGAGCTCCATATAGGGCCACGAAGCGCTGTCACGGGTGGGGGTGACCCATGCGGGCGGTGCCGCTGGGGACTTCGGTGGAGCTCCCTGTGGGGCGACGAAACACTGTTCTGGGTGGGGTTAACGTATGCGGGCGGTACCATGTGGGCCTTCGGTGGAGCTCCCTATGGGGCCACGAAACGTGCGAGGTCGCTGATAATGATGATGATGATGATGATGATGATGATGATGATGATGATGATGATGATGATGATGATGATGGTGGTGATGATGATGGTGATGATGCTGATGATGGTGATGATGACGATGATGATGAGGGGAGGGAGGAGGGGAGGAAGGAATAAATGTTTGGAAGGAAGGAGCGCAGGGCCCGTCTCTTCAGAACGAAGACCCAACACCACAGGATGGTTGGGAACAACAACAACTGCCCACGGGAAATTGGCCAAACGTTGGGGGTCCACACAGTGACCACATTGCAACGCCGTGTCTCTGGGCATGTATCCGTATCAACGGCGTCGCGGGCCGGGCCGCTGGGCCGCGACCTCGCGGACCCTGGATCGCGCCTCGGGCCTCGCACTCCGCACCACGAGGGCGTACGTGCGCCGCTCGTGGGCGGCAGCGGGGGGCCTGGAGATGGGATGCTGGCGTCGATGGTGGAGCTTGCGGCAGCTTTTTTGCAGCGAGGCGGGCAGCGCGTTGTCGTTGGCAGACAAGCCACACTTGTGCAGGGCGGCGCGGGCGAGGCCTATGGGAGGCGAATCTCGATGCCCCCCTGGATTCGAGAGGCCAAAACTTGCATAACCATCAACTTTCGGAGCTCCGCGCGGATTTCTTGGAACGGCCCCCGTGGCGGCGCCTCCAGCGCCGCCCCTGCTGCGCCCCACGCGCCAGGGATGGGGGTCCAGCGCGGATCCAATAAGTTAGTGTGGAGCTCCAAAACGTGATGTTTAAGCCACCTGTTGTCCCCCGATGGACAGGGGGAGGCGATGGAGCGACGTGGACTCGCATAGTGTATAGATGTACAAACGTCCTCCCCCGAAGGCTCGCCCGAGACGCCCGGCCGACTCGGAGGGAATGATCGGAACTACGCCTCCGTGGTGCCCAAAAGAGATGGACAAACGCCTGCAGGTGTCACAAGTTTGGACGCCCGAAATGGGTACTGAAAGAATGGGCACTATGCCCAACAACAAATGTTGTCCCAAGCCAACAGCGGCCGCTGTTGGGCAGGCGACCTTCTGTCTCGAATGGACACAGGCCGCGGCGGCGCGGACAGCGCATCCTGTTCAAAATGAGCAGGACTTGTTGTTGGGCATTGTACCCATTCTTTCAGTACCCATTTCGGGCGTCCAGAACAAGGGCGCGGCAAAATCGTGCGAGCCCACGACCACGGCCGCGGCCGCGCACAGTGCTTGTTGCGCGCACGCGCCACGGGGCTCAGAGCGGGCGACGCGCCCCGTAGTGTGTGTGCGCAGCATGCAGCCTGCGCGGCCGCCCACGCTTGGGGGCACCTTCCGTCCAGGCCCGCGGAACCTGCGCCGGCGTGGTGGGCACGAATTCGGAGGACAGGGCGGATCCAAAGGCCCAGGCGTCTGGCTCTCGGGCAATCGGCGAGGGCTGCGGAGAAGAGGAGGAGCACAGCGCAGAGAACGGGGAAGGAGAGGAGCGGGAGGAAGATGAGGGTGTTCCCAGGTCATCCCAATTCGCGCTTCGCGCCCTGCGATGCGCGACGCGCGACTGTCTTAATACTTTCGCGCCATCGCGCCGCCCCAATGGAGAATGGCAACCGCTCTGTCCCAGATCGCGACGCGCGACAATTGTCGTGCCCCCGCGGATGACCTACATCATCCCAGACATCCGAGAACTTGCTTGTCAATCTGCGGCTCCAGAGCCCCAGAACCATTACCGACAGGCTGTTCTTCGCACGAGATCTCTAGATGATGGCCCTGGGGCCGAAAAGCGCCCCGATGAGTCCGAAAGGATGGGCTTGAACCAACATTATGTAGCACCCCGCAATCATGGATAAGAGTGAGGGGGCGGGCGCAGAATGGTTCGCGGGTGGGTCGCGGGTGGACTGCGAGTGGGTCGCGGGGTGGACCGCGGGTGGGACGACGACAACAACAAGGATGAGGCGGGCTTAAGAGCCCCGATGCCTGGGGCGCTCGGTTTCGCCTCGACCCCTGGTGTCGAAGCGGACTCGAAAGCCACGGGTCAACCCCATCAACTCTACTACAGCATTACATGTGTTTCCATGATGTGTTCTGCGAACTGCCATTGGTACTCCCCCCTCGATACCACATGTGTGCGCGTGACAAGCAGCTCTGCTACAGGAGCTATACACAGAAACCCGTAGGAATCCTGATTGCCAGTGCGCAGCAAAAAGTCCTCATTGAGGAATATGTGTTCGAGATTCCTTAATCGGAATACCCGTTGTACGGAACACTTACTTAAGAATCTTTAGTCGCGACCCCTAGTTTGAATGAAGAATCCTGACGAAAGAATCCTCAACGGGAATCCTGAATAAAGGATCCCTTTAAGATGAGACCTTTGCAGCGGTCCTTGAATGAGGAACCTTTTTTTAATATATGGAAAAAGCGCTGAATAAAATAATCCTTAATAAGGGCACCGGAATAGATAATCCTTCAAAAGGAACCCTTTTGTAAAGAATCCTTCGTAAGAAATCCTCGATTCGTGAGTGAAGACTCTCTTGACGAGTCGGCACGACGGGTTCCACACAAGAACCCATAGTAAGGGTTCTCGATTGAAAAACCCTTTACGAAGCATTTTTCACCAAAGCCTGCTCACAATTGCTGCTTGGCCAGGACCCCTCCTAAGGATTCCCGGCTACTGGTTCCGTAGGGCAGTTTCCCCACCGAGGATTCGTTGATGACAAATCCCCGTTGAGGTTCCCTTGAAAAGGTCCCCATCATAACGAATCTCTACTAATGATTCCTTACTGGAGACCCCCCCACGAAGGATCCCTTACCTGGACATCCGTATTCAGGATTGCCGACTAAGGGTTCATTGCGATGGGCTCCCTACTGGGAACCCCTGTTGTGTACTGGTTGACCAGTAGAGAGTCTTTATTCCAGATTCTGCATCAGAGCTACTACGCGAAGAGCCCATCTTACTAAAAAGTCCTGGATGGTAATGTCCCAGCAACCGAGTCTTGACCCGGAAATGTTTAACCAGAAATCATGACGAACAGATCCACTGCTATGATTCCTTACGGCGGAGTCTCCACGAAAGGTTCGTCACCAAAACCTCCTCACTGGAAGTATCCTACTATTGAATCCATACCAACGATTCCTTGCATAGAGTAGCGGACCCAAGATTCATCATCAAAGGTCCCTGACTATTCCCGACCAAGGATCCCTCAGTAAGGACTCCGAACTCAGGGTTTCTCACACGCTTTTTACAACTGAGCGCTTACTGAAAATTCCCCCACAAGATTCCCTACGAAAGATCCCGTGCGAAAAATACGGACCATGGATTGCTTACTGAGGACTTGTTTCCCGGTCTTCTCCGTAAGGACGGACCCCCCCTTATCAAATGATCCCCGTCGGACGCAAACTATGTAACATCTGCATCGCAACCCTCCCCAAACCTTGGGACACAAGGTGACACGCGCAGCGGCGGTCTTCTCTCCTCCCCCTGCTCTTCCCCGTCCCCCGCGTCATCCCCATCACCAGCACCACCATCACCATCACCGCCACCATCATCACCATGACCATCTCCATCACCACCAACATCCCGATTACATGTGTCACCATCATCGCATCACCATCACCCGCCACCCACTCACCATCATCACCAGCATCATCAGCATCACCGCCACAATCATCACGATCGCGCTTATGCTCATCATCGTTTCCGCCACCACCCTACCCATCAACATCGTCACCATCACTTTCACCAACACCATCACCAACATCAACATCATCATCCGCACACCCGTTATACTCACTACGCCGGTCCAAGCCTGAACATGAGAGGTGCCCCACGACACGGCCTTCCACCTTCTCGTCTTGATTATCCCCATTACTTCCACCACTGCCGCTGCTCGACTAAACCGTCGGTTTGACGATTACTTTTCTCCTCGTGCGTCTCGACATTAGCATCGAGTATCGAGGGGGAAGGGCCAGATACGTCGCAATCCGAAGATACATCGATGAACGGTATTCCTGTGCCTATGTTAGGATCATCTCCCGGCCGAGGCGTATCCGGCCGAAAAAGATAACTGTCGCCGCTAGACGCGGAAACGGGAATGTTCGTACACCCATCTTGCGATGAACGTAACGTCGGGTCCCTGACATCGCCAAGGCCTTGGAAAACGACTTTGGCCGCTTCTTCAGAGCCGTGTGGATGTACTGGTGCACCTAAAATATCAGCATCAGTTCTTGAATGGTGCGCCTCCTGGCCTGGTGGAAAAACTTTCGGCTGACAGCCAGAGGTTTGCCTATCTATCGTCCTATTCGGCAAACGTGTTTTCGTGTTGATGGGTTGTTCTATTTGGTGACCTTCTTCTTCGAGCTGATGATCACATGGTTAAGTACATCCGTTCAACGGAACTACTCTAAGCAAGGTATGGTGTACCAGCATGCGCGCGCGTATGGTTGGCCCGCTCGGCCAGCCGGCGTGCGCGCTTTCCTTTGAGTAGCTATACGCAGCTGCGGAGACAGTCCCTCCGCATGATCCATGCCCTACCAACTCTGTGCAAGAGAAAAGGGTTGAATGATGCATAAATAGGCGACGGGAGTGTTAGAATGACTGATCAGTGTGCTTACCCCCCCACACACACCCCTCGCCCAGAAACCCAATCGTGAAACCCAGGGGTGACAACTCAGTTTTGGCATGCGAACATTAAGTTCTCCATCGCAAAACCGCTGAATCCTCAGAAACCCGGGGCGCCCCGGAAGAAAGCAGGGCGTTTCTCGGCATTGGCCCAGACTGCGCAGTCGGCACATGGCCACGAGAACGTGGGTCTGGAGCACCAGCTCCCCCGCAACAGGCCGAGGGCCCCATGGAGATATCAGAGACGAATGCCCGTCCAACGTCACGCACGAAACAAAACACATAAGGACACTCCTCCAACATTCAGCTTGATCTCAACCCCCGTGCACACCGTGCGCCATGCCCTCCCCCCCCCACGCTCCCGCCCTGAACTGTCGCAGATGCGGCAGCGGGGCAGGAACTGGCGGGAGGGAGAGCACGCCTCCTCTTCATCCTCCTCCTCCTCCTCCTCCTCCTCCTCCCCCTCCTCCTCCTGCTCCTCCTCCTCCTCCTCGTCTTGCTACTCCTCATCCTCCTCCTTCTCCTCCTGCTCCTCCTCATCATCCTCCTCTCCTCCTCTCCTCCTCCTCCTCTCTCCTCCTCCTCTTCCTCCTCCTCATCCTCCTCCTCCTCCTGCCTCCTCCTCCTCCTCCTCCTCCTCCCCTCCTCCTCCCCCTCCTCCTCCTCCTCCTCCTCCTCCCTAACACGTCCGCGGCGCCAGCAGTGACAAAGCAACCGATAACAACGACATCAGAGCGGAAGCCTGAAGCAACAACAAGGCCACTACCACCACCGCTCATGCCAACGCCAGCTGAACAATAAACAATCGCACTGGCCAACCATAGCGCGGGACGTGACCCAAAATATTGCCCCCAGCGTTGCACCGTAACGACTCGGACCAATCAGTCGACAACGACGTCGCCAACAGCAGCATCCGCAACGGCAGCGACAGACCAAACCCCAACAACCATAACGCACAGCCACCCTGGGAGCACGAGAGAAATTAGCAAGACGGGGGCCAGGAGCAGAAAACACGTGAGAGAACCAGGCGGGCAGGTCGGGCGGGCAGACTCCAGCAAGGGTGTCGGGACGGTGGGCCAAGCGGTCAGGTCGAGCAGGCCGGTTGCTCAAGCGTGAATCCTGCATGAATCGCGAGACGGTCTCGAGCGATAGCCGATTCCCCAGTAGATTTTAAAGAAATCCATAGCGAGAGCGTGATTCCTGAGTGTCGAGTGCGCGGCGTCTGAATAAATTGCAAGGAATTTCCACGCGAGAGCTCGGTTTTGGAATACATTGTGAGGAAGTATTAGGTGGGAGCCGTTGTTGCTGCAGTTCGGGGGCCAAAGGCGTAATTTGGTGACCCCTCACTTCCCCTTGTGAAAATCAGGGTGCGAGTCCCGGAAGGAGCACTTTAATTGAAACTTCCATTGGTTACCAGAGGGGGGGCAACAGCAAATATTGTTAACCATTGTTTTAAAATGATGATTCAACACCATCAACAATAACAATAACAATAAGTTTATCCTCATGCGCGATGTTCCCACACGAAGCATGCGACCATCATGATAACCATCCACATCATAGGGGGACTCTTGTTCTACAGCGGGGTCCGATACTCCCATTCCCAGATATCCCGCCCAATGAGGTCTTGCAAACACCTCCTCCGAGGAATTTCAACATATCCCGCCTCGAAAACTAATGCCCTCGCCTTGCTGCGCCGATGCGAGACCGCCAGTGGAACCCCAGCGAACGGTAAAGCACAAGGAAGTATCGAACGACAGGATTGCCTTGGTGGGGATGGGGGCTGTCGGCGGTGAGGCAAGGACCTGGCCCAGAATAGAAAGGGATAAAGTCTCGAGCAGGGCTGCAGTTGTTGCTGGGTGCGGCGCCAATTCTGAAGAGAGTAGGGCGCTAGTCCAGCGTAAAACAAAACGAAGTCTCGAGCGGAAGCGCTGGTTTTGTTGGGACGGCGGCTTTCGGCGGCGAGGAGGAACACCGCCTTGAGTAAGAAGGGAGGAAGCATTGAGCGGGAGCCGTGGTTTTGACGGGACAGGGGTAACCGGCGGCGAGGAACAGCACCGTCTTCAGGAAAAAGGGAGGAGGCCTCGAGCGGGAGCGTTGTTCTTGCTGGGAGCGGCGCCAATTCAAAAGAGAAATGGGCGCCAGTCCAGCGTAAAACGGAAGGACGTCTCGGGCGGGAGCGCTGGTTTTGTCGGGGCGGCGGTTTTCGGCGGCGAGGAGGAGCACCGCCTTGAGTAGAAAAGCGAAGAAACCTAGAGCGGGAGCGTTGTTTTTGCTGGGGGCGGCGCCGATGAGAGAAAGACTAGCGCGCCAGTCCAAGGTAAAACAGGAGGAGGTCTCGAGCGGGAGCGCTGGTGTTGTTAGGACGGCGGCTTTCGGCGGCGAGCAAGAATACCAGCCCTGACTAAAAAAAATGGAATCTCGAGCGGGAACGTTGTTGTTGGGGGGCCGGTCTTGGCGGTCCCCCAAAACCGCTCGAGCGTGAGCCTCATTTTCGATGAAAGTGTAGCCGGCGCCTCGGCGAGAGCGCCAGGGCGCCTTTGAGGGGTCCAACAATAATAACTTTTTCATCACTAACATTCAAAAAACAACAACACTGACGACGACGACGACGACGCAAACAACAACAGCAACAAGCATTTCAAAACAGTTTGTTCCCAACCCTCCTTGTGTTGGGTACTCGTTTTGAATAGAGCACTGTGGTATCCACCTCCCGCCCTCTCCTCCCTTCTTCTCTCCTGTGTTCGCGGTGCCCTGCGGGGCTGCGATCTGCGCAACTGTCGCCACTTCGTGGGCTCCTGGAAGGCCCAGCGGAGGTACGTCCTACGCAAATCATTTGGAGGCCTCCCTGTACCCTGCGGGGCTGCGATCTGCGCAACTGTCGCCATTTCCGTGGGTTCCTGGGAGGCTCACCGGAGGTACGTCCTACGCAGATCACTTTGAGGCCTCCCTGTACCCTGCGGGGCTGCGATCTGCGCAACTGTCGCCACTTTCGTGGGTTCCTGGGAGGCCCAGCGGAGATACGTCCTACGCAGATCACTTTGAAGCCTCCCTGTCCCCTGCGGGGCTGCGATCTGCGCAACTGTCGCCACTTTCGTAGGTTCCTGGGAGGCCCAGCGGAGGTACGTACTACGCAGATCACTTTGAGGCCTCCCCGTACCCTGCGGGGCTGCGATCTGCGCAAGTGTCGCCACTTTCGTGGGTTCCTGGGAGGCCCAGCGGAGGTACGTACTACGCAGATCACTTTGACGCCTCCATGTCCCCTGCGGGGCTGCGATCTGCGCAACTGTCGCCACTTTCGTGGGTTCCTGGGAGGCCCAGCGGAGGTACGTCCTACGCAGATCACTTTGAGGCCTCCCTGTCCCCTGCGGGGCTGCGATCTGCGCAACTGTCGCCACTTCGTGGGTTCCTGGGAGGCCCACGAGGTACGTCCTACGCAGATCACTTTGAGGCCTCCCCGTACCCTGCGGGGCTGCGATCTGCGCAACTGTCGCCTCTTTCGTAGGTTCCTGGGAGGCCCAGCGGAGGTACGTCCTACGCAAATCATTTGGAGGCCTCCCTGTACCCTGCGGGGCTTCGATCTGCGCAACTGTCGCCATTTCCGTGGGTTCCTGGGAGGCCCACCAGAGGTACGTCCTACGCAGATCACTTTGAGGCCTCCCCGTACCCTGCGGGGCTGCGATCTGCGCAACTGTCGCCACTTTCGTGGGTTCCTGGGAGGCCCCAGCGGAGGTACGTCGCCATTACGCAGATCACTTTGAGGCCTCCCTGTCCCCTGCGGGGCTGCGATCTGCGCAACTGTCGCCACGTTCGTGGGTTCCTGGGGGGCCCAGCGGAGGTACGTCCTACGCAAATCACTTTGAGGCCTCCATGTCCCCTGCGGGGCTGCGATCTGCGCAACTGTCGCCTCTTTCGTGGGTTCCTGGGAGGCCCAGCGGAGGTACGTCCAACGCAGATCACTTTGAGGCCTCCCTGTCCCCTGCGGGGCTGCGATCTGCGCAACTGTCGCCACTTTCGTTGGTTCCTGGGAGGACCAGCGGAGGTACGTCTTACGCAAACCACTTTGAAGCCTCCCTGCCCCCTTGGCGCACCTGGCGCGCACCTGGCGCGCACCTGGCGCGCACCTGGCGCGCACCTGGCGCGCACCCGGCGCGCTGGGCGCACCTGACGCACCGAACGCGCTGGGCGCACCTGGCGCGCACCTGGCGCACCTGACGCACCTGGCGCACCAGGCGCACCTTGCGCACCTGTCGCACCTGGCACACCTGGCGCACCTGGCGCGCACCTGGCGCGCACCTGGCGCGCACCTGGCGCGCACCTGGCGCGCACCTGGAGCGCACCTGGCGCGCTGGGCGCACCTGGCGCACCTGACGCGCTGGGCGCACCTGGCGCGCACCTGGCGCACCTGGCGCGCTGGGCGCACCTGACGCACCTGGCGCACCTGGCGCACCTGGCGCACCTGGCGTGCCTGGCGCGCCTGGTGCAACTGGCGCACCTGGCGCACCTGGCGCGCACCTGGCGCACACCTGGCGCGCCTGGCGCACCTGGCACACCTGGCGCACTTGGCGCACCTGGCGCACCTGGCGCGCCTGGCGCACCTAGCGCAGACCTGGCGCGCCTGGCGCGCCTGTCGCACCTGGCGCACCTGGCGCACCTGGCGCACCTGTCGCACCTGGCGCACATGGCGCACCTGGCTCACTTGGCGCGCCTGGCGCAACTGGCGCGCCTGGCACACCTGGCGCAACTGGCGCACCTGGCGCACCTGGCGCGCACCTGGCGCACACGTGGCGCACACCTGGCGCAACTGGCGCACCTGGCGCGCGCCTGGCGCGCACCTGGCGCGCACCTGGCGCGCACCTGACGCGCTGGGCGCACCTGGCGCAACTGGCGCGCTGGGAGCACCTGGCGCGCACCTGGTGCACCTGGCGCTTTGGGTGCACCTGACGCACTTGGCACACCTGGCGCACCTGGCGCACCCAGCGCGCCTGGCGCGCATGGCGCAGCTGGCGCGCCTGGCGCACCTGGCGCAGCTGGCGCACCTTGGCACACCTGGCGCGCTGGGCGCACCTGGCGCACCTGGCACACCGGGCGCACCCCCTTTCACACACCTGGCGCACACTTGGCGCACCTGGCGCGCCTGGCGCATCTGGCGCGCATCTGGCGCGCCTGGCGCGCCTGGCGCGCCTGGCGCGCCTGGCGCACCTGGCGCACGTGGCGCACTTGGCGCACCTGGCGCACCTGGCGCGCCTGGCGCACCTGGCGCACCTGGCGCACCTGGCGCCCCTGGCGCGCTTGGCTCACCTGGCGCGCATGGGCTTCTGGGAGGCTCAGCGGAGGTACGTCCAACGCAGATCTCCACTATACCATGGCGCCGAAATGTCCTTCGGTATTGAGTGGTCCTGAATGCAATTGCCACTTGTGTAGAAAGGGTTGGGTACGTCGCAGGATAATTATTATTGGATCGCGTGCCATGCAACACTTATATCCCAAACCCTCGATACCCGCCCTCTGCGTCTTCGGCCGTACCCCCTCGGGGACATATCTTCCTTACCTGCCGCGCACATTTAGCGCAACCCCCAAAACGGGGGAAGGGAGGACGGACGGGGGAAGAGAAGGATGGACCACGCGAGAAGGCCTCTCGGAGCAAATCGCGAGGAAGCATCGAGCGGGGGCCCTTGTCATCGCGGCTGCGCCCCCAGTAAGGTGACTGAGTTGCGAGGATATCCACAGCGAAAGCGCTGTTCATGTGTTCGGGGACCTCTCTGGCCACTGCCTCCAAGAACGCGAGGAAATATCAAGCGGGAGCCTTGTCGTCGCGGCTGGGCATCCGCGAACTCGATTGAATTGCGAAGAAATCTCATGCGAGAGCGCCGTTCCTGGGACCTCTGCGGGCTGGAGCGGCGCGCATGGGGCCTTTGCGGGCTGGGGCCTATGTGGGCGCCCGTGGGGCATCTGTTGGCTGTGTCGGTGGGCCTCAGTGGGCAGCGCGCCGGGGCCTCTGCGGGCGCGTTTGGGGCCTCTGCGGGCAGGGGCCTCTGTGGGCTGCGTCGCGGGCCTCAGTAGACAGCGCGCCGGGGAATTTGTGGGCGCGCTTGGGGCCTCTGCGGGCTGGGGCCTCTGTGGGCGCGTTTGGGGCCTCTATGGGTTGCGTCGGGGGCCTCCGTGGGCAGCGCGCGGGGGCCTCTGCGCGCTCGGGGCCTCTGCGGGCTGTGCCCCCTGTGGGCGCCCTTGGGGCCTCTGTGGGCTGTGTCGGGGGGCATCAGTCGGCAGCGCGCTGGACCCTCTGTGGGCGCGCTTGGGGCCTGTGGGCTGGGGCTTCTGTGGGCTGCGTCGGGAGCCTCAGTGGGCAGCGCGGGGGAGCCTCTGTGGGCGCGCTTGGGGCCTCTGTGGGCCTCGCTGGGGAGCCTCAGTGGGCAGCGCGCGGGGGCCTCCTCTGCCTGCGCGCTTGGGGCCTCTGCAGGCTGGGGCCTCTGTGGGCGCCCTTGGGGCCTCTTTTGGCTGTGTCGGTGGGCCTCAGTGGGCAGCGCGCTGGGGCCTCTGCGGGCGCGCTTGGGGCCTCTGCGGGCAGGGGCCTCTGTAGGCTACGTCGGGGGCCTCAGTGGACAGCGCGCGGGGGCCTCCTCTGTGGGCTGGGGCTTCTGTGGGCGTGCGCGGGGCCTCTGTGGGCGTTGTCGGGGGGGCCTCTGTGGGCGCGATTGGGGCGTCTGTGGGCGCGTTTGGGCCTCTGTGGGCTGGGACCTTTGTGGGTTGTGCCAGAAGGTTTCAGTGGGCAGCGTGCGGGGGCCTCGGCGCGCTTGGCGCGTTTGTGGGCAGGAGCCTCTGCGGGCGCGTGTGAAGCCTCTGTAGGAAGTCGGGGCCTCAATGGGCAGCGCGCTGGGGCATCCGTGGGCGCGCTCGGGGCCTCTGTGGGCTGCGTCAGGAGCCTCAGTGGGCAGCGCGCGGGAGCCTCTGTGGGCGCGCTTGGGGCGTGTGTGGGCTGCGCCGGGGAGCCTCAGTGGGCAGCGCGCGTGGGCCTCTGTGGGCGCGCTTGGGGCCTCTGTGGGCTGGGGCCTCTGTGAGCTGCGTCGGGAGGCTCAGTGGGCAGCGCGCTGGGCCCTCTGTGGGCGCGCTTGGGGCCTCTGTGGGCAGCGCGGGGGAACCCTGCGGGCAGCATGCTACGGTCCTTGTGGGATTACTCAGGGCCTCAGTGGGTTGTGCGTTGGGGGCCTCAGTGGGCAGCGCGCCAGGACCTCGGTGGGCAAGGGCCTTTGCGAGTTTATCTTGAGGAAGTATCGAACGGGAGCTTTTGTCGTCGCATTTGGGAGAGCGCCGTGCCTGAGTTCGGGGGCCTTCCTGGCCAGGGGCTCTCGGAGTAAATCGTGAGGATGTATCGAGCAGGAGCCTTTGTCGTCGTGGCTGGGCCCCCGCCAACTCCATTGAATTGCGAGGAAGTCTCCAGCGAGAGCGCCGTTCCTGAGTTCGGAGGCCTCTCTGGCCAAGGCGTCTCGAAGTAAATTGTAAGGATGCATCGAGCGGGAACCGTTGTTGTCGTATCTGGGCCTCCAAGGGCGCATTTTTAGGGTCAAGCCAACGCGCGAGCGGGAGCCTCGCTTTCAGAGAATATGCAGCCGACGTCGATGCGAGAGCACCCGGAACCGTTTCCGGAGATCCACCATAATTTATAATCTAGAACTGGATATTCAACAACACCAGCAGCATAGCAACCCCTCTCCAGGGCGTGCACACTCTCAGCCAACCCCATCTGAAAAGCGTTCGCGCGCCAGGGATCCGCCGCCTCTCCCGGCTCCGGGGGGTCCTTCCAGAAAGGCAGCCGTGCGCCTAGGTGTAGCAACGCCCCAGCTGGCCCCGGGAGACGCCTCTCCCGAGCGGAAGAGTCCGCCAAAACGCCTTCCACGACGGCGATCGCGCACACAGGTGTGCCGACGCCTCTGCCGGCCCCGGGGAGGTCCCCAGGGAATCCTTAAGGAATCAATGGGAATCCTTAGGGGTCCTTCGGGAATCCTGAGTAACCCCGAGGGAATCCTTAGGACATCGGCAGGAATCCTTCACCCAAGGGAATCTCTAGGGAATCGCTAGGAATCCCTGAAAAAGCCCAAAAAAGAAAATGTAAGCATCCCCGTCAGCGCGATGATACGCAGCATCACCACCAGCACGATCACCATAATCATCATCATCGTCCTCATCATCATCATCGTCATCACCATCAACATCATCATCGGCGAGACGTCGGCGTGACGTTGGCCACCTGGGTTCCCCTGGAGCCTCCTGGGATTTTCTGGGGCCCTTTTCTGGGGCCCCCGGGGGCCTCCTCCACCCCCTTATTACTGCTACTGCTACTGCTACTGCTACTGCTACTGCTACTGCTACTGCTACTGCTACTGCTACTGCTACTGCTACTGCTACTGCTACTACTACTACTACTACTACTACTACTACTACTACTACGACTACTACTACTACTACTACTACTACTACTACTACTACTACTACTACTACTACTACTACTACTACTACGACTACGACTACGACTACTACTACTACTACTACTACTACTACTACTACTACGACTACTACTACTACTACTACTACTACTACTACTACTACTACTACTACTACTACTACTACTACTACTACTACTACTACTACTACTACTACGACTACTACTACTACTACTACTACTACTACTACTACTACTACTGCGACTACTACTACTACTACTACTACTACTACTACTACTACTACTACTACTACTACTACTACTACTGGCGGTCTCGTGCACCACATCACCACGGCTCAACCACCTAGGGAAGAGCGTCATTGTGGCTGCCTCCTTGCCAGTATGTAGCGCGCACCTCTTCTGAGTGAAAGGGCAGGTCTGACATGCTTGCAGCGTCAGGCGCTTGTACTGTGGGCAGCTGGTCCAACGGCCCAAAGTGAAGCGCCAGCAACGGTACAGCAGCAGACGGGGCGACCCCAGTACCGCCACCCAGGCCAACTAGCGCGAGAAGACGCGAGGCAAGGCCTGGATGGCAAGCCAAGGGCGGGTCTGACGTGCATGCAGCAGCAGGCGCCTGGCCGAGGGCAGCTGGCCCCCACAGCAAAAAGTAAGGCGCCGGCGGCGGCGTAGCAGCACACGGGGCGACCCCGGCACCGCCATCAAGGCCTACTAGCGCAAGAAGGCGCAAGAGGAGGCCAGGATGGCAGGCCAAAATGGCCAGGCGCCCGACGGCGACGCTGCAGCACACGGGGCTGCCCCAGCACCGCCAGCGGGGCCAACGAGTGCATGTGAACGTGAGGAGGCCGAGATGGCAAGCCAGTTGGCGAGCCAAGGTGGCTGGGCGCACAGGTAGTCATGCGCCGAGCCGAGGCAAAAGCCACAGGTGCAGCCACGCGAGGGGAATGCCGCTGTGGGCACGCCGCACTACAGAAAGTGGCAAGTAAGACAACTTGGCATGGACTCACGTGGCCTGCCGAGGCCCTGGAACCTGCTGGGCATTATCATTCAGGCCTGCTGGCCTGCACCCTGCGCAATGGCCGCAAAGACCTGCGACGGCAGCGCCTGCACCTCCCCGCCGAGGTCGCCACTGCCCCCCGCCTGCCCTGAGGGCCCAAAGATCTGGCGCTCAAGGTCTTCACCAAGGGCCACGTTCAGGGCTGCAGCGCTTGGGATCTGCTGCGGGAGCGGGTCCGTCTGCGGTGGCGGGTGCGTCGGCGGCGGCGGCGCATCAGGGGGCGCCGTCGGCGGCGGCGGCGGGGGGCCCATGATGGCCGCGGCCTCCGGCGGGACTCCAGCCGGCGGTGGTGGCGGGTCCTGGCCGCCGCGGGCCCCGCTCGCTGGCGGGGCGCTGGCGCTGCGAACGGGGGCGGCGCGCGGGGCGGCCCCTGTGCCACCCCCGCCGCCCGAGAGGCTGCCCTCCTCCAGGTTGTGGCGGCGCTCGTAGAGCGCCAACTCCCTGCGCGCCATCTCCAGGCGCTCCCTCTTGGCTTTGTTCCGCGCCTTCTTGTTGTAGCCCGCCCATTCTGGGTCGTTCAGTCCCCGGGCGACCTGCGCGTAGAGGTCGGTCCACTCGACCTTGGTCAGGCTCTCCCAGGTGAGCCCCTCCATCAGCACATAGTGGCCCTCCCACTGTGCCTGGTGTGGAGCGTAGCGCTTGAAGACGGTGCCAACCGCCAGCGGCTCGACCTTGGGCAGGTACCTCAGGAGATCCACCGCGTTGACCACTGAGATCCCCTCCTTCTTGAGCTTGTCGTAGCGCAGCAGGGCCTTCAGGTCGCGGATGTCCTCCTCGGGATGCTCCGCGTGCGTGCAGTACGCGCGTGGCGGGTCCGCCTCCTCCTCTATGAACTCGATGCACACTCCGTAGGAGGTCGAGTAGCGCGCGCCGCAGTGGCAGTACCAGCGCTGGCCCGTCTCCCCCGCCGCCCCCTGTGCGCATGAGAGCAGCTGTGACCAGCGATCCGAGCGGATCACCGAGCAGCATCCCCTGGGATTGTCCCAGGTCTTGTTGGCCGCGCACTTGTAAGACATGTTGAACGTGAAGCCCTTGCCACGATAGAACTGGTCCGTGTAGTCGCCCATGCGGCGGTGGGCCTCCTGCGCCGCGGTGTTGCCCTGGCACTCCTCCTTCCAGGCACGTTTGTGTCCCAGGTGGGCATCTGCGATCCCCGAGGCTTCCAGGACACCCCTCTTCAGCCTTCCCACATCCTCCTCCGCCTCCTCGTTCAGCGCGTCGAGCCACTGCTGGGCTCCGTCCTGCGCCTCGGCGCCCCTCACCATGTCCTCCTTCTTTTCCAGGATGGGCCCCAGGCCGCCCAGCATGTGGGCGCGCATGGCCTCGAATTTGAGGACGCCATAGGCCCGCGCCATGCGCTTCAGCGACTTCTTGGATAGGCCGAGCCACGGTCTTGACCTCGGTCAGCTGGAGCTCCTGGTCCTCAGAGTCTATGTCGGGCTGAGGGTCGTTCTCCCCATCACTGGGAGGTTCTTCCTCGAGGGGCGGGGGTGGCGCACGGGGCGGCCCCGGCGCCACCCCCACCTCCCTCGCCATCGGGCGGGCAACCTCCCTCGCCACTGCTTCTGTGGCTGGGGGGGCGCCCGTGATCTCAGGGTCGATGCCCACCCCCGCGCCCTCCGTTGACCTCCGCAGGGCAAGCAAGCCTTCCCCTGAGAGCGCGAACCCCACCAGGACGTCCATGCCCTCCTTGATGTAGTCGAAGCTCGCACGGAACTTCGCCACCCGCTTGGCGGCATGGCCAATGGCGCCTGGGCCCTTGTTCGCGCGCGCAGCGCGCGTCACGGCCTCGTGCACGGAGATGCCCTGCGTCGTCGCCACGCAGTTCGAGCACATGTACAGCTTGTACTGCCCCTCTTTGCCCTTCCTCAGCTCGGGGTATTTCTCGTTGTACTCTTTGGCCTCCGCATAGCGGCGCATCTCCGCACAGCTGAGCTCGCCCACGTACTCCACCGCCATGATCTTCCAGTCGTCCAGCGCCGTGCACCTCCGACACCAGCCCAGGCGGTGCGGCGGGACCCAGTACGCGCCCATGCAGTGGACGTCGCCCGCCTCAGCGTAGTCCTCCTCCGTCATCATCTCTGCGTCTTCGAGCGCGGCTGGTGCGCCGTCGCTCGACTGGGGGGCCTGGCCGTAGACGACTTTGTTGCTGCGTCGGCGGTGGCGTTTGCCTCCATGGCCGCTGAGTGCACCCGTGGTCGCAGCACTCGGAGCTTCGCTGGCGGTCCCGTCGTCCACGGCGCGCTCGCCGTCAGCAGTGCTGCGCGCCCCGCGGCCGCCGCGGCCACCCACAGCCTGCCCCCCCAGCTGAAGGTTGTGGAGCGCGAGGGTGAGCGCGTCCAGCCCACGGCGCTGCTCCGCGGTGAAGTCGGCATACGTGGCTGCCGCTGCCAGGGCGGCCGACGTCACTGGCACCACCGCCGATGCAGGCATCGCCGAGGCGCCGTCGGAGGCGGCGGCGCTGGGGGCGGCCCCCGCACCGCCGCCTCCATCGGCGTCCTCAGCGGGGGTCGCTGATTCCGTGTGCATTGTCGGCGCCGTCCGAAAGGTCGCCGCCTCGGACATCATGTCGAACTCCTCGTCTTCGCCCTCCGACAAGCTTACCTGCTAAACAGGGCGCTGCGCCGGCCTTGCTTTGGAGGTTGGTGCCTCTCCCGCGGCGCACGTCTTGGCGGGCCAAGGCGTCGGCGCAGGCTTCGAGAACTTGGGCGCCATCACTTGGTCGGGTGGATGGCACGGGAGGTGCAGCTCGAGAATGTGCGAGACAGGTACTCACGAGCCAAACAGCTGACGGGGAAGAGAGGGGAGGTGGAGAGGCTGTGCACCGAACCAGAATAGGGCGGCCAACTGCCAAGGCGGGACAAAGGTAGCACAGGAAGACAAAGGGCTGAAACCAACGGCCCCAGGTGCGTGGGGCCCGTTCATTGCGCTGGCGGAAAACGGCCTGACCCCCGTTCGGGACCCTGGACGGGCAGGAGAGGGGGGAGGGGGGCGAGGAAACCACGTCGCGGGCGGGCGGCAAAGCGGGCGGCGGGCCGCCGACGGCCCCAGACCCCGCGGGGCGGCCCCGATCTTCAACGCCTCTTAACGCCTCTTTAGCCAGCGGCCTCGAACAGGTGCTATTGGTTGCATGAAGGCTCAGCCCACGTGGGTTGCGGGAGCAGCCCAAGCCAGAGATTAAGAGCATCAAAAGTGTGACATGCCGAGACCACAATATGCACAAGGCGGGGAGGCTACACAACGTGGCGTGCAGAACAAACATGACAATGCAAGAGCGCACTGTGCGAGCGACAAGGGAACTGAATAATACCGTGCACACTGCAGATGTGATTAATTTTTTACGACTGATCAGGGCAGCAGGAAGGGGGGCGGGGAGAGGAGGGTCAGTGAGCACACGCAAATGGGGTGGGGCCACAGCTGGTCCAGACCGAACGCTCGGGGCGGCCCCTGCATCCAGTCCCGCTGCGTCCTCCGTCGCCAGGGCGACCTGCTCCGCAATTTGGCCCTGCAGGGCGTTGGCCACTGCCGAGCGCAGGGACGCGCGTGCCGCGGGCCGTTCGGCCTCAGGCAGTTCCCAGGCGGCACGGCGCAGCCACGTCTCAACCTCTGCGCCC
The DNA here is from genome assembly GCA_963575745.1 of Prorocentrum cordatum. Taxonomy (NCBI): domain Eukaryota; class Dinophyceae; order Prorocentrales; family Prorocentraceae; genus Prorocentrum; species Prorocentrum cordatum. Next base: position 39,945 of record CAUYUJ010015386.1, on the reverse strand, counting down.
CAGCGACCATTGACATCTAGAACAAAGGGCACCAGGCCCGAAAATGGGTACCTACGGTGCTTCACTTTCTCTCTGCGCTGCAGGGCTGCCTGGCGTGGCCGCCCCGTCTGGGCCACAGCCACCTCGTCCACCAAGCTGATGTCGAGGCGCACTCGACCATGAATGCCTCGATGGTAGACAACGTCCAGTGTGGCCGCGCCTTGTTCCTCCGTGTACCACTCTGGGATGACCTGCTCCAGCAAGGCATGGTGGCCTACCCCGCGCAGCCAGAGCGCCACGGCGTCCCGGATGGCATTGTGGCGGCGCGTCGGGCCGCCCCCCCCCGGGGCAGTTGAGCGCGTGAACCCCGCGAACGTCCACCGTGCGGCCGCGCGTCGGGCCGTGCTGCGCCATCGCGCGGGCGGGCGCTGCTGGTCGGTTCAGGCACGTGCACTCGGACTGCAGCAGCGGCAGATGCATGCGCCTCTTGGCTGCAATGCAGAACGCGTGGTCGGCGAGGGGCGAGACCCCCTCGAAGTTATCCAACCAGGCGCCCGCTGAGCTGCCCGAGGCACTGTGCACCGCCGCTGCCGCCGTCACTGGCAGCGCGGCCATGAACGTCTTGGTGACGTGATCCCGCGCGCGCTGGGTGTACGTCTTCTGGTCCGTGCCTTTCCGCCCCTCCAGAAGGCCCTGCCAGCGGTCGCTCTGGGGGCGACGGCCGCCAGCCAGCCGCCCCTGCTCCTCGTCTGCTGCTGAGAGGGCACGGCCAAGGCCTGGCCACCTCCGGAAGAGGCCGATCGTTGTCGACTCTCGGAGCTCCTGGGCTGCCGCGCGAATCCCAGCTTCCCAGGATGCCAGGAGGGCGGCGGGGCCGCGCTGCTCAGCGCTGCCACAGCCCAGGCCTCCGTCGCTGACCTTCATGAAGATCTGCTCACGGGGGGCGGCCGTGACCCCAAGTAGGGCGTTGACGAAGGCGACCACTCCGTCATCCACCCTGCGGCTCCACGCCGCCGCGAGCGGGAGCGACCGCTGGATGTGAACGCAGGCGCCCCTCGACCAGATCCGCATCAACTGGAATGCGTCAAAGGCAGAAAGCCCATGCCTGCGTAGCGTCAGAAGCTCCTTGAAGTAGCGGTCCTGCTTCTGGAGGAAGGCCTCGCCGCAGGGGGGTGGCGTGGCGGCGCTCGGGGCGGCCCCGGCGCCGCCAGCCTGCCCGTCACCCCCCATCGTCGAGGTCCTCTGGGACGGCGAAGCCCGTGAGCGGGACGCACCTCCAGTCGGTGTCCACGTCGTGGTTCGCGTAGGCCAGGGTGGCCCCCGCCGCCTTGAGCTTCTGGGCGCGGTGCTGGGCGTGCTCTGCAAACTCGGGCGGCAAGACAGCTTGGGGATCAGGGGGCCATATCTGGGTCTTGGACATCTTAAGCTTCATCCCGTGGGCCTCGATGCGGGCTCGCCGAGCATCCAAACCGCGGAACGCAGCGGCCGCGGCGCCCACGAAGTACGCGTCGCCCAGGAAGGCTAAGCAGCCCCCCTCCGTGTCCACCGCGCGCACGGCCATGCGGCCGATGCTGAGAACATCCGCAGTGCCGACCGCGTAAAAGCCTGGGCTCATCGGGCAGCCCTGGTCGAGGCCACGGATCTGGTCGACCAGCTGGGCGGGTTGTGACCCGCCCCCCGCCGCGTGGCGTTTTCGAGCGGGGAGCCAGCCTTCCGCCAACGGGGCCAGTGCAGGCACCTTGGTGCGCACGGCCTCCTTCACCAGGTCGCGGGGAATGTTGCTGAACCCATCCCCGAGGTCCACCGCCACCACCCTCTTGCCTGGGCTCGAATTGGCCATCGTGCATAGGCGCCGATGGAGGGCACCACATCCGTCCTTGGCGAGGCCGAACTGCTGGCCCCCCACCGCCGTCCGCATGTCCTTGTGGTGGACCTTGGCAGCGCTGCGGCCCGCCATGCGGCGGGTGACGTTTCCACAGCCCAGGACTCGTGCATCCCCAGGGGTTGCCTTGGGGATGCCTGTGAGGCGCGCCGCCGTCAGGGCGGCTAGCGCCTCGGGAGGGAGGTCCCCGATGGCCAGGCGTGCCAGCGTGTTGGCCACCGCCTCTGCCCCATCCTCGTCGCACTTGAGCGGGGCCCAGTGCTCGTAGCGCCCCCCTCCAGGCCCCGCCCCTCCACGGCGGGGGAAGCGGCCAAACTGACGTTTGATGTGGTTGGCCAGACGGCGATGGAGCTCTGCTGCGCCGTCGAGCTCGCGGGGGGCCGCGGCTGGCGGCATCGCCACGCCGGCCCCCGCCACTGCGGACCCTCTCCCTGGCCCATGCGGGGCGGCCCCAGTGCCAGGGAGAGGGCGCCACTCGCCTGGGCGAGGCGCCTCAGGCTGCTGGGTGGTGCTGAACTTCCTCACCGCCGCCGCTGCGTCCGCCATGTCCCCCTGGGGCCACACTGCCGCTGCCGCCCGAGACA
>CAUYUJ010015386.1:7500-32500 GCA_963575745.1 Prorocentrum cordatum | reverse complement strand
CAAAACCCAATGTTTTTCACAAAAATGCTTTGGGGTGTCCTGTCAGACCGTCGGGCTTCCTCCGGCCACCTCTGGCTTCCTGCGGTGTACCGGGCCATTCTCGACTCGTCTGGCAATGCGTGCGCGGCATTCAACACGCGCTCGCCAGTTCCCGTCGGCAACCGCCATCGCGGCCGCATCAGCTGTACCAAACCGGCTGGCCGGTGTGACTTCGGCCCCCAGTTGTGCCAGCTTTGCTTCTTATGTTGTGGGAGGGCGGGTGGGACTGGGCATGCCATGCTTGACTCGCTCGAGCTGGCTAGCTTGACCCTACTCCTACTCCTACTCCTACTCTACTACTTACTACTACTACTGCTACTACTACTACTACTACGACTACTACTACTACTACTACTACTACTACTACTACTACTACTACTGCTACTACTACTACTACTACTACTACTACTACTACTACTACTACTACTACTACTACTACTACTACTACTACTACTACTACTACTACTACTACTACTACTACTACTACTACTACTACTACTACTACTACTACTACTACTACTACTACTACTACTACTACTACTACTACTAGTACTACTACGACTACTACTACTACTACTACTACTACTACTACTACTACTTCTTCTTCTACTACTTCTACTACTTCTACTACTTCTACTTCTACTACTACTACTACTACTACTACTACTACTACTACTGCTGCTGCTGCTGCTGCTGCTGCTGCTGCTGCTGCTGCTACTGCTTCTACGGAGTGTTCCTGAAGACACCTGCGGACTCCTGAAGTTTCCGGATCCTGAAGTTTCCTGGACGCTCCTGAGGAATCCTGATGATCCCTGAGGACTCCTGAGGACGCCTGAAAGATCCCGGAAGCAACTGCGGAACCCTGACGATTCCGGAGGAATTCTAAAGATCCTGCAGAGATCCGAACGATTTATTGGGCGCCTGGGCACCCCCGCGCGCCTACGCCTCACCTGGCCCCTGGGGGCCTGCTAAGGGCCCCCAGCACACTCAGGATCTGCGCAAACACGTGGGGATCATCAGGGATTGTGGGTCGTCGGCGCGCCACTGTGCGCGACCACCCCACCCGGCCCCGAAGGTGATTGGTAACGATTCCCGCCCCAGTGTCAACGCCCCTGCCGGCCCCGGGGGGCGAGGTCGCGGCCGCCGACCACCTGTCCACCCTTATACCTACTCCAGAATTCGAAATAAAATGGAGGGGGTCTGGACCCTCCAAGACAACCCATTTCAGACCTCCCCCGTGGGAGAACCCTCCAAAACATCGTCCCCAGATCCCCCCAGGCCCTCCGAGATAGCCTGGAAGAGACCCCCCCCAAAATGAGACCCCCCTCCCTTGATTACGAAATCTGGAGTACAACTTCACTTTCCAAGAAGAACAGGATCTCAACAACAAATGGGGGCCGGCATGGTGTTTCCGCTGACCAACAACAAAACTCATTTTCAGACTGTTCGCGCTTATCTGCTCGCGTGCCGTTCAACACCTGTATCCCGAACCCTCGATACCTGCCCTCTGCCTCTTCGATCGTGCCCCCTTTGGGGTATAACTTCCTCACCTGCAGCGTGTATTTCGAGGAGTCCCTGAGGCAGGGGACGAGAGGACGGATGGAAGGCAGGGACAAGGGGGAGGGGAGAGGATGGAGCACGAGGGAGAATAGCAGGAGGGGGGCTAGGAGCAGAAAACACGTGGCAAAACCAAACGGGCAGATCGTGCGGGCAGACCCTACCCGGCGGGTCGGGAAGGCGGACTCAGGCGGCCAGGTTGAGCAGGCGGGCTGCTGAAGCGTGCGTCCTGCATGGATCGCGAGGAAGTCTCGAGCGATGGCGCGAGTCCCAAGAAAATCGTGAGAAAGGCCGAGTCGAGAGCGTGATTCCTGAGTGTCGAAGGTGCGGCGTCTGAATTAATTGCGAGGGCGTCCCACGAGAGAGAGCGCTTCCTGTTTAATTTGTGAGGAAATCCCTCGCAGGAACGTGATTGGAAATAATGCGTGAGGACGTATATGGTGGGACCTGTTGTTGTTGATGTTGTTATAGCCCCGGGGCCAAAGACACAGTTTGGTGACACCTCATTTCCCCTTTGTGAAAAACCGGATGCGACCACTGAGGGAAGCAAAAATGCAATGGTTACAGGAAGAGGGGATCATCAATAATTACTCTTGAGACATGAAAATTCAACGCAACAGCGCAAAACAACAACAATCCGCACCGCGGAGTCCCCTTCAGCCACGCGCCCAGGGACAATGAATGACCATTCCATTCGGCCCCCTCGCTCTGACAATCGGAGGTATTTGGGTTTTGGTCGTGTTTGGCGCGTCTGGCGCTTCAAAAAATCTCTGGCGGCCCTTCCGGAAGCCCCCAGAGACCCCTCGAAGGGAGGCGGAGGGGGACAAGGAGGCATTCGAATACAAATTCGAACCCAATCACGAGTGAAAACAGACTAGGCGGAAAGCCGCGGAGGAACAAAAATACTCATGGCGGGGCCCAGTGATCTAGCGCCCTTGCATGAAGGCACGGGAGGCTCCTCGGAGGGCATCAAATGGCCGGCAACATGAGGCGCACCTTCTAGTCCCTTCCCTCTCTCGTCCCTCCCCCCATCCAAGCCATGATGGCCAAAGGGGCCATGGACACTTCCTGCCTGCATCAAGCGCGGGACGCTGTATACAAGGGCAGGCCGCCCCCGTCGAAAAATGCAGGCACATCGAGAATGACAACCATCCAGGGCGGCAAAGCACGGAGGAAATCCATGCCTGCACAGGCGACATGTTCGGGAGAGGGAAGGCGGAAGTGGAGGAAAGGGAGAAGGATGGATGAATGAGCCTGAGAAGCTGGAGGAGGGATGCATGTTGACGAAGGGAAGAAATCTACAAGTGGGAAGGTTAATGGAGTAGGGAAAGGGACCCGACAGCAGGATGAACAAGCTTCTGTGCCTGTGACACAAGAAGCAAATGTTCGCGCACCCTGAGACAAGGCGAGGGAGCTCGCGCCGACCCGCACCGAAAGCGGACGGAACACTGGCGAGTGACCGGCAGCGACCGCGACAGGGACTCCATGACCCTGGCGCCAAGACTATAGCCTCATCTCGACGAGCACCAACACGCGAAATCATAGTACTGCATATCCCTGATTACACTTGAAAGCCCCAAGGGCCGGTTGTGTCAGGCGCTTCTTCGTCAGGCGGGGTGGCCGCTTCTCACATGCGTTCGTGGGACCCACGACGGCGTTGGGGGGCGGATTATTCAGGCGGTTTTGCAGGGAGGCGCGCCGCAGAATTGGGGAAGCCACGGATCTTTCCCTGCTTCGCGGCTGTCCTGGCCCGTGGGCCCCTCGCTCCAGAACCCGACCCCGACGAACCGACCACCCTTACCAGCCTCGAACGCCTTCAAAACATAAGGGAATCCCTAAGATTGGCATCGTGATGAGGAGGTGCCCAGCATAGGGATAGGGATATGCTCCAGGCTGGTAACACCCGAAGTCCTTTGTCCTATAATGATCAAGCCCTGACCCCCGCCTCCAACGGGCTCCAGAACGGCTCCAAACCGACCTCCCGCCGCGATCCTTCTTGCGATCCCCTGCAAGATGTAATGTGAATCCGTGCGCATCGGCCGACTGCAAGATAGTCTCATGCTGAGCACCATGCTCCATCATCTTATTCGGTACACATTTTCTGATCTTCGCACCTACCCGAACCCCACAATCCCTGGCCAATAAAATACAATTTGGTGGACACCGGTGGATCTTCAAATCGGTTCATCATGTGCAAGAGCAGCAAATGTGTATGTTTGCGGATTTTCGCACCCATCCAACACTCACGATCCCCTCCAATAATCCAAATCGGTAGACATCGGCTGATCTCCACACCGGCCCAACACCCACCATCCTATAACAAAAGCCTCCGACCAACATCTGCTGACGTTCACACCCTTTCAATCCCGACAGTCCCTCCGACACATATCTGAAGTAGCAAAAGTTGGTGAACATCGGCTGACCTTCATAGCGGCCCAACACTTACCATCCTAGACAACAAATGCCAGTCGGTGCAAATTTTGCTGATCGCCGCACACATCCAACAAATCACTGCCACAGAAGAACATTTTGGGTGGACACCGGCTGATTTTCGCAGCGAGCCCCCAGGTCCCCCAGACGTCCCCGAGTGTCTCGACGCTCCGAGACGCTCCAATTGCGGACCAAGCGCTGCAAAGCTCGCCGTCGCCATGAGCAGCAGCATCCACATCCTCATATTCATCGTCGTCGTCGCCGCAGGAGGCACCAAGGAGTCGATTAATCAGATTGCGTCGGCGCGTTCATTTTGTTGAGGAAGGCGATATTATGGAAAAGATAGAAGCAGGACCCAGGCACGCCCCAAGATCGCTGAGACGACCCATTTTGTGTTCCGAGGCGCGGAGGACGCAAGGCCGCGTTGACGCGATGAGAAGATAGGTCGATTTTATGGGAAACGCTCAGGGTGGAAAGGAATGATCCACGCAACCTCGTGTGTCAGGCGCCCCGTAATCCTAACACTCAGACCCTGAGTCTCAAATGTTTTAACTATAAACCCTGACACCCGCCTCCGGCCGATCGCCAACGAGCCACAAACTGGCCACCGGACTCGACCCAGCCCTCCATCCACTGCCAAAAAACAGGCGGTGAACACCGGCTGACCGCAAGACCGTCTCATCTTGACCTGTCTGCACATACTCCTGAACGTCTGACCCCCACGATTCCCTGCAAAACATACAGACTAGTGGACATCGGCTGATCATCGCATAGACCGAACATTCACCCACCTTTGCAAATAGTGTCATTCGGTGCACATCTGCTGATCGCCACAACCATCCAACTCCAACGATCCCCTACGACAGAATACCGTGTGCTGGACCATGGTGATGATGAGGTTGCTGATGATAATGGTGGTGATGGCGATGATGATGCTGCTGATGACGATGATGATGATAACAATGATGATGAGGATGATGATGTTTGTGATGGTGATGCTGATGATGATGATGATGATGGTGATGATGATGATGATGATGATGGTGATGATACGAATGGTGATGGCGATGGTCATGCTGATGATGGCGACGATGACCATGCCGATGACGATGATGGTGATGACGTTGATTATGATGATTGGTGATGAGTGTGGCAATGGTGCTGCTGCGTTGATAATGTCAATGGTGGTGAAGATGTTGACGGTTATGATGATGATGCTGATGATGATGAAGAAGAAGATGCTGATGCTGATGCTGATGCTGCTGCTGATGATGCTGATGCTGATGATGCTGTTGCTGATGATGATGATGCTGATGACGATGATGATAATAAGGATGATGAGGATGATGATGTTTGTGATGGTGATGCTGATGATGATGATGATGCGAATGGTGGTGGCGATGGTGATGCTGATGATGGCGACGATGACCATGACGATGACGATGATGATGACGATGATGGTGTTGACGTTGACTATGATGATTGGTGATGAGTATGGCAATGGTGCTGTTGTGTTGATGATGTCAATGGTGGTGAAGATGTTGACGGTTATGATGATGCTGATGATGATGAAGAAGAAGATGCTGATGCTGATGCTGATGCTGATGATGCTGATGCTGCTGATGATGATGATGATGATGATGATGATGATGATGATGTCGGCGGTGGTGTTGACGTGACCCAAATCCTCCTCCTGTCCTCCCAGGCGGGCGGGAAAGACATGCGAAAAAAGACACGAATGATATCGTGGACGCCCTGCTGCTGCTGCCGCCGTCGTCGCGCATGGGTGTTTGCGCCTTCCGTCACGCTTGTCTGTACATGTCTTGATCGTGTAAAAACAGTTTGAGTGAATTTGGGTGGCCGGGATACACAGCATTTTCAACCCGCAAGTTTCCCAAACCACTGACTGCATTGGGATCGTGATCTGGAGGAAAAATAGCAGAACAAAAACACGCGCACGCAGAACCGTGCTCAAACCAATCCGCTTATCTTTTTTTGAAACGTAATGTGCGAACACATGGACTTTCAACCGAAACTCACGTCCAGGGCCTCGGCGAGAACGGTATTGAGCAAAAGCTGGCCCCAAGGCCATGGCGGTAGAGGGGGTCAAAAATATGAAACGTCGCCGCCCCATGGCATCACTACTTAACCAGAACACTGCACGCCTTGTGCACGGGTCGCGGGGCAGGCGCCGCTACGGTGTATGGGCCCGGGGACGGCGGCGGGAAGGCCCAGCCCCGCCCCCCCTGGCAGGCACGGCCTCCTTCCAGCACCCTCTGAAAGCGACCCGGCGGCGCGGGGGCGGGCGGGTGCGGAGTGGAGGCCGCCAGAGAGAAGCGAGAGGCGAGAAGCGAGGAGGAGGAAGCAGGGGAGGAAGTGGAGGAGGAGGAGGAGGAGGTGGAGGAGGAGGAGGATAGAGGTCTCTTAGGTGGGGTCGAAGTAGATGGGGTCGGAGGATCGCGCCGCATCGCCGATACATCGGCGATGCATCGGCAATGCATCGTCGATGCATCGTTGATGCACCGGATGTGCATCGTCGACGTGGGCGATGCATCGGCACCGTCGACGTGAAGCAAATCTGGCTCCGCATCGAGCCGCATCGCCGATGCATCCGCGATGCGGCGCGATCCTCCGACCCCATCTACTCGGACCCCATCTGGGAGGCCTAGAGAGGAGGAGAAGGGGAATGGGGGAGGGAGGTGGGCGAGCCCCCGCGCAAACACCACACACAGGCGCTGGAGGGCCATCATGGGCGCACTGGCGGCCTGCGCCGGGCCGGGGGGGCCAAGACGGAGGAGGCAGGAGTGGCGGCAGCAGGCAGCAGGCAGCGCGCTGCGGGCAAGGAGGGCCCGCGGCGGAGGAAGGCCTCAGGGGATGGCCCACCCTGAGCGGAGGGTACAGTGCGGGCGCGGCCGCAGGAAACCATGGCAAGAAACCCTACCCTGAGACCCCGTGCGCGAGGTGCACCTGAGGGGAAACCTGGAGCACCCTGAACGCAGCAGCTCCCTCCACGCCTGCGGGAGGAAGCCGCCGCGCAGCGCCAGGAGCGGAGAAACCCAGGATACCGTGACGAAGAGCATCTGGTTTCTTGATGCGCGCCCCCCACTGTAAGACAGATCGATGGGCCACGAAGGGAAGGTTGGGCGCCCGAGTTATCCGGGGTAACTCGGGTCCGGGGTAACTCGGGTTTGGATTCCCGAAAAAGGAAATCGAGTTAGCCCTGACCCGAGTTACCCCTGATGATTCGGGGCTCTGGACGCCCGAGTTATCTGGGGTAACTCGGGTCCGGGGTAACTCGGGCTTGGATTCCCGAAAAGCGAACCCGATTTATCCCTGACCCGAGTTACCCCTGATGATTCGGGGCTCTGGGCAGGAGGGTCCTTGCGCACGGCCGCGCGGCGACGTTACGCGGTGGCTCACGCAGGCCGCCGGCGCGGCAGACCGCGCGGCAGCGCGAGGCGCTCACGCGCGACCTTTCGCGGGCGGCCTGCGGCGGAGATCCGGGCGGTCGACCCTCCTTATAAGCACGCAGAAGGCAGCCACACGCATCCATCCTTCTTGGCAGGGGCCATCCTGGGCTCAGAACATGATACAGCTCTGCAGCTGATCTTTAGCTCGAGCTAAGTCAAGAAACTCATCATCACCTCCAAACAAATTGGTAGAATCCTCCTCCTCCTCCTCCTCCAACCTCCTCCTCCTCCTCCTCCTCCTCCTCCCTCCTCCTCCTCCTCCTCCTCCTCCTCCTCCTCCTCCTCCTCCTCCTCCTCTGGAGCATTGAAAAGACGCCCTTCGGGCCGAGGCCAGGGCCCAGGATGGCCCTGGCCAAGCCTGGCGGTGGTGTGCAGGTCCCTTTCTGCGGATCCTGCGTCGCCTGGGTGGGCAGCGGCACCGGGGACGAGGAGGACGGACGGGAGAATACTAGCTGGGCGCGTCGCAAGGTATGGCAATGAACCGCCAGCCCTGCCTTGGCATGGACCACACGGGTTCTTTGGGAAACGGGTCCTGTGGACACTGGGGCCTTCCCACATGACAAGCTCTTCAGCCTGCGGCAATCTTCTGACAATCCTGGAAGCCAACCAACTTCCCAAGAGGCCCCATGGCCCGAGGAAATCCTCCTGGGGCCCGAGGAAGTCCCGTGGACGCCAAAAAAATCCCCTAGTGGCCTCATGGCCAGTCTCCTTCCGTCCCGGCGGCTGTGCGCGAGCGGGTGCGGACGTCAGGACTGCTGCCCCAGCCGGGCCAGCGCGTTTCTCTCCAGCCGCCCGAGGCACTCCCGCACCTCGCGGGCCTGCGCGAGCACTGCCCGCAGCTGCTCAATGCCGAGCTGCCCCGCCTCGTAGCTCTCCAGCGCCCGCGCCAGCGCGCACACCTTCTGCCAGTCCGCCGTATCCCAGCTCCCCTTCTGGAGGAGGAAGGGGAAACGGCACAAACGCACTCATCGGTCTGAAGAAATGGGTAGAAGCACGGAGCAAGAAGTCTTTGGAAGTAGATTGGGCTTCCGCCCGCCCCTGACACGGGAAGAGGGACACCATTCTGTCCTTGACCTAGGAAGGCGCCTGAAGAGGGTTGGAATCGAGCGTTCCAAAAACACATAGTTTCAACGGCCGATGCGCCGTTTCGGAGTTAGATTCGTGCTGGGCACTCCTGGCGGCCCAGCGCGGATCCAAGATACCCGCACGGTCATCCGAAAGGCTGCACGGACAATCTCTCGGATCCCTTGGATAATACAATTTGTATACCTATACGACGGCCCTGCAGGCGATAAGGAGGTTGGGGGAGATTGAGATCAAATGCGCACCCTGACTGACCTGCAGCCTGTCACCTTGATCTTATCTCTCTCTTTCTCTCTGTCTCTCTCCCTGTCTGTCTCTCTCTCTCTCTCTCGCCTTCTGTCTCTCTCTTTCCTGCTCTCTCTCTCTCTCTGTACTACTACTACTACTACTACTACTACTACTACTACTACTACTACTACTACTACTACTCCTACTACTACTCCCACTACTACTCCTATTACTACTCCTACTACTACTACTACTACTACTACTACTACTACTACTACTACTACTAATACTAATAATAATAATAATAATAATATTAATAATAATCACAAAAATACTACTGCTACTATTGCTACTGCTACTACTACTACTACTACTACTACTACTACTTCTACTACTACTACTACCACCACTACTACTACTACTACTACTACTACTACTACTACTACTACTACTACTACTACTACTACTACTACTACTACTACTACTACTACTATACTACTACTACTACTACGACTACTACGACTACTACGACTACGACTACGACTACGACTACGACTACGACTACGACTACGACTACGACTACGACTACGACTACGACTACGACTACGACTACGACTACGACTACGACTACGACTACGACTACGACTACTACTACTACTACTACTACTACTACTACTACTACTACTACTACTACTACTACTACTACTACTACTACTACTACTACTACTACTACTACTACTACTACTACTACTACTACTACTACTACTACTACTACTACTACTACTACTACTACTACTACTACTACTACTACTACTACTACTACTACTACTACTACTACTACTACTACTACTACTACTACTACTACTACTACTACTACTACTACTACTACTACTACTACTAGTACCACTACTAGTGCTACTACTCGTCCTACTAGTACTAGTACGACTGCTATTATTATTATTACTACTACTACTACTACTGCTACTGCTACTACTACTACTACTGAACTACTCCAAACTTGGACAATATGGGTTGTATGGGATTTGATACTATAAGATGGGTTGGATTTGGCAAGATGAATTGGCGAAGATAAGCTGGATTTGATAAGAAAGCCCGCCGCAGGCGCCGACAAAAATGAATTAATGGTTTGGGTCTGGATTGGATGGGATAAGATGGATTGGATAAGACAAGATGGGTTGTATTGGCAGAAATGAATAGGATAAGATAAGGTGGATTGGATTGGCCCGCCGCAGGCGCAGAAACAAATGAATAGATGGATTGGGTTGGGTGGATTGGACCGGGTGGGAAAGGATAAGATGGGACAAGATGGATTGGATAAGATAAGATGGATTGGATAACGTAAGCTGGATTGGATAAGAAAGCCCGCCGCAGGCGCAGACAAAAATAATAATGCGAAATTAGCGACATGCATTAGCTCTGGGCCGCCCAGGACACCCGGGACACCCGGGACACTGCCCGGCCCAACTGGGACACCTCCTGGCCACCGTCGCACAGGAAACGGACTTTCGCGCCTACTGACACCAGGGACACCCGGGACACCGCCTGGCCCAACTGGGACACCTCCCGGCCACTGGCGGACGGGAAACGGACTTTCGCTCCTACTTCGGCCTAGCTACAGGAGGATCACGCGCAGCTTCGCCTCGCCCGCACGCGCGACACGAACACGACACCGAAACCGATTTCCCGGTGGGGAGTCTCCGTTTCACTGCGATCTCACCCCCCAACCTCCGACGATTCTGCCCCATCGTTCACTCTAAATTTGAGCTCCTACTATCCCAAGGAAGGCTGTTATCGCCCCCCCTCTCACCCTTGTCCAATAATACTATGCGCGCAGTCGTTTGTCAAACGCCATCAGTTGTCAAGGACGCTTGCAGCAAACATTGACAAAGTCAGGGCGAATAGGGACAGGATCGGTGCGCGGACCCCTTTGGGGGCCCAAGCGAGCCATTCTTCCGCGCTGCGCCCAGCCGCGGCGGCGAGGCCTTCCCCCGAAGGGCCAACGGCTGCTGCCTCGGCTCGCCCTCCCATGACGCTCAGAACCTGCACGAGGCTCCCCGGAAACTCGACGGAACGGAGGGAGGGGCGCACGGTCGAGAGCGCTGCGGCAAGCCGACTATATGAATGTACACATATATATATATATACATATATGTACACACAGATATTATATACACACAGATATTTGTGTACGGGAACAAACCGTGGCATGACCATAAACTTCCGGAGATCCGCGCGGATGTCTCGCATCGGCGCTGGGGCCCCCTGGCGGCGCCTCTGGCGGGGCCACTTGGCGCGCTTCGCGCGCCGGGGGGGAGGGGAAGCCATTGCCGACCCCAGAAATCCGCGCGGACCTACGAACGTTCTATGTTCATGTCATCATCTGTCGAGGACGACGACGGCGACGACGACGACGACGACGACGACGACGACGACGACGACTTTTGGCCTCAGCAGCAGAGCCCGCCGCCGCTGCCGCCGCCGCGGCGCCCCCGCCTCGCTGCTGCGCGGGCACGCCCAGGTCGCTCGAGGACGAAGAGGCCGCGCCCCCTGGCCGTGGAGCGGCGCCCCCGCCGCCGCTGCTGCTCGGGGCGCCGCCGGGATGCCGGCTGTCACGCGCAGGGGGGGCCCTACCGTACACTCGGGCTGCTGCAAGAAGGAACGCTGAATGCAGCAGAAGATGTGATCCAGAAAGCTACCGTCTAGGAAATCTGGGCCAACTCCGCACAGGCTTATTGAACAAGCCTGGGCCAATTTCTGCCGTTCACGCTGACGGGGCGAACGTGCTCAAGAAACTGCGCCAACTTTCCGGCAAGCTAGTCAAGAAACGCTGGCCCAGCTTTCCGTGAGGAAGTTTCTTGATCAGCTGCTTGACTGTAGATAGGAAGGGTCGAGGCCCCTGTGGGGGGGCCCAAACACGCATGGGTGCACGAGGAGGGCTAGAGGAACGACCGTGGAATGCGCTGAGGAACAGCGGGCCCCTGCCGAACCCATGGCAGGGCGGCGGGGTCGTTGGCAGTCTACGAGGTTCCGAAGAAGCCCGCCGCAGGCGCCAGTATTTCGTAACACGCACACGTTGCAACGAGCCCGCCGCAGGCGCCGCGCTTCACGTCAAAGCAATGTGGGTGGGTCGCGGGTGGGTCGCTGGCGGTGCGCGCTGCGAGCAGGAACGCAGCAAGGCCACAGGAAGGCGCGGCATTGACAGTCCAAGAGGCGAATTGGGGGGGGGGGGGGGGCAAATCATGGCCGGCGGCATGTGCGCGGCCCAGGGGGGGGCAGGGACGTCATGAACTAAGAAGAGGCGCCACGAACTCTAAGGAAATCTGATGGCCCAGTCATCACCCCCTCTTGGTCGCCCCCGAGATCCGATGCTGACTGATCATGGCTGATGTGGCTCAGCACTGATTTTAGCTTGGGCATGTCCTCCTGCAGGCGGATCTTGGACGAACAAGCACCCAAAAACATATTCGAAACACATTCAAACATAGTTTTCAGACAATAGTAATATCATCAAAACCGTCCCCGTGTTGCATCCTCGGGGGACCTTGTCTGTCCCGTCGCGGCCTTATTCGCGTCGAATCCGTGTCGAATCCATGTCGGACTCGTCGGATCCGTGTCGAATCCGTGTCGAGTCCGCGACGAATCCACGCCAAATCTGCGTCGAGTCCGCATCGAGCCCGTGTCGGGTACAAGAAAAGATACAAATTTTGGAGACAGGCCAGGTCCCCCGAAGATGCAACGTATACTTGTGAACTATTTCCGAATATTCTTCATGTAGAGGGACACGCCCGACTTCACACTGGTTCTGGCCAGCCGAAAGGGGAGGGGGGACAGCTGCCCCCTCGCCGCCGCGGCTGGACGCGGCTCCAAGAAGTCGCCAGATTCGACCACGGGAGGGGGGAGGAGGAAAATGAAGAGGAGGAGGAGGAGGAGGAGGAGTAGGAGGAGAAGGAGGAGGAGGACGACGAGGAGGAGGAGGAGGGGGAGGAGGAGGAGGAGCGGGAGGAGGAGGAGAATGAGGAGGAGGAGGAGGGGGAGGAGGAGAAGGAGGAGGAGGAGGAGAAGGAGGAGGAAGAGGAGGAGGGCGGGGGCCGATTTTGACTGGCTTTGCCTCTCGTCCTCCCTTCTCGGCTGATCTGCTCGGGACCCGTCCAGCGCAGACCCCGCCAGCCGCTTCCCAACCTGTGGTGCCCGGGCCCTCTCCCGTCGCGCCGGCACTGAGCACGACGGGAGGCTTTTGGCAACTTCTGGCCCCTTGGGGCCCTCACCGGGCTCCAGGACCTGTATACTCCCAGACCCCCGACATCATGATTTTTTCATGACGTCGCACCCCAAAGGTCTGGATCCATTCTCAGGGACCGGTTTCTCATCCTGAGTCGTTTTTTGACAGTCCCGAGGCCCGGTGAGGGCTCTCAGAGGCTGCAGCCTCTGGGAGCCCTTCATTGTCGCTGTTTTCATGAGAATAGCGAGCAACTCTCCGTCGTGATGTTTTCATGACCCGAGGGGGTCTGGGCTCGGCGATGAACAGCGGTGCCAGGGGAGGGGTCCGTACCTATGGGAGTCCATGCAGCGCAATAGTCACGGCGTCGGGACAGGGTCGAACGCGCGCAGGCCGGTGCTGGTGGTAGGCAAAACCACATGTCAACCATACCCGTGCGGGGCAGGCTTCCTCCTCCTCCTCTTCTCCTCCACCTACTCCTCCCTCCTCCTCCTCCTCCTCCTCCCCCTCCTCCTCCTCCTCCTCGTCTCCTCCTTCTCCTCCTCCTCCCTCCTCCTCCTCCCCCTCCTCCATCCTTCTCCTCCTCCCTCCTCCTCCTCCTCCTCCTCCTCCTCCTCCTCCTCTTCCTCCTCCCTCCTCCTCCTCCTCCTCCTCCCTCCTCCCTCCTCCTCTCCTCCTCTCCTCCTCCTTTCTCCTCCTCCTCTTCTCCCTCCCTCTCCTCCTCCTCTCCTCCTCCTCCTCCTCCTCCTCCCCGTCCTCCATTCCTTCTCCTTATAAATGTACGTTTCCCTGTCTCACCCCGGAGCTAGTTTTTAGGGCGGGCCGGGCGCTTCGCCTGAGAATTCTTCACCAGTCATGACCCTGAAACTTAAAGTGTGACAACAAGTTTACAAATGGAGGGCGGGTGGTTTTCAACATGTGGCTCTCGCCTCAGCGTCGCGCACATTCGTTTTCAAAAGTTGCAAGAGCTTCTCGGATTGAGAGCGGCTCATGTTCAAAATATGGTTCTTGCCTTAGCGCCGCGCACATTCGCTTGCTTGAGCAAATTGCAAAAGCTTCACGGATTGAGGGCGGTTCCTTTTCGAAATGTGGCTCTCGGCCTAGCGCCGCGCGCATTCGCTTGACAAAAAGTGCAAGGGTTTCACGGATTGAGGGCGGGTGGTTTCCAACATGTGGCTCTCGCCTTAGCGCCGCGCGCATTCGTTTCAAACATTTGCAAAAGTTTCAGGGATTGAGGTCGGCTGGTTTTCAACATGTGGCTCTCGCCTGTGCGCCGCGCGCGTTCTTCATACACACAGGTAAAGGTTTCACGGATTCCCATGATCGACGGACCAGAAATGATGTGTTGGACGGATTCACCATTATGGGGCCGTAGCAGTCAGTGTACGATGATTCGCGGTGTTGAAGTTCCTGGAATGGCGTTCTGGCACGATTCAGGATCGACAAGACGCAACAATCAGGTTTATCCGTGGCGTTGGAATACCGAGAACAATGTTCTCACAGCCTTCAGGCTCTTCAAGCGGTTGTCTTCCAACGAGGCAGGTCCCCTGTGGAAATGAACCGTCGTAGGGGCCTGTGAAGAGGGAGCTTTGGGGGAGGGCTTATTCCAACATCGTTGGTGACTCTTGGGTTTACACGGGTCCTCCTCCTCCTCTTTCCGAAAAACTCGCCGTGGTTCAGGACTTGCGCAGCATGTGTGCGGCGAGGTGGAGCCCGGCGGAGCGATGCCCTGGCGTCGCCAGGACCCGCAGGGGTCGTGCCGATCTGAGGCGTCTTGGCTGAGGGGAGCCTGCCTTCGGAGAGTGTGTGTGTGTGTGTGCAAGCGCTGGTGGATAGCCATTTCGGCCCGGTCTCAGGAGAGAAAAGGCGCGCGGGGGCGCGCCTCGCGGCGCTGGTGTACCTTGACAGGCGCGAAGGAGAGTGACGCCGAAGTCGGCGTCAGAGTCGAGTTCGAGACCTTCGTGGCGAGGGTCAGGTGGTGACGAATATCTACGGCAGGATGGCAGGCCCAACTCCTCAGGAGCGGTTCGTCGTTTCCTGGTGCTGGCCCAGGGGCAAGCAGGGAGTATCACGCATGGCGGAAATGGGCGAGAGCAGATTTGATTGTGGAGAAGGCACGTGGCGTGCCAGCGGCTGCAGCGGGTCCTCTCTAGTTTACATTGCTGGACGACGTTGCGGCCCGTGCAGTCGAGACGCTTGCTGTTGACGAATTCGAGGTCGAAGGTGGAGAGGGCCTCATCTTCAACGTGTTGGACGAGAGATTCCCAGACTTAGCGGCACATGACCGACTGGGTGAGGCGCTCACCGAGATGTTCAGTCTCAAGATCGTGATGAGACAATGGCTCAGTTCTGTGGTCGTGCGGGGGCAGCATATGCGCGTGGAGATGCTGAGGGTGCGCCGCTCCCGTCGATAGCCAAGGGATTTCTTCTCTTGATGGGTGCGCAGCTGCCGTCTCAGAGGCTGTGGTTCTGGCAGCGTCTCAGAAGTCGCATATGGAAGCTGAAGTTGCACAGGCCTCGAGAACCACGCATCCCAATGGAATGGCAGATTATGGCTCGCATCGGCAGGATCGGCATGTGAGCGTGAACGAGGTGGTCGAGAGCTCAGCAACATACGTTGATCCAATTGATGAAGAGATCGACGCGCTGATTGCCGCTGAGCTGGAACCCCCAGATGAGGTGATAGATGAGGCCGATGCGATTCAAGTGTTGGTTACCTGGAAAGAGCAGAGGAAGAAAAACACAAAGGAACAGTTATCGCGAGGCCTTAAACCGAAGAAACCCGATCTGAAACTTCCAACTCATCGGGCCAAGTGCTTCAACTGTGATGAAGTTGGCCATTTCAGTCGTGATTGCAAGAAGCCAAGACGCCCAACACAGTTTCTCACGTCACCTCCACCTGTGGCGTTCGTGGAAGAAGTACCTGAGGAGTCTGTACCGGTGGTGTTGGCCCATGAGGACTCCGATGATGACATCGAGAACGTATTCGAGTATTTCCAGAAGTTGAACGCCGCAACGGATGAGGTAGATGTGCTGAGTTCCTCCCACGATGTGAGACATGACGATGTAGATGCTGGTTGCGGCCGCGGACTTATTGGAAAGGCCGCGTTATCTGAGCACGAAGCTGCGGTGACAAAGGCTGGACTCAAGGTGACGCGTTTGGAGCACAAACCTACTACTTTCAGATTATGGAATCGAGTGCAGGACTGGCGGAAGGGAGCTGAGTCCGAGACTGTGCGTTGTCCCAGGCCAGGCGCCACTCCTGCATAGCATGCCGATGCCGAAGACCCTCGGCGCAGTCATCGACGCAATTCGCGACGGGATGATTTGGGAGAAGCTGAACGCGACGATGCCTTTGTTTTTGTTAGAGGCAAAGAGTGGGCATTGCCACCTCAACCTCTGCGAGCTGATCAATGAGACTCAGAAGCAGCTGTTGTCGAGCGAGGTGGATGTCAAGATGGAGGCTCCAGTGTCTGAGTCCTTCATGGCCGAGGTGATGGAGGCGACCGCGGGTTTTCGCTGGGGCCGGGCCGGGGCCCTCAGGTCGAGGAGGGGGGCCCTAGTCCCGATTTCGATGACACGATTGGGTGCTGCCATGCTGGAATCTCTGGGATACTCTGCCGCCGTGACCGACAGGATCTGAAGAGGTTCTTGGTCAATCTGTCCGAGCAGCAAAAGAAAGGTGGATACCAGAATGCCTGGAACTGTTCTCGACCCCTCGTTCGTGAAATGGATGGGCTTTGGATGTTATCATCTTTTGCGTCAGGGTTGCTCGAAAAGTGCTGACGTACGGTGGCCATTTCTACTTCGAGGCTCCGGTGACGGCTAAGACGCGGGACGTTCCAGGTCTTCGACGGCTCTGTGATGATCCAGGGGTTCACCGGATGATGTCTGTCCAGGGCTGCCGGGTCAGCCCTGTGGATCCGGAGTCGGGATTGCCTCTTCAGAAGACGTGGAGCTTTGCAACAAACTGTGACATGTTGAAGTGGGTTCTGGTGGAGCGAAACTGCGATAAGAAGCATTATCATCAGTTCTGCGTCGGTTGCCCAGGTGGAAAAAACGTAGTGTGCTGTCGGAGGCTTATCCACCTCAGCTGGTGGAGGCCCTAGCTGATGGCTTTCTCATTCAGTTGGCAACGGTCGAGGTCAACGGGTATGACCAGGCGCGTACTGCAGAGACTGCGGGGGAGGAAGTCGCGAAGCAACGTCGTCTGAGTTTCGAGGGCACGCTTCGTAGATTGCACGCCAACTTGGGTCATCCAAGCAATGAGGATTTGATTCGAGTGCTCGAATATGCAATTGCTAGCGAGATGGTGATTCGATCTGCTCGGGAGTTTAAGTGTTCAGTATGCGAGGGCAGGAAGCAACTAAAGCTTGTGCGTCCAGCTGCGCTGCCAACTACGGTGGCGCCCCTGAGACTGCTCGAGATGGACGTGAAGGAGCTGAGAGGATGGTCTTCAAATATGAAGGTAAAGTGTTTCAATGTGGTGTGTGGTTCCAGCTCGTTGCAAATGATGACGGCGTTCTTCGAGGCAGAGACAAGTGATGTGTTGAAGCAAGCACTGTACTCATCATGGATCCGGCCATACCGTGCTCCAAAGGTTATTCGTTTCGACGCCAGTAAGGTAAACTGCGGTCAGAAGCTGATGGACTATCTCGACAGCCAGGGCATCGAGGATCACGATGCAGCGGGTGAGGCCCATGAACAGATAGGTCTATCTGAACGTCACGGGCAGTATTTCGAGGATATGTTCAACAAGCCTCTAGATCAGTGCTGTCCTGATAGCAAGGAGAGTTGGCTGGCATGTCTCGATGCAGCAGTGGTGGCTAAGAATTATCTCATGAGAAAGCATGGTCCTTCGCAGTATCATATTGCTAGTGGTCACAACCCAGAGGTTCTCACCGACCTGCTCCAAGAGACGCCAGACGTCGTTGCGAATGGGATGATGTTGAAGGAAGATCCGTTCGAGCATGCCGAGAGATGCCGCCAAGTCGCCAAGATGGAGGTGCTGAAGCGGATGGATGATCGAGCTGCTCGTGCCGCTCTGGATGCTAGGCCTCGCGCGGTGCAGGAATTCTCCCCCGGTGATCGCGTGGCAGTCTGGCGACGAGGTCGTGGAATCCCAGGGAAAACGGCACGCGCTCGATGGCGAGGATCTGGAGTTCTGATTGGGCCTGTTCGACGGAACTACTGGGCGGCGATGCCTGGCGCAGTGCTGACGGCGTCTCCGAAGCAGCTACGGCGCGCGACTGAGGCGGAGAAGCTTGCAGGCTGCAGACGTTGGCTCGGGAGTTCATGTCCAGCGCTGGGCTTCAGAGGGGCTTCCTGGACATCGCCGACGAAGGAGGACCACCAGCCGCCGCTGGTGCGTCTGCTGCTGCAGGTGAGCCGCCTCGTGCAGCTGCTCCTGAAGCCGTGGCAAGAGATTCTGGTCAGGAAAATCCTAGTGGCGAAGCCCTGGGTTCGGAGTTGCCAGGACAGGTGACCAGCACCGAGGGCACCCCTTTCGCAGGAGGCGGGGGACCAGTGAGTGGTGCTGGCGCCCAGTCCGTTTTGCTGGATAAGGGTGTTTCGAGCAGCGGGCCACGGGCGTCGCTGGAGGCATCGGGTCAAGCTGTCGGCGGTGTGATATATCCGGCTAGCCTACCACCACCACCAGCTGCAGCGGCCAAACGTTAAGCTGAAGTTCGTCAGGAGGATCTTCGTCGACGAGATGAGGCTCTACGATTTCGACTCGAGGGAGGTCTGTCTGGGACAGCTGTTTTCTCGGGCGAGGTGGAAGAGGAGGAGGAACTTGGGGTTTCGTATGTCGGCCACTGCGATGACGCTGAGGTGGGCGATCTTATGCTCACAAATGGCCGGAAGGAGATCAACCTCAAGCATTCGAAGTGGTGTACCGAGGATGGCAAGGCGAAGGTGGCTGGATGTCCAGGGCTGCCGGGTCAGCCCTGTGGATCCGGAGTCGGGATTGCCTCTTCAGAAGACGTGGGGCTTTGCAACAAACTGTGATATGTTGAAGTGGGTTCTGGTGGAGCGAAACTGCGATAAGAAGCATTATCATCAGTTCTGCGCCGGTTGCTCAGGTTGAAAAAACGCAGTGTGCTGTCGGAGGCTTATCCACCTCAGCTGGTGGAGGCCCTAGCTGATGGCTTTCTCATTCAGTTGGCAACGGTCGAGGTCAACGGGTATGACCAGGCGCGTACTGCAGAGACTGCGGGGGAGGAAGTCGTGAAGCAACGTCGTCTGAGTTTCGAGGGCACGCTACGTAGATTGCACGCCAACTTGGGTCATCCAAGCAATGAGGATTTGATTCGAGTGCTCGAATATGCAATTGCTAGCGGGATGGTGATTCGATCTGCTCGGGAGTTTAAGTGTTCAGTATGCGAGGGCAGGAAGCAACCAAAGCTTGTGCGTCCAGCTGCGCTGCCAACTACGGTGGCGCCCCTGAGACTGCTCGAGATGGACGTGAAGGAGCTGAGAGGATGGTCTTCAAATATGAAGGTAAAGTGTTTCAATGTGGTGTGTGGTTCCAGCTCGTTGCAAATGATGACGGCGTTCTTCGAGGCAGAGACAAGTGATGTGTTGAAGCAAGCACTGTACTCATCATGGGTCCGGCCATACCGTGCTCCAAAGGTTATTCGTTTCGACGCCAGTAAGGTAAACTGCGGTCAGAAGCTGATGGACTATCTCGACAGTCAGGGCAGCGAGGATCACGATGCAGCGGGTGAGGCCCATGAACAGATAGGTCAATCTGAACGTCACGGGCAGTATTTCGAGGATATGTTCAACAAGCCTCTAGATCAGTGCTGTCCTGATAGCAAGGAGAGTTGGCTGGCATGTCTCGATGCAGCAGTGGTGGCTAAGAATTCTCTCATGAGAAAGCATGGTCCTTCGCAGTATCATATTGCTAGTGGTCACAACCCAGAGGTTCTCACCGACCTGCTCCGAGAGACGCCAGACGTCGTTGCGAAAGGGATGATGTTGAAGGAAGATCCGTTCGAGCATGCCGAGAGATGCCGCCAAGTCGCCAAGATGGAGGTGCTGAAGCGGATGGATGATCGAGCTGCTCGTGCCGCTCTGGATGCTAGGCCTCGCGTGGTGCAGGAATTCTCCCCCGGTGATCGCGTGGCAGTCTGGCGACGAGGTCGTGGAATCCCAGGGAAAACGGCGCGCGCTCGATGGCGAGGATCTGGAGTTCTGATTGGGCCTGTTCGACGGAACTACTGGGCGGCGATGCCTGGCGCGGTGCTGACGGCGTCTCCGAAGCAGCTACGGCGCGCGACTGAGGAGGAGAAGCTTGCAGAAGAGGTCGTGCATCCTGAGCTGCAGACGTTGGCTCGGGAATTCATGTCCAGCGCTGGGCTTCAGAAGGGGCTTCCTGGACATCACCGACGAAGGAGGACCACCAGCCGCCGCTGGTGCGTCTGCTGCTGCAGGTGAGCCGCCTCGCGCAGCTGCTCCTGAAGCCGCGGCAAGAGATTCTGGTCAGGAAAATCCTAGTGGCGAAGCCCTGGGTTCGGAGTTGCCAGGACAGGTGACCAGCACCGAGGGCACCCCTTTCGCAGGAGGCGGGGGACCAGTGAGTGGTGCTGGCGCCCAATCCGTTTTGCTGGATAAGGGTGTTTCGAGCTGCGGGCCACGGGCGTCGCTGGAGGCATCGGGTCAAGCTGTCGGCGGTGTGATATATCCGGCTAGCCTACCACCACCGCCAGCTGCAGCGGCCAAACGTTAAGCTGAAGTTCGTCAGGAGGATCTTCGTCGACGAGATGAGGCTCTACGATTTCGACTCGATGGAGGTCTGTCTGGGGCAACTGTTTTCTCGGGCGAGGTGGAAGGAGGAGGAACTTGGGGTTTCGTATGTCGGCCACTGCGATGACGCTGAGGTGGGCGATCTTATGCTCACAAATGGCCGGAAGGAGATCAACCTCAAGCATTCGAAGTGGTGTACCGAGGATTGCATGGCGAAGGTGGCGGCTGGAATCCAGAAGGTTGGGAACAATGTGTACTCGGAGAAGCAGGCGCTGAAACCGTTAAACTCATCAGATTCTGCTCAGATTCGCCGTGAGAGCCCCGATCGTATCCTGGGAAGCCGCATGGTGACGACCTCCAAGATCGACGACTATGAGAACGAGATTGTCAAGGCTCGCTTATGTGGCCAAGGCTACTCCGATCCTGATATGTTGCAATTGGTTTGTGAGCGGAAGACCTCATCTCCGACATTATCCCACAATGGGAAGGCTGCTGTGTACCAACTTTTGGCATCTAACAAGTTCAGGATGAGTATTGCTGATGTGACTGGTGCTTTCTTGGAAGCCGATGCGTTGAACAAGTCAATGAGCAAGATATACCTCCGGCAACCGAGCTGTGGGCTACCTGGTCTCTCGCCAGACCAGATCATGGAGGTGGTGAAACCCATCTACAGGCTGAACGACTCTCCAGCTATGTGGTGGCAAAAATTCTGTGATACTCTATTGCAGTGGAGTCCTGAGTCCGGGGGCTCAGGCTGGGCCCAGTCGAAGATGGACCCGTGCATGTTTTACTTATACGAAGAGGGCAAGCTGTGCATCCTTATCGCGACGCATGTGGATGACACGCTTTCTGGAGGCATTGGTGGAACGTATCGGCTCGCCATTCATCATCTTCGAAAGTCTTTTCCGTTCAAGAAGTGGTGCGTAGGACAGGGGGAGTTTTGTGGTTCCTCGCTGTGGCACCACCCTACGACGATTGATGTGATTATCTCTCAGCAAGGTGTCGCTACCGAGATGAAACCCGCAGGTGTGCGACCCCGATGTTCGCCCAAACTTCTCGCTACCGAGCGAGAGATGTCAAATGTTCGAACGATGCTGGGTGCTGAAAAACTGGCTGGCTCGGGAGACCCGTCCAGATATCGCGGCTCAGGTATCGGTGGGACAGCAAATTCTTCCGAAACCGACGGTTGGGCAGAATCGACATGCTAACAATCTCGGCCGAAGGGCGAAGCAATTCAATGCGATGCGATGGCGAGTGCAACATATACCGCTAGATCGATTTCGATTGGTTTCTCATGCTGATACTTCAAATCCACATGCTCCTAACTCGGGTACTCAAGCAGGCTATGTTATTGCAGCTACTGACGAAACAATGATCCAAAACATGCTTGCCCCATGGAGCTCGTTGAGCTGGCGTAGCTACCGTCTTCGTCGAGTTACGGCTTCTACTCTAGCTGCTGAAGCTCAAGTACAGATGGACGCTCTTGGTCACGTGGAGCGGCTGGCTTGCATCCTTCTGGAGGCCCTGGACCCAAATTTCTCTTTGGAAGCTCGGTCAAAGTTTCTCCCTCGGTTAGGCCCCATAGCTGTATCTGATTGCGAATCTCTTTGCGATCATATGGTGTCGTGTAGCAGTGCAGGCACGGCAACAGACAAGCGGGTATCAGTAGACCTCGTGATTATCAAAGAAAGTCTAAAACGTTTGGGAGCGACGGTAAGATGAATACCTACAACATTACAGCTAGCTGACATATTTACTAAGGGCAAAGCGGAGGCGGCGGATCTAATACGGGCCACTATGGTGACGGGAAAATATCAACTTGCGGATGAGCCTACCGTGTTTGCTGCTGCTGCTCGGGAGCGGGAACGTAGAAGGCTCCTATCGGCTCAAGTGCGATCGGATTATACCGCGCGGCGGCCCTCTTTCTGCAAGACTTTCGGAGGCATGGTCAAATACGCAACTACATTCAGCGAGGTGGAGGTGCGAAATTTCCTCGAAGGCCCTGCTTCCGGCCCCTCGGACATCACGAATGCCGCTGGGAAGTGCCACGTAACGACCACCATGGAAACGCTGGCAAACTACGACGGCCCGCAGGCTCGTATCAACGTGCACCTGACATGGTGCAAGGGCTCAGGCTGCATTTCAATTTGAACCAAGGCGGTGGTGGAGGACGAGGCGTTCCGAATGCTGAGGTCCCTGGACATGGTCTACAAAAAACTTATGAAGGGCGGAATGATTCCGGCTCCGGATGGAGGCGAGGCGGCGGTGCTGACCTTCCGCAACCCAGCTTGGAGCGACTACGAGGAGTTCAAGTCCCCGGAGAAGGCGGAGTCGGACGACTGGCAGATAGACAGCCGAGGGTGGGTCTCGTCGCAGCCATGTTCCGGACAGCGAGAGCTACCATCTCGAGATTCAGACGATCTGCGACACAGTCAACGTGGAGCTCAACGACCACCCACTGTTCCGGGCGAAGATGCTCCGCGTGCTGGTCCGGGCCGCCGAGGGCAACCTCATAGATGCCGAGGTTCCGACCTTCCCGAAGAGCGAGGACAGCAAGATGAAGCAGGAGCGCTACACGGATGATTATGCTGACGCATTTGGAGCAGTCTCCCAGGCCACCACGAACTTAAAAACAGATCTTGTTTTATGAATGCCCATCTGAGGCCTCTTGGGTGAGCGGAGCCTGCCTTCGGAGTGTGTGTGTGTGTGTGTGTGCACGTGCTGATGGATAGCCATGTCGGCCCGGTCTCAGGAGAGAAAAAGCGCGCGGGGGCGCGCCTCGCGGTCTGGTCCGCAGGCGGTCGCGGAGGGGGCGCCATCCTGTGAGCCTCGGGAGCGGCCAAGAGGGGGGTGTCCAAGAGGGGGGGGGGGAGGGCAAATCATGACCGGCGGCACGTGCGCGGCCCAGCGGGGGGGCCAGGGACGTACTGAAGCAAGAAGAGGCGCCATGAGATCTGGGCAAATATATCATGGCCCCCGCCATGATCCCCCCCCCCCCAGTCATCCCCCCCCTCTTTTCCGCCCCCGAGAGATGCGGCGCGATCATCCGATCCCATCTACTCCGACCCCATCTAGGGCGGAGGAGGAGGAGGAGGAGGAGGAGGAGGAGGAGGAGGAGGAGGAGGAGGAGTAGGAGGAGGAGGAGGAGGAGGGGTCGACGTCGTGAGCCCGCACGGGGGATCCCTCCCGGGGGCCGGGACGGGCCCCCCCGCCGTTCCGCGGGCCTCTCCTGTGGGGCGCGCGCGCCGGGCCCGTGGCGGCGAGGGAGAGGGGCGGCGGCCTCCCCCGGCCTCTGTCGCTTTTTGATCGTCATGGCTTGCAGTCCCAGCTCCCCTCCTCCTCCTCCTCCTCCTCCTCCTCCTCCTCCCTCCTCTCCTCCTCCACCTCCTCCTCCTCCTCCCCCTCCCCCTCCTCCTCCTCCTCCTCCTCCTCCTCCTTCTCCTCCTCCTCCTCCTCCATCTCCTCCTATGCTTAGCACGCTTGCCGTTTCACCCAATTGTCTAGTACGTCTCACAACTTCTGCCAACGCACCTATGTTGTGCATGGCGTCTGTCTGTCTGTCTGTCTCTGCAGTCCCAACATCCTGAACCCAGTCTTCGGGACCGTTCGTTTCTCCTGATTCGTTGACGGTTCCGGGCTCGGCCAGGGCTCCCAGAGGCCGAGAATTGCAAGAAAACGCCCGTTGCCTTCTTTCATGACCCGATCATGTCTGAGATCACTGCCCTGTCCTCCTCGGAACTCTGGCGAATGGCCACCCGTGTCAGGAACTTTTGCATACCGTGTCGCCGAGGCAGCCCCAGCGACACGATATGGATATGCCATGCGAGAGGATAGCCTCTCGCTGCACTCCGTGGGACGGCAGGGGCCGTCTCAGGGGCGCCCCCCAGCTTCTAAGAAGGCAGGGGCCTTCCCAGACGCCTTCCTGGCTTCCAAGAAGCCTTCTTGGCAGCCTCCAGGCCCTTCTGAGAAGGCCCCTGCTTTCTGAGAGAAGCGCACCGCCCTGAGTGCCTAAACCCCCGACGTCCTGATTTGTTCAGAACGTCGAGGTGTCGAATCACTCCCCGGGGCCAATGTTTCATCCCGCGTTGTTTTTTTGTCACGGCTCCCGCAGGCCGGCAAGGGCGCCCAAGAGGCCGAAAATAAGGAATCACCTCCCGCCGCGATTCTTTCTCATGACTCGAGGGGGTCTGGGCAAAGCGCTGCCTTC
>CAUYUJ010015386.1:0-2500 GCA_963575745.1 Prorocentrum cordatum | reverse complement strand
GGGAGTCGGGCGCAGCCCCAAGACATCTGCGCAGAGATCCGAAAGCTTACGGCAGGTTCGTGTCGTGCCGACTTCGGCGCCGGCTCGTGACGCCGCAGGGATCCTTCACACCTGAACGATCGGCCGTTTCCCACACGTCCGATCGTTCAAGCTCGGCCGATTTTGGGCCGCCACCAGCATTCAACGTGGAACGCGGGCGGCGGGGTCGCCGTCAGTCGACACGACGCGAAACTACACGCTCCTTTTTCGGGTGCCGCGATCGGGGGGAAGGCTGGAGGAGGAGGAGGAGGAGGATGGGAGGGGGAGGAGGAGAGGAGGAGGAGGAGGAGGAGGAGAGGAGGAGGAGGAGGAGGAGGAGGAGGAGGAGGAAGGAGGAGGGGGAGGAGGGGGAGGAGGAGGAGGAGGAGGAGGAGGAGGAGGAGGAGGAGGAGGATGCACAGGGGGGGCCGCTTCTTGCCTCTCCGCCCCTCGCGCGCGGCCCTGTTCGCGCGCGACTCGCGCTCGCGCTCTGGCGCGGCGCCGCCGCGGCGGCCCCCGCGCGGCTCGCGCCGGCGGCGGCCTCGCCCGGGCCGCGCGGGCCGCTCGGCTGCGCCCGGGCGGCGGCTCCGCCCGCGTCCTCCTGGCCGCGCAGCTGCTCAAACGACGCGAAGATCGGGACAAAATCGGATCGGGATTCCCCATATCTTCCCCATATCTTCCCATATTTTCTGGGTGTCTGCCTTCCCCCCCACTTCCCATAGTTTCCCATATGTTCTGGGGAATCGAAGATGAATTGTGTCTGTGTGCTTCTTTTCCTCCTGAACAGCTTGCACGACGCAGCTCACGCCTCAGAGCTCACACCATAGACTAAAACGACGCGAAGATCGGGACAACATCGGATCGGGATAGCTCGAGATCTCTGAGAGTCGGCGGGTGTGGAGGATGCATTGGGCGCCGCGGCCGCTCCAGAGCGTTCCGGAACGCTCTGAGAGCGCTCCGAAACGCTCTGGAGCGATTCATCCCGATGCTAGCCCTGTTTTAGCTGCGCCGGGTCCTGCAGGTCCAACACAGATTCTCGCCATCGCTTGGACGTCCATTCCCTGTGTTTTTTTCGCCAAATGATCAAGCATGCTCCTCGATGGTCCTCGCCGAAGGGAAAATGCACACGTCCGAGCGATGCCAAGGATTGGAGTGGCGGAATCTTCGCCGTTTTCGGCCTCTGGGGGCCCTCGCCGGGCCTCGGGAGCGTCGAGAAACGACTCAGGGCGAGAAGCCGGTCCTGGGGAAGCGGTCCGAGCCCCCAGGGCCCACGCATCGAAAGAATTGGAGCAGCCCGATGTCCAGGCTAGGACATACTAGCACTGTGTGTCCTCATTGGAGGCGTGCGTGCGACACAGATATATAGTAGCAGCAATTTGTCAGAGTGAGGGGGCCGAACGGTCATTCATTGTTCCTGAGTGCGTGGTTGAAGCGCGGATCCGTGGTGAGGATTATGCTTGTTGTTGTTGTTGTTGTTGTCGTCGACCCACCTCGCGACCCACCCGCGACCCACCCCGCGACCCAACCGCGACCCACCCGCGATCCACCCAGCGACCCGCTCGCGACCCACCCGCGACCCACCCGCGACCCACCCGCGACCCAGCCCGCTACCCACCCGCGACCCGGCCCGCGACCCACCCACGACCCACCGTCGAACCACCCGCGACCCACCTGCGACCCAACCCGCGATCCCCCACATTGTTTTAACATATAAAATCGGCGCCTGCGGCGGGCTCGTTGTATAGCTTGAAAAATGCTGCGGCGGGCTTCTACAAAGCATTGCAGACTGCCGACGTCCCTGCCGCCCCCTCACTCTTATCCGCAACTGCGGGGTGCTACGTAATATCTCGATCCCCGAGCGGTGTGGCCATGAATAGCCCATCACGGAGCATGTGCTTTGAGATTTCTCGGCGCGCGCGTCCCCCCAGGGGGGTCGACGCACACATAGTATCAGTATGTTGGGGTGACGCCGACTGCAGGCCCCCTCGCGCCGCTACACGGATCGCGGGGAGAGGTTTTTTGGGTGATTTTCTGACCCTGGGGGCCCTGGCGCCCAGACCCCCTCGAGACATGAACAAAATCACGGCGGGAAGTTTTTGGTGATTTTCACCCTCTGGGGGCCCTTGCTGGGCCCCTGGACCATCAAAAAACACTTGGGGATGAAAACTGGTCCTGGAGAATGGGTCCAGACATCTGCAGAAAGAGACCAGACCTCTGGGTGTCCAAATTTGGGGAAACGAAAGAAATTCTACGATTCCAGCTACTCCCTGGACCCTGGACCTCTCCCAGGGCGCGTTCTGACCAGGATTGCGAAACGAATTCAACCGTGGCGACAAGGGCTTTCCAGAAAGAGCAGCGGTACCCGCATCGTTTCCTCCTCTTCGACCTCTGGGGGTCCACACTGCGACAAGCCTGAAATCCGACATTGCAACACAAAAAACAGCATCGCTAAAAATCACGGCCAGAGCCCTGGGTGGGGGAC
>CAUYUJ010015385.1:329604-337233 GCA_963575745.1 Prorocentrum cordatum | reverse complement strand
TCGCTCGCTGCGGCTTCGCTGGCAGCGCCGCGGCCGCGGGCGCCGGCTCTGGCGCCGGCGCGCCAGGTGGCGCGGCCGCGTCCGTGCGCCTGCGCTTCGGCCTCGGCTTGGGCTCGGCCGAGGCCGCCCGCACGCCGGCCCTGGGCCGCGCCTTCGGGGCCGCGGGCGGCTGCCTCCTCTGCGACTCCACCTCCTCTCGGCACAACTCGGCGGCCAGCGCGGGGGGGAGGTGGCACGGGGCGGGCCTTGCCAGAGGGCTCGGAAGCCCCCCCCTCAGGGCCTCCTGGGAAGTTTCCCCCCAGGCTTGCCCCGAGGACTTAGGAAACCGCTCAGAGGGCGCGAGGGCTTCCGAGAAGACCCGTCGCCTCCCGAGGAGGCCCTCTCCTTCTGACTTCCCCCCCTTCGCTCGCCGCCGAGTGAAGCTCAGCCGGGCCCTGCGTGAGGGAATCGGAGCGGGGCGGAGCGGCGGAGGCGTCCCCCCGGAGACGACGCGATGCTACGCCCGTGCGCAAAGGGCCGTGGCCCCAGCCCCGGCCCCCCGAAGGAATGGGACGTCCGTCAGGGGGGTGGCAGCGCACCTCCCCGACCCCCGACATCGTGATTTTTTCGCAACCTCGACCCCCAAAGGTCTGGACCCCTTCCCCGGGACCGGTTCTTCATCCTGGTTCGTTTTTCGACGGTCCCGAGGCCCGGCGAGGGCCCCCGGAGCCCGGAAATTGTGAAAACCCCCCCGTCGTGATTTTTTACCCGCGCGAGGGGGTCTGGTGGGAGGGAGCGCGCACCTCTAGTGCACTGCCATGGGCACGTGGCGGCGCCTCTCCGAACGCGTATACTGCCCTCTCGCTGCCGTCCGCCGGAGGGCCCCCGGCGGGCCCTGGGCTTGGGCCCCGCGGGCCAGCTATTGACAGGCCTAGAGGTCGACACCAACACCAAGATCGGCGGTGTGCCTCCACCGAGGGGAGAGGATCCCGACCTCGGTGATGACGGTAAGATTCTGGCCGCCAAGGTTACCAACATATTACCACCAACACCGAAATCCAGGATCATCTTCCCCGGAGGCAAGCCCCTCGTGTTGGTGTTGGTGCCAAGTTCCAGGCCTCCAAGCTATGCACCCCTGCTCATAGTTAGAAAACTCCCTGCGCTAAGAAAGCGGGCTTCATTCTGAGTGTTTTCTCGGGCAGCAGTCCAGGTCCGGTCATGCGAAACTTATACGAACAAAGAGAAGCTCCAAGAAACCACCGCCCAGGGTCCAGTCCACATTCCTGATCTTCTTAAGCGGTATCTGGAGTCCATGCAAGTTGCTATTTTGTTGTTCCGATGTCTTATGAGTGCACTTGTCAGCTGCACGCAAGAGTGGTCCTTGGTAAAGAGTGACCTGTGGTGCGCGGCTTCTTGGGGGTCGCGGAGGGACCAACCACAGGCGCCCAAGACGCCACTATCGCATCATGTTCGGCGATCGGGGGACTCCAAATCGGCCCGCACCAAGGGTCACGCTGGCGAAGGATCACTCTTGCGTGTAGTCGACTCCTGCGCCCCCTCCTCCTCCTCCTCCTCCTCCTCCTCCTCCTCCTCCTCCTCCTCCTCCGGCCTCCTCCTTCTCCTCCTCCTCCTCCTCCTCCTCCGCCCTCCTCCTCCTTCTCCTTATCCTCCTACTCCTCTTCTTTGTCTTTGTCGTCTTCTTATGAGTATGATTCGTCCTCTTCTGTTTCTTACTGGCACTACGGCTACCACACTATAAGTATTAGTCGCAGTTGGGTTAGTATTATCATTGATATCATTGTTAGTGCTTGATACACACAAACTTAATTGCCCAGGTGTTCATTGATGCATTTATATCGTAGAAGTATGAGCATTGCTATACTTATGGTTCGTGTCCTTATCTACTGATACTTTTACGCTGGTTGATATTTTGAAAACGATTGGCATTGCTAGCTTAAGCAGTCTTGGTCGAAACCAACTGCCCTAGCCAGCCCAACCAGCCAGCCCAACCAACCAGCCACCCAAACAACTCAACCAGCTCAACCAGCCCAACCAACCACCCCGCAACCCCAGCCAACCCGCCACCCCGCCAATCCGCCCACCCCCGCTGCCTGCCCTCCGTCACCGTCGAGAGGGGGGGGAAGTGTTTCTTACAAGCGAAAACCACAAGAATCACCCTCCCGGGGTCCGGCGGGACGGCGGGGGGAGGGGAAATTGCATCGTACTATGGGGGAGGGGGATTCGCGCCCGAGGTGCATAAGGACGATTTGGGGCCTCAAGTGCGACACTGTCGTCACTTTATTACCTTTCACCGCGCTCCACTTCTCAACGGAAAGGCTCCCATCCGTGAAACTGTCGTCATTTTTCAGCCCCCGCGAGAGGCTTCTTAGAGGCCCCCAGAGGCTCCAGGAGGCCCCATGGCGGCCTCGGGAGTGCCTAGGAGATCTCCGGAGGGCCCCAGGAGAACCCACTTTGCACCGCGCCCCCCTTCTCAACGGAAAGGCCCCCATGCGTGAAATTGTTTTCATCATTCCGCCCCCGCGAGAGAGTTCTTAACTAGAGGGCCCACGGAGGCTCCAGGAGGGCCCATGGCGGCCCCAGGAGAGCCCACGAGATTTCAAGAGCCCCCCGGATCACCCACTTTGAATTACACTCAGGGAGCTCCAGAGGGTCCAGGAGGCTCCAAGAGGCCCAAAGAGGCCCCGAAGAGCCCAAACAGGCCACAGGACCCCCAGCACGTTCTAGGAGAGCCAAGGCGACACCAAGAGGCTCCAGGACGGGCGTCATTCCCTCTCCTCCTCCTGCTCGTCGTCGTCATCCTTCTCCTCATCCGTCCTGCTTCAAATCCTTCCTCCCCCTCTTCCTCCTCCTTCTCCTCCTCTTTCTCCTCCTCCTCCTCCTCCTCCTCCTCCTCCGCCTCCTCCTCTTCCACCTCCTCCTCATACCTCATCCGTAGCCTCGATGGCTACGATAGCGCCGTGCGCGAGATCCGCTCCTCCACATCCGTCCTGCTCCCTCCTCCCTCCTCCTTCCCTCCTCCCTCCTCCCTCCTCCCCTCTCTCGGGAGCGTCACAAAGAGGCCCGTCGAGGATAATTTCACGACAACAAGGCCGACACGATGAACAGACACCGCGTCGGGGCTCTGGGAACGGAGTCGAAGACGAAACCTCGAATAACTTAGTCTTCGATGTTCAGGGCATTGTTCTGACCACCTGCGAGCCTTGTGGAAACTATCGAGAGCCTCAGGGGTGGACGTCTGGCGCAAGAACACGAGTGGAGGAGGAGACAACACGACGCTCCACGGAGAAAACTGCACCCAATTGGTTTCTACCCCCGTGAGGGGCGTCACAAGGTAGTATTCGTATCATTCGTACTGTAGTACCATGATCTTTGTTCGTCTGATTAGTACCAGTACTAGTCTTCTGGATAATAGAACTCAGCTATTATTTTCCTCTTACTATTACTGATATTCGTATTCGTCTTCGCCCTCTCCTTCGTCTTCTTGTTATTCGTTTGCTGACTCTTCTGTTTATTATTATTATTCCTCCTCCTCCTCCTCTTCCTCCTCCTACTCCTCCTCCTCCTCCTGATGATGATGATGATGCTGATGCTGATGCTTGTGATGATGACGCTGATGATGGTGATGATGATGCTGATGCTGATGATTATGCTGATCATACTGATGCTGGTGATGATGCTGCTGGTGATGATAAAATGATGATGCTGGTGACAACGATGATGCTGCTGATGATGATACCGATGATGATACTGATAACGATACAGGTGGAGATGCGGATTATCATGATGATGATGGTGCAGATGCTGATGCTGATGCTGATACTGATTATGATGATGATGATGATGATGATGATGATGATGATGATGATGACCATGATGATGCTGCTGCTGATGATGATAATGGTGGTGAAGATGATGATGGTGATGATGGTCATGATGGTGCTCATGCTGATGCTGATGCCGGTGTTGATGCTGATGCAGCTGGTGATGATGATGCTGATGGCCATGATGATGATGGTGGTGATGATGGTGATGGTGACGATGATGATGATGATGAGGACATGTGGGGGGCAGAGACACGGGTGGGAGGAGGCAGGAGGGGGGAGGGGAACGAGAGGAAAAGGGGGGGAGAGGGACGCGGGGCGCCGCCCCCTCGAGACGAGGGCCCGGCTCCGCACAGGAGGGCCGGGAGCGAAAGCCACGCACGCCGTCGTCGGAGCCCATGGCTCCTGGCGCGACCGCATCTGGAGCCGCTGCGGGCGCCCCGCGCGCGGCGAGCCCTGCGGGCTGCAGGCGGACACCGAGGAGCAGGACCCGGGCGAGCAGCCCTCGGAGCCGCCGCGCGGGCCGCGCGCGCGGCGCCCCGGGCCGCGCGCGCCCGCGCCCCAGGTGCAGAGCTCCAGGGGGGGGTCCTGGAGGCGAGGCCAGGACTACGTCGGGCCTGTGCCCCTCCCGGGGGATTTGGGAGGGAAGATCTTTGCAATGCCCCCCCCTAAAAAATGCACCCAAAGGGTGGTCGAGAAATGCTGCAACCATCCTCCCCAGGCTATTTGTTTGGACTGTTTTGGAGTATTCCCCCTGTAGAGGGACAGGCCCGCCTTCAAGCCAGGACGGGGAAGACATCGGGTGCAGAGAGAACCCCGACTCCGGATCCGCTCTACTTTGGCTGTTTTTCCAAGTTAAAATTGCGTCGGATATCCACCTATAAGAGGCCGAAAAAGTAGGGCGGTAATTTCTGCACCCAACATGAAGTGAGGCGGAAATCCACAGAAGCAGGGCGGAAACAGCAACAGAAAAGTAGGGCGGAAATTGGCATCAGCGGGGCTTGAAAAGTAGGGCGGGAATTCCAAGCCCTACTTACGAATTTCCCCAAAGTAGGGCGGATCCGGAGTCAGGGTTCTCCTCGTCCTGGCCCCGTCCGAGTCCTTGAGCGAAGTCGGGCCTGTCCCCCTACAGGAGGAATTTCCAAATTCAAAAAAAAAGTCAAATATAGTCTGGGGACTATGTTTGGGGCATGTTGGAGCATGTCTCGGGCATTTTTTTTATTTTTTTCGCGTTTCGTCCAAAATCCGCCTGTAGGTCGTCCAAAATCCGCCTGTATGGGGGACAGGCCCGACTTAGTCCTTGAGACCCGGGCGTTGCCATGCCTGGACCCCCTGGGGCCATGGCGAAACCCACGACGGGCGGCTCTTGCCAGTGTCCGGCCCCCATGGCGGCCCTCACCGGGCACCGGGGCCGCCAACAAAATGCCGTGGAATGAAGAACCAGTCTTAGGTCGGGCCTGTTCCCCTACAGGGGGATTTTGGGCGAAAAATGAAAATCCCCCCCCACTAGAAATACCCCCAAAATGCAAAAAAACAATAAAAATCGTCCCCTGACTATTTTTTGGCTATTTTTGAGCATCCCCCCTGTAGAGGGACAGGCCCGGCTGAAAACCAGTCCCGGGAGAGGGGCCGAGATCTCTGGGGGTCGACGTCGGGGGTGTGGGGGCAAAGAGTCGTTGGACAAGGAATCCAGGGTCTGGGAGCTGGTGGGCTCCCATCGCGGGTGGACAGAAGCCCCTCCTCGAGGAGGAGGAGGAGGAGGAGGAGGAGGAGGAGGAGGAAAAAGAGAAGGAGGAGGAGGAGGAGGAGGAGGAGGAGGAGGAGGAGGAGGAGGAGGAGGAGGAGGAGGAGGAGGAGGAGGATGGGGCGGACAGAAGCCCCTTTCCAAGCACCCTTCGGTGAACGTTGCCAGGGGCACTCCGCGTGCCCCCCGCACCGCACTCCGAGTGCACCCCTGCGGGGTAGCCAGGCGACGCCCAAAAAAGACCCGAGGGTGTGCGGCGAAACGCACGTCGCTTAGCGAAATCAGCCGGGGACTCCACTGATGCACTCGAGTGCCAATGGCGAGCGAGCCATGCGAGTTTCCTCGGCAGACTTCTCTGGAGTGGGTCTTCTCTCAACTTCTCTCAATGTCCGAGGCTGGCCATGTATGATCGCGGGCTCCGGGCCCACCCACGGCCCCCCCCCCCAGATAGGATGGGTCCCAGGGTCCTCGGGCTCCCCCCCCAATATGGGATGGGGGGGGGAGGAGGAGGAGGAGGAGGGGAGGAGGAGGAGGAGGAGGAGGAGGAGGAAGGAGGAGGAGGGGAGGAGGAGTAGGAGGAGAGGGGAGGAGGAGGATGAGGAGGGGGAGGAGGAGGAGGAGGAGGAGGAGGCGGAGGAGGAGGAGGAGGAGGAGGAGGAGGAGGAGACGACGACGACGGCGACGACGACGAAGACGACGACGGCGACGACGACGACGACGATGACGACGAACGACGGACGACGGTCGACGGCGGACGACGACGACGACGGACGACGACGACGACGACGACAACGACGACGACGACGACAACGCCGACGACGACGACGACGACGACGACGACAACGACGACGTCGACGGCACCGGCGGCGGCGGCGACGACGTCGAGCACTGGAGCTTTCCGAAAGCACGTCAGCATGACGCCACAATCACAGCCACACGCACACCCACACCACACCCACAGGGGGGGAGGGGGGGAGGACATTGGGTCACCCCACACACATCCACAGCAGCACACCACACCCACACCACATCCACAGGGGGAGGGGGGGGGACCATCGCGCGGGGGGGGGGCCCGATGGCATTAGCATTGGGCGGGGGGCCCAAACCCTCGACCGTGTATATCACCACCGCCCTCATCAGATAAGAAATCCTCCAGGGTCTGAAGCCTCCTGGGCACATTCCTTAACCAGCACGGCCCACCGTACGAGAAGGGTGTGAAAGAGGGGAGGATGGCCAGAGCCCACATCCCCGACGTCATGAAATTTTCACGACGTCGACCCCCAAAGGTCTCGACCCATTCCCGCGGACCGGCTTTTCGTCCTAGTCGTTTTTGTTGACGGTCCTGCGGCCCGGTAAGTGCCCCCTGAGGCCGAGACTAGCGAGAACCTCCCGTCGTGCTTTTTCTCATGACTCGAGGTGGTCTGGGAAGGAGAGCGTGTAGCTCTGAGGCCCTCGGCCCTGGAGGCGCGGGATGCACCGTGTGACCTCCACCTCCAGCGGGCACAAACAAGAGGGCGTTACTACAGGTACCCCCGGACTACAGGTACCCCCCGGACCACAGGTACCCCCCCCCGGACTACAGGTACCCCCCCCCCCCCCCCCCCCCCGGACTATACAAGTACCCCCCCCCCGGACTATAGGTACCCCCCCCGGACTACAGGTACCCCCAAAACTATTGAGGGACACAGAGTACGGGGGCTCCAGGAAACGGCTCAGAGATCATCAGCTTCGCGCTGACCAGAAGGGGGGGGGGGTCCTTGAGATCTCGGCGATGCAACGTTTTCGCGCCAGGCACATTGGGAAAAAACAAGACGGACATGTTTCGCCATTGTCGGCTTCTTGGAGCCCTCGGCGGGTCCAAGGACCGTCAGAAAACGACTCGAGACGAAAATCTGCTCCCAGGGAATGGGTCGAGACCTCAAGGGGTCGACGTTATGAAAAAACATGACGTCTGGAGTTGCATTTTTTTTCACCCCGGGTGTTTACACCCAGTTTCGGGTCCGAGGACGATCACAGGTCGACCAGGCTCGAAAAGTGTAGCAGAAAGATCGGGTCCAGGGCTGC
>CAUYUJ010015385.1:322104-324604 GCA_963575745.1 Prorocentrum cordatum | reverse complement strand
GATCGCGCCCCTCGCGCGGCCCCCCCCCCCTGTCTGGCATCCCGGAGGGAGCGGGGTCCCGGTCCCCGTGGGCTTTTTGACATGCAGCCGCTGCTCGCTTCTGGCGCCCTTTCTGGGCGAAACTTCGGCGCCCGACGAGTTTCTGGACGGACTTCCAGAGGCCGATCCGCGCATGGCGCCGTCGGTCGCCCCAGCCTCTGCTCATGGTTCGGTGTCCTCTGCTTGCGGACCCTCTGGATGCGTCGTTCTCAAAACATGTGGACGACCTGCGCTACTTCATACTCTTACCTTCGAGACGTCTCCATGAGGCGATCGAGGCAGCTGCTGCTGAGCAGATGCTGCCGGATGAGATCTTATTTTCGTATGGATACCAGCTGAATCTCAAGAAGCAAGTTCTTGTTCCTTGGCTTAAAGGATATCATGACAATCGACTTTTCTATACGTCCCCTGTTGGAGGTGCTCGCGTTATGCCGCACGCCCGCTACCTCGGCCCGTACTTCATGCCTGCTGGTACGTTTGGTCCGCAGATCTGAATGCAAAAAAATGCTGCTGCTCGAGGCTGGTGCCTACAAGGAGTTCTGGGATAGTTGGGCGTCTTGGAAGGTTAAGCGTCTGATATTTGTCAGTGCGGTGCAGGGAACTCTCTTATATGGTCTCGTCCCGTTCTTGCTCTCCCCTGCCCAGGAACGCGAACTTGATTCCTGCCTGCTTCGGAAGATTCGGTCGATTGCCCAGGTTGCTGTTTGTGACTGGACGGGCTCTCACCCCAAATCCAAGAGCTCTCGACGTCTGTGGCTGCGGTCTGGTCTCATCCCGACGCGATAAGAACTACTGATACAGCGACTCCGTTGGTACCAAGCGATGCTCCAATCCCCGAAGATCACACTCGATGTATTGTGATTCTCTTTGGTCGATTTGCGTTCGAGACTTATGACACGATGATTGACGATGTACTCACTCACGGCGCGAACCCCTTTGCTCGACGGCTTGTATGTAATATATCATACCTTCTGGCACTGACCGACATGGAGGACTGGATGGAGATATGGGGTGGGTCCCGTCAACAGCTTTTTGAGGATGAGTATGGTAAGCACAGGTTTCTCAATACTGACGTTAGCGCTTGCCGTAAGCTCTACCAAGTTTGTCGTATGGGGCCCGTCATCGACCTAGGTGAGTTCCCTGACGAGGAGGAGGCGGGCTGGGACACGGCTGAGCTCAGATACAAATGCACCCGTCTCAAAGACGATGGGTCTCTGTGTGGCGCTGCAAACAGATCTCGCAAGGTCCTCACGATGCACAACACCGTCACGAAAGGCGGCACGCACGGCAAGACATCGAACATCCTGAAGTGCGCCATCACCAGCCAATGCCCGTGCTGCTTACAAACGTTTGCGTTTCGGAGGTCGGCAAACTCTCATGTTCAGGCCGCGTTTCGCACGGGCACTTGTGGAGTCAGTACCGCTCATGCTGTGTATCCCATCGTGAGCGTGCCGCTTGAATGCCCTGTATGTGGTGATGTTTCGTATCATGATTTGGCTCAGCTTCAGTTGCACCCCTCCACCTCGACCATGTGAGGACTGCGATGGCGGCTATGGAACCTGCTTGGGTCCTCAAACGCAATGAAGGAGACGCTGCCACAGGTGCCTCCCTGCTCCAGAAAGCAAAAGGCGCTCCTCCAACACCAGGTTCGGCAAGAGCCTCGGCGTCGCAAGGGGCCGCGGCACCACCAGCTCCACCCGGCCACGGTCGGGGAGACAAGCAGAAGAAGCCGCGGAAGGATCAGAACAAAGGACTCGGGGCTCTCGCCGACACGGGGTTCAACAGGAAACAACAGAGCGTGGTCGCCGTCTCAATCGAGCAGGTTCTCGTGACGCCCCAGATGCTACGATATCTATGGGCTCTAGGAGTGGACACGTGGCTCCAGAGCGTGGTCGCCGTCTTGATCAAGCAAGTCCTCATGACGCCCCAGCTGCTACGAGATCGATGGGCTCCAGGACCCAGCACTCCCAGAGATCGACCCAGCACTCCCAGAGATCGAGGCCGCCCGCAGCGAGGGCCAGACCTGCAGCGAGAACGAGCGAGAGAACGTGCGCTCGGCGGGTCGTGGCCACCGGTCGGGTCCACCTCACCTACATTGAAGGGGCCCCAGGACACACAAATAAATACACACAAGTAAAAGCATTCCCCATATTTTCCCTTACTTTCTGGGTTTTTGTCTTCCCCCCCACTTGCCATATGTTCCCATATTTTCCGGGTAACTGGCGATTAATTGTGTCTGTGTGTTTTTTTCCCTCCTGATGCATATCGTTCGTGGACTCGTCAACAAGCTCCTAGAGCGCACGTGCAGTCTGGGGGCAAACACCTACGAGGAGCTTCTATTATGGCACAAGGAATGGCTCTGCAAGGCGACCTTGGAGGAGGCATGGGATCGGGTGCGACCATTTCGCACCACCAGGTGCTACGACCAGGGCACGAAGAGAGTCCATCTCTGCCTCCAGAA
>CAUYUJ010015385.1:312104-317104 GCA_963575745.1 Prorocentrum cordatum | reverse complement strand
ATCCTGCGAGATCCTGCAGGGCCCTGCACCCAAGCCAGGGTCGATGCGAAGGACCCTGCAAGATCCTGCAGGACCCTGCGCCCAAGCCCGGGTCAAATGGGAGCCTGGCCCCGCAGGAGCCTGGCAAGATCTGGCGCTCTGGCTGGCCCCCGTTTGCATTGACCCCCGTCTCTTGAGCCCCGACGGCTCCTGCATCATAAACGCACCATAAGTAATAATCCATCATTCCGAAAATAAGATGCCTACGCATCAGCATGACACAACGCAGTACTAAGAAGACTTCCAATAAGAAACTCCACGTAGATACTCACGCCTACCTCCTCCCGCCCTCCATCCTCCTTCCCTCCCTCCTAACCTCCTCCCTCCTCCCTCCTCACCTACTCCCTACCTCCCTCCTCCCTTCTCCTCCTCCTCTCCTCTCCTCCATCCTCCTCCTCCTCCTCCTCTCCTCCTCCTCCTTCCTCCTCCCTCCTCCCCCCTCCATCCCTCCCTCCTCCCTCACTCACTCCTCCCTCCTCCCTCCTTTTCTCCCCCTTACGGCCCGAGAAGCCCCCTCCCTCCTCCCTTCTCCCTCACGCCTCCTCCTCCTCCCTCCTCCTCCTCATCCTCCTCCTCCCTCCTCCTCCTCCCCTCCTCCTCCTCCTCTCCCTACTCCTCATCATCCTCCTCCTCCTCCTCCTCCTCCTCTCTCCTCCTCCTCCTCCTCCTCCTCCTCCTCCTCCCCCCTCCCCCCCCCCCCGAGGGGAGCCCACGCTCGCCGGCACCTTCTGCGCGGCCATGGTGCTCCTGGCCGCCCGCAGCATCTTGCCCGCCTCGCGTCCGCGGCGGTGGGGCAGGGCGTGGGCCCCGCCGTGGGCCCCTCCGTGGGCCCTCGGGCTGCGCCCCGGCCCTCTGCGCGGGGCCTCCTCTGGCGGTGCGCCCTGGCCAGCAGGTGGCGCTCAGGCGGGCCCCCGGCCCCACCGCGCCCCAGAAATAATGTCGGGCACCCCGAAGAGCGTCGAAAGGGTGTCGAGACAGTGTCGGCCGAGTGTCTCCCAGGGCCCGTCACGTGGAAACCCTCGAGGCTTGGGGTGCGCTCGAAATGCTTTCTGGTGGTCAAGGCTATGGTAGGCTGGGACATCATAACAGTAGGTGGCCGCAGGTGGGCCCCTGCCACACCACCCCACGACTTGGCTGCCATGGCAATGGACACTCTAACAAGCCGATCACTGAACTAGAGATTTGCTCAAACGTGTGTAAAGCATGCTCTAAACATGCTTTCAAGCATGTTCAAAGCATGCTCAACACATGTTGTAGACATCTGGGAACTATTTGCCAACATGCTCCCTCTCCATTGATCGCCCTCCACAAGTCTAAGGGGGGGGGGGTACGGGGCTCTCGCTTCGCTCGAGACCTCCCGAGCGAGAGGAGGAGGAGGAGGAGGAGGAGGAGGGAGGAGGAGGAGGAGGAGGGAGGAGGAGGAGGAGGAGGAGGAGGAGGAGGAGGAGGAGGAGGAGAGAGCCCCGCCTCCCCCCTCGAGATCGCGGGGCGGTGGGGCAGGGGCCGCACATGCGGCCACCTGCTGGCCGGAGCGCCGCAGGCGGCAGCAGCCGCGGCGACGCGCCCCAGGAGGTCCAGGAGCTCGCCGCGGCTCGGACGTCCACTCCCCGTGCGTGTTTCGGTGCGGTTCATGTTGCTCCCATCGTATTGAAAGACCACATCCCAGGAATACTTTCGAGCACCCCGAAGGGCGTCGAAAGGGTGTCGAGACAGCGTCGGCCGAGCGTCTCCCGGGGCCCGTCACGTGAACACCCTCGAGATTCGGTATTTTTCTTGGTGCTCGAAATTCATTATGGTGATCAAGGCGAAAGTAGGTTGGAACATCTGAAGGGAAATTGGGACACACAAATAAATACACACACAAACAACCAGATACCCCATATTCCCGCATATTTTCTGGGTTTCTGTCTTCCCCCCCACTTCCCATATTTTCCCACATTTTCTGGGGAATCGGTGATTGATTGTGTCGGTGTGTTTTTTCCCCTCCTGAGCATCATAAGACGCCGTGCGTTCTTCGTTCTGCTCGCGGGGTGGTCCGGGATGCGCCTCGAGGGTCCCAAGGCGTGCTGGCGCTGGCC
The DNA here is from genome assembly GCA_963575745.1 of Prorocentrum cordatum. Lineage (NCBI taxonomy): Eukaryota > Dinophyceae > Prorocentrales > Prorocentraceae > Prorocentrum > Prorocentrum cordatum. The sequence continues at coordinate 314,987 of CAUYUJ010015385.1, read as the reverse complement.
TCGCCGAGAGAGAGAGAGAGGGAGAGAGAGAGAGAGAGAGAGAGAGAGAAAGAGCGCACGCGCCCGAGCGGTGCCAGTAGGGAGGCCTCTCTCCTGGGAGGCCCCTCGCGGGAACGAGGGATTGGGACGCACGGGGGCATACTGATACTATAGTTAAGTCGGGCGTGTCCCCCACACAGGGGGATGTTCGACGAACAATTTAAAAAGTACCCCAACACATAATCAAACAAAAGTCCAAAACTAGACAGGGGACTATTTTTGCGTATCTGTTGACCTTTTTAGTGTATGTTTGGGTGTTTTTGCTATTACTTTTCGTCGAAAATCCTCCTGTAGTGGGACAGGCCCGACTTAATACTATATGTCCTCCTTGGAGGCGCGCGTCCGAACTGAACATATAGTATACCCGTGTGGTAATAGATCGTTTCCCGAGCGGTGTGGCCAGAGAGCGCCCGCCACGACGCATAAAACTATAAGATTTCACGGTGCGCGCATCGCCCCTGAGGAGGCGACGCACATGTAGTATAAGTATGTTGGGGTGGCGCCGAAGGAAGGGCTATGAAGCCCGCTTGCAGGGCCACTGAGCCAGATTGGGCCGGATTGCGCGGGGGACGGAGCACGACTGAGCGGGGTTGAGCTGGACTCGCCGGGCTTGTGCCCGATGATGCTCGTTCTCGACCACGGATATACCAGCGCCGATGCTGAACTTTACCCGCCGGTCAGAAGAAGCGGGTGGAACCAGGAAGCAGGAAGGCGGCGAAAGCAGATTGGCCCTCCGCCGCCCCCCAGAGCGGAGGGAAGAGGGAAAGCCGCTCGGCCCTTGCAGTGGGAAGGCGCCTGAGGCAGCTCAGGATTCCGGGCCTCCCGAAATGTACCTGCTTCCAATGACCGACGTGCAACCTCCGAGGGGCTGCATCCTTCGGGGGCGGCAAAGAGGGGGGCGTCCAAGAGGGGGGGGTGCAAATCATGGCCGGCGGCATGTGCGCGGCCCATCGGGGGGGCCAGGGACGCATTGAAATAAGAAGAGGCGCCATGAAATCTGGGGAAATATCATGGCCCCTGCCATGATATCCACCCCCCCCTAGTCATCACCCCCCTCTTTTCCGCCCCCGAATCCTAGGAGCTGTGCACCAAGACGGTCCGAGACGGCCCCGGGATGGCCCTAAGGAGGCGCCCGCGCTCTCGGCCGCACTCGAGGGCGCCCCTATCGTGGCTTCTTCCGGAGGCCGGGCGTCACGGAAGAACACTGCGCATCTCCATGCTTTCGGGCCGATGGGGGGAGCGCGAGCCTTGCCGTCGCTCGGACGCGCTCATTCCCCGTTCTTGTTGTCGGTTTCGTGCGTGTCTTTGTGGCTCGATGATTCAGGATGCTCCTCGACTGGCCTCGCCGAAAAAAACAAAACGCCCACGTCCGAGCGATGCCAAGGGAACGGGCCTCGGGAGCACCAGTGTGCCAGGACGGCCTCCGAGACCGCCAGAGAGGGCCCCGAGGGGCCCAGAGAGGCGCCCGAGAGGCGCCGAGGAGGCCCCAGGCCCCGAAGGAGCTGCCCAGAACCCCCTCCCCCGCCCCCCAAGTGGCCCCCAAGAGGCGCCGAAGAGGCCTCCAAGAGGCCCCCCAAAAGGCATCGCAAGAGACATCCCAGGAGACTTCCGGAGGCATCCCAGGAGATTGAACGGCACCCTGGAGGACGCCCCCCCCCCCCCCCAGAGGCCCCTCATAGGCGCCGAAGAGGCCTCCAAGAGGCCCCCAAGAGGCATCGAAAGAGACATCCCAGGAGACTTCTGGAGGCATCCCAGGAGATTGAACGGCACCCTGGAGGACGCCCCCCCCCCCCCCCCCAGAGGCCCCTCATAGGCGCCGAAGAGGCCTCCAAGAGGCCCCCAAGAGGCATCGAAAGAGGCACCCCAGCAGACTTCGGTAGGCATCCCAGGAGACTCTGCAGCACCCGAGGGGACAGAAGACTTCTTCCGAGGGCAACCACTGCCCCAGACACGCGGATAACATGAGACGCGAATAGACAGGACGCGAATAGACATGAGAACATCAGACCCCGCTCTCTCTCTCTCTCTCTCTCTCTCTCTCTATATATATATACACAAATAGGTTGGTAGTGAAGATTGATAGAGGTAGATGACGACGGTGGACGACGATGATGGACAGGTAGGGGTGGGAGGATAAGAAGGAGGGAGAATAGGGAGGAGGAGGACCCGTGCAAACCCAAGACTCATCAAGGATGTTGGAATACACCCTCCCTCCAAGCTCCCTCTTCATAGGCCCCTACTAGGATTCATTCCCACAGAGGGAAGTGCCCCATTTGCAAACAATCGTGTGGAAATCCTGAAGCGTGCCAAAACACCGCTCTCAGGACTTCAACGCCACGAGTCAAGCTGACTGTTGCGTCTTGACGGTCCTGAGTCGCGCCAGAACACCAGTCCTGAGACTTCAACACTGCGAACCAAGGTAAGTGTTACGCCCTGACAACCCTGAACCTTTCCAAACACCAACTCTCGCAGGTTAACCATGAGAGCCAGTGAAACTCTCGATAAACTCCAGAAAGCATGTGCGCAACGCTGGAGCGATAACCACATGTTGACAAGGAACAGCCCTCCATCCGTGAAGCTCTTGCAACGTGATGCAGCGAATGTGCGTGTCGCTGAGGCGAAGACCACCTTTTGAATAGGAACCGCCACCAATCTGTGAAGCTCTTGCAACTTGTTGAAAAGGATCGTGCGCGGCGCTAAGGCGGGAGCCTTCCTTTGAAAACGAACCGCCCTCAACCCATGGAGCTCTTGCAAAGTGTGACAACGAATGTGCGCGGAGCCAAGGCGAGAACCACATTGTGCAAACGAACCGCGCTCAATCCGTGAAGCCCTTGCACATGTTTT
>CAUYUJ010015385.1:219604-309604 GCA_963575745.1 Prorocentrum cordatum | reverse complement strand
AGCTTTCCCGAGCTTTCCCCCTCAGCCGCGGTGGCTGTCGGTCGCTCGGCGGCCGTGCGCGCCGCGCGGCCGCCGCTCCTAGGGCCGCGTCCCTGAGGACCGCCCTCTCTCCCTGCGCGTCTGGCGGAGGCGCAGGGAGCGACGATGACGTGCTGGCCCCGCAGCGCGTCGTCGGTCCGCCCCCGAGATCCTCAGCGCCCCGCTGCGGACCCCCAGGGCGGCAACCCTGGGCGCTCGCCTCGGCATGCCTTCCAAGGGGAGCGGCAATATGGTCCATATTCTGCCCATTCCCACGCTGGTGCAGGTCACGGTGCTGCTGGTGCTCGTTGTGCTGGCTGGCTGCAGCCAGGAGTCGGAGCACCCATCGTCGCCGACGTTGCTCTGGACTCTCTGTCGGGCCGTTGTCAGTCTGGTCGTGTTCGTTGTCTTGCCGGTGTATGTCATGCTGTCCGCCGTGTACGTTGTCTTGCCGAGAACTGTCGTCGTCGCATGGAGCGGTAGAGTTTGGTGGGCGCGGGCCTTCACATGCATCTCCACGCTGGCCCCCCTCTACCGCCCCCATAGGCCAACGCAGGGAGTACTCGTCCTCCCCCTCGGCGCACTCCATCGGGTGTCCGTTGTCGTGTCCAGGTTTGTGTCGGTCGTGCTGGGGTCGCTGGTCGTGGCGCTGCTGGTCCGCTCCGAGGGCCGCGCCCCTGGGGGCCGCCCTCCCTCCCCGCGCGTCTTGCTGAGGCGCGGGGAGCGGTGCTTTCTTGCTGGCCCCGCAGCGCGGTCGCGGTCCGCCCCCGAGATCCCCAGCACCCCGCAGCGGACCCCCAGGGTGCGAGTCGCCCTGGGCATCCGCCACGACATGCCTTCCAAGGGGAGCGGCAATGATGCCAGTACTTTGCCCGTTCATGTGCTGGCGCGCGTGGTCGAGCTGATCCCGCGGCTGCATGTCCTGTCGGCAAAACGCAGGCGACGAATCGCCAGTCGGGTCGGCACTCACATCCAACCTCGCGGGAGGTGGTGCGGTGACTGCCCGCTGGCTGTTTTCCGAGCCGCTGTCGGTCAAGCCGTGTCCGTCGTGCTGCAGGTCGACTCGGCGTTCGTCGCTTGGTCGTGGTGCTGCTGTTTGTCGTTGGGCTGGCCGGTCGTCTCCAGTCTCTGTTGCTCGTGTCGGTGGACCGCAGGCGACGAGGTGCCAGGCGGGTCGGTACTCACTGCCGTCCTCGTGGGAGGCGGCGTGGTGCGTGCCCGCTGGCTGTTTTCCGAGCTGCTGTCGGTCACGTCGGGTCTGTCGTGCCGCAGGTCGTCTCGGAGATCGTCGTGCTGGTTGTTGCGCTCATCCGTGTCGAGAGTGTCAGGTGGGCTGCTCGTGCTGTGCGTCGCGTCCTGTGGGGTCGTAGCCGCTTCTTCCGCAGCTCGCTCGAGCCAGTGCTTGAGCTTGTACTTGATGCTGTTGTACCCAGGTCTCTGTAGACACCCCCCCTGGAGCTTCTCGGAGATGTACTCTGTAGTCGAGGCCCCGCATAGCCTGCAGAACCAGCGCGCCTCTTTGCGTAGGAAGACCATCGGGTGGCTGTCGCGCGCTGCCGTTCCGTGCTGCGCGATGCCTGTGCTGTGTCGCAGAGGTGGGCCTTGGCAGCCTTGTTGGAACCAGTGCTGGACCGTGGCGTAGTCGGTGTCGCGGCCGACCCTTTGGTAGCAGCGCTTGCATTGCCATCCTTGCCCGCGTCGCTGTCGTCTGAGGTCGCGGGTCGTTGGTGGTCGTCGTCCGATGGGTTGAGGGGGGCCTGGCGCGAAGCAGTCTCGTCGAAGCTTGATTTGAGCCCGTCGTTGTCGCCTCTGCTCCTGTCGCGCTTCGCGGATCGCCCTGCCGTCGGAGGGGCGACGGTCTGTGGCGTCGACTGTGGCAGCTGCGATGCGCCGTCTGACGAGGGCTGCAGTGGCGTTGGCCCAGTCGTATAGGTCCATCTGGTTGTCGTCGATGTCGTGGTCGTGGGCTGCTTGCTCTGCCAGTCGATCGGCATGCTGGTTGCCGAGCCACGCGTGGTGTGGGAAGCCCTTGGCTTGGGCCTCCTCCCAGGTGAGGTGGCTGTTGATGTGGAAGAGGTTCACGATGTCCGCTCCGTGTTCTCGCGGTGCGATGGCGTGCCCGATGCGCGTCCAGAGGTCACCGTTGGTGCTGACTTCTGCTGCTCGCTGGAAACGACGGTCTCTCCAACCCCTGAACACCAGCTCGCCGTCGGTCCAGAGGTGTAGCGGCCCTCGCGTGTGTTGTAGGCAATCGAGTAGTGCCCAGAGTTCTGCTCGATTGTTTGTCTGTCTCCTGGATGGTAATGGCCCGTATCGCGCGGCAGCCAGCTGGCAATTGCCATCCGTTGCGGTGGTAAGCCGCGCCCATGCCCATCCACTCCGTCGGTACCTCCAGTCTGTCCTGCGCATGTCTCCTGGGCCGTCGCCGTAGTAGATGACCAGTGGTGTGTCCGCTGGCGCCTCTAGCGTCGTGTTGTGGATCATTTCGCCGATGTTGTTGATTGCCGCTGTCTCGTCTGTAGCGCGCTCTGGCGGGGCCGGCCACGCCCGCGGAGTGATCCCTCGTAACCAGAATATTGGGGTACTGCCGTGTCCTGCTTCGGCCTGTCGCATGATGCGGTCGGTCTTCTCGAAGGTGGGGTGGTCGCCACGATGCGTGCACTGGCCCCAGATGCGGCGGTAGTCGCTGTCTTGTTGTCCACCTTCGCAGCTGTCGCATCCGTGTCCGAGTACCGTGCGTTTCCGTACTCTTGTCCATGTGCCTGCGCACGCTGCGGCGAGGAGTCCGCCATACTCGCGGAAGTTGCCCCGCTTGCGGAGGTACCCCAGATGTCGTCGTAGGTCGGTCGTGTCGGCGCCGTGGCGCTGTAGTCCGCCTCCGTTGTAATGGTCTGCTGCCCGTTGCCAAGGCTGTAAACGGGTGTCGGCGAGGATCGCGTCGAGGATGTCGGCGTTGTCCCCAAGCTCGCCGTCGGGTGGGAACTTCCAGTCGTTCTTGTCGCGGTCGATCCAGTGCTCTGGCCCTCGTGAGTCCCAGCCGAGTTGCCAGAGCGTCAGAATGATGGCGGCGATTGGCCCTCGTCGCTGCGTCCATCGTCGGCCTTCAGGGACCCTGAGCACGCGGAAGTAGATCTTCGGCCATGCTCGTCGTACTTGGGCTCTAAGGTCTGGGCTGTGCTGCCAACAGTTGAGCCAGTTGGTGAACTGCGTCTTGACTATGTTGCATGCTGGGTCGTCACCCTCAAGGTCGAGGAATGTCGTCAGACATATGCCTGGCCACGGTCGTCGTAGTGCCGGGGCATACTTCCGTCGCGTTTGGAGGAGCGCCGTGAGTGCCATGCCGTGGAAGGCGGGTCCGTACTTTGAGCGATGCCATCGCACCTTGCTGCAGTAGTTTCGCCTTGTTGCGTATCCGCGGTCTGCGTAGCTTACGTCCCACTGCTCCCAGCCTCCGTCGTGCTGCGCTGAGTCGCGCGGCGTGCGCGGCTCGCCTGGCGGTGCCGCGCGCGGCACTGTCGGCGCCGAGGTCTCGCCCCTCGGCGGCGGCCTTGAGGTGGATATCGTGGCTGGCCAGCTGGGCGTGGATGTACCGGGTGTCCTCGAAGTGGGTGGTCATGAGCGTCGTCTTGTCGGCCAGGCGGAGGCCCTGGCCCTCCTGTGCGTGGCACAGCTCCTGCGTGATGATGATGGTGGAGTTGGTGACCTGCTCACGGCTGCCCACGATGCGCACGCTGATGTCGTCGAACCAGGCGCGTGGGAGGGGCCGAGGGATGTGGTTGGTGCTAGTGAGCTGTATCATGGCGGCGTAGACGACTGTGCGCGCGATGCTGTTTGCGTGCCTCGACCCCGCCAGGGTCGATCAGTCTGCGTATGCCGGCATGGAGTGGGAGCTCTGCCGCCGTAGCACTCGTGCGGCCGAGTGTTGGAGCATCATCAGGTAGAGCGGGCGCGCTTGGAACTGCATTCGGAGGGCGGCAGGCACGGTCTTGTCGATCCGCAGGCTGTCGTAGAATTGCTCGATGTCCGCGAGCAAGATGGACTCCGTCATGTCGAAGGCGTCCGCGCACTCGTCTGTGATTAGGCGCCGTAGCGCCACCCTCAAGCAGCTGTTGCCAGCGATCGCGGCGCCCCCTTTCCCGTTCCTGCGACCGTGTCCACTGGCGTACCCTGTCACGGTGAAGTAGCTCCCAGCACCTGATGAGTTGCGGTAGGAGTGCTAGTGCGCGGTCTCCTTTTGAAGGCTTTGGCATGATCATGACGATGGAGAGCAACAACTGCCATGGCCACATGAGTTGTTCCTCGCAGAGGTTGAAGAGGTCCGCGATTGCTTGGCGTCCAGCTCGTGGAAGGCGTCGGATGTCACTACACCGTATCATGTCCACACCGTTACCTTTGTCGGGTTCTCCCTTGAGGCAGCGGTCCAAATCGTCGACTGTCCAAGGGGCTGGCAGTGTCTCTCTGCACGCTTGCTGTCGTAGCAGCGCGAGGGCGTCTGTGTGCATGTGGTGCGGCGTCTCGGTGCAGGCCCAGATGCACTTGAAGTCCTCAGCCCTGGCGTCGACGATGCCCTTGGGGCTGCATAGGACCTGATCTCCTACTGTCACTTCCTCCTCCCGTCGAGGTGGAAGTGTCGCGATCTTGTGTAGCACGCCTGGCGTCGTGAAGGCGTTGGCGAACCACGTGCTGTACTCTCGGCTGCTCTGGCGTAGGTCGCGTCGTAGTGCATCGCGCTTCTCGTCGCTCGCCTGCATTGCCATGCCTTGCAGGACGTCGAGCGGGAATTGGTCCAAATGAGTGAGTCGATGTCGCCGTGGGTCGCGATGTAGCCGCGCCGTGTCATTGGCGCCCTTGCCCAGAGGTGGTAGACCTTCTCGGACAAGTCTGCGCCATGCTGCATGAAGCTCACGTTGCCGTTGTTGGCCTCGTCCTCGCTGTCTTAAGGTTGATAAGGTGGACAGTGCGTTCTCAACTCGGCTCCACCAGTCTGACCTGTGTGAGGCATATCGAATCCGTCCTGCTCCATGTGCACGTAGTGGGGTGGTTTTGAAATCATATCCTTTGCACATGCCAACGAAGTGGGTGCGGTCCTCCAGCGGTATTTTGTATGCGATGCTGAAGAAGGTCTCCAACGTGTTGGTGAGGTGGTGGTAATGGGCTCCAAGCTGATCGGCCTTGTCAGGGTCGGCGCGGTATGCTGTACACTGCTGGATGCACTGTGGTGCATGTTCTGGTCGTCCGTGGTGGAGGTCGTCCCAGGTGTCCCAGGTGTCGTCCATTGCGGCTGTGTCGACGTCTGCTGCTGCTGTGGTGCTGGCCGCCAGGCGGTCCGCAAACGGTTGCTGTCGCTCTACCCTTTGGGCGTAGTTCCAGTCCGTCTGGTCGTCCTGCGCTGAATTCTGCGGGGTGCCGTCGCTGTGGTCTGCCGTCGTCCTTTGAACGCCAGGGCCTGCAGTGACTGTGGCGTGGTGTGGGTGGTCGGCGCCCTGCTGCGCGTGGTTGGACATGCATGGGTCGTCGTGGTCGTCGTAGGGCGCAGCGCGCTCCTGGGTGCGCGGGTTGTGGTCGGCGTCGTGCTGAGTGTCGGGTCCGAGGCCATAGTCGTCGATGTCGGCGAAAGGGTCGGCTTCCTGCTCGTCCATGGTGCTGGGTCTGGGTGGGGGGGCACTCTGGCGTCGCGCTGCGTTGGGAGGTGTCGCCATCCGTGGTCTCCCAGTGCTTCCCATCGAGCTGCGTCGGCTTGCTCCAGGTCCTGTGGTCGTTCAGGTTGTTCTGGCGCTTCGAGTGGTCCTTGCTTCTTTACCTTCTTCTGGCTGCGCTTGCTGTTCGTGGTCTTGGCTGGTCGTGGTGGTGGAGGTCGTGGGAAGGCCTTCGGCATGCTCAGCCTGCGGCACTCGTTCTGGTCGAAGTTGGCGTTCACCGCAATGACCAGACCGATGTGCGGCTTCCAGGGTACGTCGTGCACTGGCTGAATGCCCCGTATCATGCGTCTGCCTCCTTCCTTGACCAGCGCGTAGTCGATGTTGCTCGGCGTGCTGTCGCCCAAGAAGCACGCGGCCTGGTCCTCGGGGAGTGCGACCGCGCTGGCGGCCCCAAGCGCGTCGGCCCAGCCCGTCTTCTCGAATTCTGTGTATGGCATGTTGGTCGCCGCAGATAATCCAGGGCGTCGTGATGTTGGCAAGGAGTGCGGCAAGCGAAGTAAACCTCCTGGCGTTGGCGCCGCTGGTAGTAGTGTGGGAGGGGTCGAGATACAAGGAGATGGGGAGTAGTGAGGTGCCGCGCATGTGGAGGGTGACTGGCGTCTAGTCGCACATGCCGATGTCCTCGTACACTCCGCGTGCGTCTGATGTAGTTGCGCTCGATACCGTACTTTGACTTCCCCTGTGTCGGAACGATGTCGCTTTGAGGTGGCCCTTAGTGAGTACTTCCGTGCCTCCGTAAGTGCCAGCCTCACTGGTGTCGCTTGCCCTCGCCGCCGTGAACACTGCAGAGTTGCCCGCCTTCCGCAGTGCGTGCTCGGTGTCGTCGAGGAGGTGCTGGCGAAGGCGTGTCTCCTGCAGGGCGTAGACATCGCACGGCTGTCGTATGCCATCGCGCCGCAGCCACCCCAAGACTGTTGGTCCCCACGTAGAGATGTTGGCGCTGAAGATGAGGCGGTCGCGGTGGGTGGCGTCGCCGAACTGCCGCCTCCCACCCCGCCGTGACCGTCAGCGGCCGTCGGAGGAGGCGGCCGCGGCCGCGTCCCTCCCCTGCTGTAGGTAGGACTCCGCCGCATTATTCTCCTCCTCCTCCTCCTCCATGTGCTTGTCGGTGGGGGTCGCTGTAGTCGGGGCTGCTGGAGTCGCTGCCGGTGTCGTTGCCGCTGGCGTTGGTGCTGGGACCTCCTGCGCTGCCTGGTCAGCTGTGCGCTTCTTGTGCGCCTGGGATATCTACCTTCGTTCCTCTTCCGCCTGCTTCTTGGCAACGTTCAGGTGCTCCCGCAACTGGCCAGTGAAGGCTTTTGCGTTCTGTTGGAGCTGGCCTAGGACTTTCTTCTTGGCCTCCTCGACCGCTCGCCTGCCCTCCGCGTCCATGTCGGCCTCGTATTCGAACTCCTTCTCGACTGCCTCGATCTGCACGTCGCTAGGCGAGAGCAGGTCTAGGTCGGCGTCCAGGAGCAGCTCGAAGATGCCTCTTTGCTGCTTCGCCTTGCCCTCCATCTGGGTCTCCTCGATCTCCTTCTCCGCGGTGAGCACAGCGTCTGCACGCTCGGTCAGAATGGCACGAGCTTTGGCCGCCTTCTCCTCCGCGGCCTGCATCATCTCGAACGCGGTGTTGTACTTCTTGTTGGCATCTTCGAGCTCACGAGCTGCGTCTGCCAGACGGGCCGCCCTCGATCTCTGTGGCGGCGCTGGCGTCTCAGCTGACTGCAGCGCCGTCGTGACTCCCGCCAACTGCTTGACTATCATATCGCGGTTGGCCAGCTGCAACGTGCCCAGCGTCTGAGTGACGTTCTGGAGCGCACTGGCAAGCTGGGCCACTCCTCCTGCTGCTCCCCCTGCCGCCTCGCTGCTCTGGCTGCTGCCACTGACCTTGGCCTTGCCCGACTGTCCGCCTGCAGGGCCCCAACGCTGTGGCTTTGGGCGCGCCACGCGGCAGCCGCACGAGCACCAGTAGTCATTCTTCAGGAGCTGCGAGTTCCACCACCAGGTCTTGTTGCAGTGCCTGCATGTCGTCCACGTAGCACCACTGCTCGTGGAAGGCGCAGGAGCTGCACTGCCGTGGTGCATGGTGAGGAGCTGCTCGTCCCTCGCCTGGCGCAGGTGGCGGCGGGCTGCCGACCGCTTGCGCCGCAGCCTGCGGTGCCAGGCTGGCGAGCTTGCCCGCTCGGGTCGCCCCTGCGGGGCTGGGGGCGTCCCCTGAATGGCGCGGCCGCCGCGCCCCGCCGCGGGGCAAAATGCTGCGGGGGGTGGGGGCCGCTGGGGAGCCACCTAGCAGGAGGAGGAGGAGGAGGAGGAGGAGGAGGAGGAGGAGGAGGAGGAGGAGGAGGAGGAGGAGGAGGAGGAGGAGGAGGAAGGGCGGTCCCATGGTACCCCCTCCTTCCCTTCCCCCCCCCAGGAGCCCCCCCCCCGACAGGCCTTCCCCGCGGAGAGCTCCGGGCTAATGCCGACTGCGCCAGCGTTGGACCCCTGCGGGCGCCCACCGCCCCGCCGCTCTTCGTCGTCGTCGTCTTCGTCGTCTTCGTCGTCGTCGTCTTCGTCGTCGTCTTCGTCGTCGTCGACTTCGTCGTCGTCGTCGTCGCCGCCGCCGCCGTCGTCGTCGTCTTCGTCGTCGTCGTCTTCGTCGTCGTCGTCGCCGCCGCCGCCGCCGTCGTCGTCGTCGTCGTCGTCGTCGTCGTCGTTGTCGTTGTCTTCGTCGTCGTCGTCATTGTCTTCGTCGTCGTCGTCGTCGTCGTTGTCTTCGTCGTCGTCGTTGTCTTCGCGTCGGGGTTGGCGTCTCCTTGCCCTCAACCCTACAGGAACCCAGGGGGCACAAACAAATGCACACCGATTCCAAGGGTCCCCATGTTCTTCCAGATCTCGTGTTTGTTCCTCTTCCCCTCCATCTCCCATAATTCCCTTTGCTTGCATGGACATCCACATTCTGGTTGTGCTCGTGCAGATTCTCCCCTCATCACCCCCCGCCCCCGGTCACCAGAATTTCCCTTTCTCAGGGCCTGCGTTTCATCCGCAGATTTTTTACGGGGGGGCCGGCCAGAGCCCCAAAGGCCAAAACGGGCGTCAAAGACCGCCGCGTGGTTTTTTTTTTGCCGGTAAGCCGGAGGTCGGGGCGATCGTCCGACCCCTATCCCTGATCCGAGGGGCTGATGGGGGAGCGCCACGGCGAGGGGGGCACTGGCTCGGGGCCAGGGAGGAAGCCCCGAGCTGGGATCGGCGATGCGTCGCACACAGATCTGAAGGGGCCCTGGGACACACAAATAAATACACACAAATAAAAGGATCCCCCATATTCTCCCATATTTTCTGGTTTTGGTCTTCCCCCCCACTTCCCATATTTTCCCATATTTTCCTGGGAGTCGACGATTACTTGTGTCTGTGTGTCTTTTTCCCTCCTGAAGATCGGCGATTCGCCCCCGCGATGGCGAGAGAGACTCCGGGCCGTGGGCCGCTAGGCCCCGGGACAGGGGGAGGGGGGGGGGGGGCGAGGCGTGTCCTCCCCCCCGAGCCCACCCCCCCGACGCGGGAGCCGGCCGGGACGCGGCGGCGGCGGCGGTGGGCACGGCCAGCGGGTGACGAGCAGGGGAGGCGGCGAGGCCCAGGGATGCTGCGGCGGTGGGCACGGCAGCGGGTGACGAGAGCGGGAGGCGGCGAGGCCCAGGGATGCTGCAGAGGGGAGCTGGGGCTCCTGCCGCAGCGGAGGGGGCGGGCGGGGGGTGCGTCGCTGCCCCGGCGGGGCACCCCGAAGAGGGCAGCAGGGAGAGGTGCGGCCGGGGCAGGGGCGGGGGCACGGCCAGGTGCACCTCACAGCGCGCCTGCCTCTGCAGGGGGCCGTGGCCGTCCAGCCCGAGCCTGTAGATGTGTCGCTGGCATTGAGCTGTGGATGCCATGGCGATGGGCACTCCTAACAATGCTGTCATTGCGTTACAGATGTGTTTAAAACAATTGTGAAACATGCTACAAACATGTTTCAAACATCTTCTTACATGTTTAAGCCATGTTTGAGACATGTTCTAGACTTCTGGAAATGATTTCGCAGCACGCTTCCTCTCCAGTAATCGACGTCCGCAGGCAATATTGAGGCGAGAGCACGGTCCCCAAGTAAACTGTGAGGACGTCTCGAGCGAAACGGCTGCCGGCCCAGGCATCCTGCCACTCCCCAGGCCCCCGCTGTGGGACTCTTGATCCTTTCGTTGGATCCCTTTAGCGGTACGCGACTAGAGGAAAGGACCTGCCACGCATGGGAGGCCATGCCATCTCGCACAAAACCCACGAGTGGCACAACAGCATCGCGAACCGAACGGTCGCTAGGCAAACCGGGAACAACGCACAGGCCGACCTGCAATAGGCGAACTCATGCTATGAGCCGTGGAATGAGCAACCACTTGACAATCGAAAAGCGACAGGAAGAGGAGAGGGAGCAGTGAGAGGACCGCCACGCTGTGTGTGCTACTGCCATCACCTCAGACCCAGCATACAACCCCAGACATGCGACGTCCTGATGTGTTCTATACGGGGTTCCTGAAGTCCCGACCCTTCCCCTGGGACCGGTTTTCCATCCTGAATAGCTTTTTGCCACTCCCGAAGCCTGGCAAGGGCCCTCCGAGGCCGAAAACGGCCAAAAACCTCCCGTCCTGATTTTTCTTTACCGACACGAGCACGTCTGGAACTTCCCCTTTGTTTAAGAAGCAGTCCTGCCCCTGATGGGGCGGGCGGCCACGGCTGCAGCCCAAGAGGCCCCGACCCCCCTTCCGGTGCAGCCCCTCGCCCTGGACCCCGGGCCCCAAAAGCGGCCCCCGGGGGGCCGGGCCCGGATCGAAGAAGAACCGACGGCTGGACAACCGTGTCGTCGGAGAGCTGGGCCCTCGGGCCAGGGCGCCCTCGACGAGGCGCAGCTGCTGGAGAGCACCCCGAGGCGGGAAGCCGCCGAGCCCAGACCCCGATGCCACGACTTCTTCGGACCTCGGCCTCCATGGAGGCCTCGGCCCAGCCCCCGGAGCTGGCCTCTCCTCCCCACTGCCATTTGTTCGGGGGGCCCCCGCGGCCCGGCGAGGCCCCCCCTCCCCGAGGCCGAAGACCCAGACCCCCGACGCCATGAAATTGTCATGACGCGACCCCCAGGGGTCCAGACCCATTCCCCGGGACGAGCTTTTCGTTCTGAGCCGTTTTTTGACGGTCCCGAGGCCTGATAAGGGCCCCCCGAGGCTGAACATAGCGACAAACCCCCCGTCGTGATTTTTGTCGCAGCGCCAGGGGGTCTGGGGACAGCGCGCAAAACCTCGCGCCGTGACCTCGCCACGAAAACCCACCCCAACACTGCGAAAACCGTGGGCGCCAGGGCGGCGGCGGCGGCGGCGGCGGCCCGGCGCGCGCCCTGTGCGCCGCGGGCGGCATCAGCGAGAGGCCGCCGCTGGGGCTGCCGCCAGGGCTGCCAGGCACGGAGCGGCGCTGCCCGTCCGGCGACTGGCCGCCGGGCACCACCCGGCTGGGCCGCTTAGGGGCCGCTGGGCCCCAGGGCGCGGGGCCGCGGTGGCCCGCCAGGACAGCCTCGGCGACCTCGGGGGCCACCTCCTGGCGCGGCGGGCTGCCGCTGTGCTGCTTCTCCTCCTCCTCCTCCTCCTCCTCCTCCTCCTCCTCCTCCTGCTCCTCCTCCTCCTCCACCTCCTCCTCCCCTCTTCTCTCTCCTCCTCCTCTCCTCCTCCTCCTCCTCCTCACCTCCTCCTCCTCCTCCTCCTCCATCCTTCTCCTCCTCCTCCTCCTTCTCGTTTCCCCCCCTCCTCCTCTTCCTCCTCCTGCTCCTCCTCCTCGTCCTCCTCCTCCTCCTCCTCCGCCTCAAGGGAGCGTCCTCGGCGGCTCGGCAGAGTGAGCGCTCCGAGTCAGGTTCACACGATTGCGTGAGTGGCTGCCCGTACCCGAGACCAGACTTCCTCTTTCCGCGAGCTCGCGAGGGATAACTTTGCGTCGGCTAGCACCACAGTGATGAACACCTCGCCAGCTGCAAGTTCTGAGCTTCATGACTGGATGCCCGTCTCTTGGCATCTAAAGGGGGTGACGGTCACACTCATCAGTTTGTATCTAGAGGGTTCGAACTGCTTCACTGGCAATAGCGCTCGTAGGATCGCTTCCCTCGGGGCTTTTGGTGAAACGCTGCATAAGTAACCCTTTGATAGTTGCTGGCGATTTCAACGCCTCCCTCCCCCTCGGCCTTTGGCAAGTCGGGATGAGCCCAACGTCTAGGGGCCCAGATCGCGTCGGTCGAAGGGTACACTTGCTTCAAAAGCGACTGCGATCCATCGCTGATAGATTACGTTCTGCTCAGCCCTGGGGCCCAACATATCTACGGTGGCCTCAAAACAGTCCTGGTGCCCTGGAAGCCCCACGTCGGTCAGGTCCTTTCGCTCCGAGCAGAGACTGTGCCAGCCCTCACGCGCGTTCTGTACCTCCCAGCACCGTTTGCGCACCCGAGGCGAGCTCAAAGGGGCCAGCGCCAGGCAGTAGACGCGAGTTGAAAAAGAGCACCTCCTCTCGCCCTGCTGCCTCCGCCGCCCCCTCCTCCCCTGCTCTGTCCGCCGAGGAAAGAGAAGGACAAGAGCGCGTTCGGCGCCAGAAGGAGCAGCACGTTCCAAGACGACGCTGGGGGGCCCTGGGACCACAGGGCTGGGCCTGTTTTCCATCGCTCGGGGCTCTTGATGAACCCGAGGCCGGCCCTTTTTTCTGGAGCAGGAAGAGGAGGATGTTGCACTCGGCACTCCATGAGCCAGAGACGCAGGGACCTCCAGCCGGCGAGCAGTCGGCCGACCTTGGAGAGCCCCCGAGCCCCCGACTCCAATTTTGGAGGCCTGGAAATGGGCACCAACACCAACACAGGGGGCTGCCTCCACAGGGGGAAGATGATCCTAGATTTCGGTGTTGGTGGTAATATTTCGGTCATCTTGGAAGCCAAACTATTACCACCATCACCGAGATCGGGATCTTCTTCCTTCGGTGGAGGCACACCGCCGACATTGGTGCTGGTGTCAACCTCTAGGCCTGCGACAATTTGGACGCCCGAAATGGGTATGGAAAGACTGGGCACAATGCTCAACCACAAATGTTGTCCCAAACCAGCAGCGGCCGCTGGTGGGCAGGCGGCCTTCTGTCGAAAAAGAACACGGGCCGCGGCGACACCGGCATCGAGTCCTGTGGAAAATGAGCAGGTACCGCTGTTGGGCATTCTACCCATTCTTTCCGTGCCCATTTCGTTCGTGCCGACTCCAACCTCCCAATCTCCTCGGGCCCACTCGAGCCGAGCACGCCGGCCACCGCGGGAGACCGCGCTGCCGACGGAGACTCGAGAGGATCTCCCGACGGCCGTGGCCGCGGCCCCATTTGCCTTTGCTGCCCAGCGCCGTGCCAGCGCAGGCACAGGCCAGTGCGTCGTTCTTGGCCTCGTCTAGTTCGGCCATGGAGTTGGTAATCAGGGGGCCACATGCGAACCCTACCCCTGCCCCCCACGATTTCTGAGGGGGAGGGTGGGGTCCACTGCGTGCGGGAGCTCCCCAGCGAAGTGAACCCCACCCTCCCCCTCAGAAGTCGTGGGGGGGGTAGGGGGTAGGGTTCGCATGTGGCCCCCTGGTTGGGCAAGCAGTGCTCCAGTCTCTTCTTGCCGCCGCTCGGACGTCCATTTCCCGTGCATTTGTTGGTTTCGTGCGTGTTTTTTTTGCTCGATGGTCCAGGATGGTCCTCGATGGTTCCCGCCGAGAGAAAAATGCACACGTCCGAGCAATGCCAGGTCTTCTGCCAGGCCTACGCTCTGTCGTGCAGGGAGGCCCCTCGGCTCTGTGGCCGCGCGCTGCCGCGCACACCGCAGGCCTGTGAGGGCCGTGGAGAAAGGAGGACTGCGCAGGCCGAGGCGCACGAGCCAGGCAGCAGGCTGGTGCAGCAGCACCGCCTGCGGACTCCGCCTCCTTCTTGCCGTCGCTCGGACGTGCATTTCCCGCGCATGTTTTCGGTCTCGTGCGTGCTTTTTGTTGCTCGATGGTCCAGGATGGTCCTCGATGGCTCCCGCCGAGGGAAAAAATGCACACGTCCGAGCGACGCCGAGCCTTCACACTCCGCGTGCTCGGGGGCAGGGGGGAGCAGCGGCAGAGAGAGAGCCGGCTGCCACCCCGAGGCTTGGACGCGCCGCCGCCCTGCGCCACGGAGCCCTCGCCGCGGCCCGTCGGCGCGGTGGGCCTGCGCCGCCCGGCCGGCCGCGCGGCGCGCGGCCGCTTCGCCCGCGGGGGGCGCCGGCGGCGGCGCGGAGGCGGCGGAGGCGAGGCACGCCCCGCTGTGGCTGGGGCTGGTGCTTGCTGGAGGGCCCTGCCGAGGCCCCTGAGCTGTTGGGCGGGGCCGCGGGCCCGCTGCCAGGTCACCGCCGGACCCGCAAGAGGGCGGAGAGGGCCAGTCTCTCGCTGGTGCTGCAGTACGCTTCGGGCAGCCCCTGGAGGTCGTGGACTGGCAGCGAGATCTTGTTCAGAAGATGGGCTTGAGGTAGACGCCTCAGGCCGGCAGGTTGGAGCGTGAATGGTGGTCTCTGGGAGGCCCCAGGGGCCGAGATGAGCGCGCGCGGAGCCGAGCAGGCCACCGTGAGTTTCTCAGCAGCCACTTAGAGGCCCATGAGTCGCTCGCCAAAGGAGTCCCCCTATTGGCCTGAATCGGGATTCAGATTGCGGATCAGCTCGCCGCGGACGCGGCGGAATCCCACCAGATCCCTGAAGGCCACTTGGACTGTTTGTTACACGTGGGCGAACTCGGTGATGTCTCTAGTTAGGCTGCGTATTGCTCGTGCTACTTTGCTTGCTCTCCAGATCGAGGAGCGTGCCCCGTCTGCCAGGCTGGTAGCGCATCACCAGCGCAGGACCAGCGCCTCAGCCTTCGAGAAGGCCAACTCGGCAACCTTCCGCAGCCTGGTCGAGGACGGCTCCGCGCGCTGGGCTTGTGTGCATTGCGGAAGTAGTATCAGCAAGTCGTCGTCGAATCGTATCTAACATAATTTTCTTTGTGCTGAGTGTCCTGGTCCGCCCCCGTCCCGGCCATTGAACCGTTCCTGTGTTGCAGTCGGCTCTCGCAGTGTTCAGTGGATCCACACAATGGCGCGTATCATGAGCCGTACTGGGTGTGTGTGTGTGTGTGTGCACGAAGTGTAGCTGCAGGGCGCGTGAGGGTTCGGGCCATATCAGGGACCTCGGTGAAGAGTCTAAGTGTGAGCGGGGCAAGCCCCCCACCAAGATGGGTCGGTGGGTCCTCCAGCGTCTTTCGGAAGGCAGACCTCTTAAGTGACCCCCTCCTCTGGAGCTTCCCGCCTGCGTGGGCTTGGGGCAGTCCTTGGGAAATCCTCCTCCTCCTCCTCCTCCTCCTCCTCCTCCTCCTCGCTCCTCCTCCTCCTCCTCCTCGCTCCTCCTCCTCCTCCTCCTCCTCCTCCTCCCGTTCTCCTCCTCGTCCCTCCTCCTGATCCTCCTCCTCCTCCTCCTCCTCCTCCTCCTCCTCCTCCTCCTCCTCCTCCGTCCTCTCCTCCTCCTCCTCCTCCTCCTCCTCCTCCTCCTCCTCCGCCTCCTCCTCCTCCTCCTCCTATGGTATATATCCTCTTTGTCCTCCTCCTCATCATCCTTGCCTCCTCCTTCCTCCTCGCCCTCCCTTCCTCCTCGCCCTCCCCCTCTCCATCCCCGATCGGTCGGTCGAACAGAAGACGGGTCAAAGTCTAGCCAACGGCTGGGAAGGGGAGAGCAGGAAGAAGAACAGACGGCAGCGGCGACAAGCGCACTCGCGCGAGCGGCTCCTGTCTGCAACAGCCGGCGCAGGCGGAGTGCTGCGGAAAGGCTGCACCACAAAACACAACAACAAGCGGGGTACTGCCTAAGACACACAAGTGAGAGAAGGGGAAGAACGTAGCGCTGGACCAGGAGAGATCCTTCCCCCTGAGCGGCGCCAGATTACTGTCCTAAGACGAGCGCCCGTGCAAGAACAATGTGTCCCCCGCAGCTTACTGGATTTTACGTGGTCGTGCACATGCGCCACCCGTGGGCGCAGCAAACATTCAGCAACGGGGCCCTTCATCTGGAAAAGCTCTACGTGTCGCGAGTTCAGTCAGCCAGAGGTGTCAGCACCGGAGGTAAGGCAGTGCATGCGGGCCGCGCACATTCGCCTTAAAAGTTTACAGCAGTTTCAAGGAATCGTCGGGTGAACTCCCAGGGATGGTGTCCTGGTGCAATGTAAGGTTGCTAAGACGCAGCAGTCACGTTGATTCGGGGCTTTGGAGTGGCGCGGTTTAGGATTATCATACGGTCGCATTGCAGTGTTGCGCTTCCCGCAATGGAGATACATTCTTGTAGGGACTTATGCAGAGGGAGCTTGGAGGGAGGGTGAATTGCGAAATCTGTGACGCGTCTTGTGTTACACTGGTCCTTGTCCTCCTCCTCCTCCTCCTCCTCCTCCTCCTCCTCTGTGCCCTCTATGTCCCATGTCCCAGGTGAGGGTAGCCCGCATTACAGAACATCTCAGCCTATCAAGGCGCCTTCCCAGACAGGCCACGACCAGGAATGTGGGGTCCCGGACACGAGACTCTGGCGGCCAAATCTGTACATAGGGAAAGGTCCGAGCGCTCGCCCTGCCTCTCCCTCCTCCCCCCCTCTCCCCGATGCCGGCGACACGCACCGAGAGCGACCCTTGGCGAGAGTGACCTCCCGTGCGCGGCCTGCCCATCCTCGAGGGCGCTGCGGCGGTGGCAGCCTGCGTGCCCGCCCCCGCGCCCCTCGAACGCCGCGCACCTGAGGGACGACGACGACGACGACGACGACGACGACGACGACGACGACGACGACGACCACCACCTCTCTGGAGAAGGGCCACTCTTGCGCACAGCCGATCCCCCCTCCTCCCTCGGCCGCGCGGGGCCCAAGACCGACACGGCCGACCCTCTCTGGCTCGTCGGCCAGCGCCGGCCCCGGGGAGACCCAAAGGTGCCGACACCGCCACTCCCTGGACCTCTCCCAGGCCGCGTTTTGGCCAGGATTTCGAAGCGAATCCAGCGGGGGCGACGAGAGAAGGGCAGCAACATGGGTACCTGTTCCTCCTCTGAGGCCCTCCCCGAGCGCATCGCCGCGGGGCGCTGACCCCTACCCCGGGGTAGCTGACCCAAGCACGTCCGCGATGCCCCGAAACCGCCCGCCGCCAGCAGTCGCAAGGACTGCCGCGGGGAGGGAGGGTCGGCTCTCTCCTGGCCCCGGAAACGGCAGGGCCGTTTTTTCACCGTTTCCCAAAAATGTCCCTTGAAAACGGAAACGGCAAAAAAACGGCGACCAAAAACGGCCAAAAAACGGCTCCAGGATTGGAACCGGAGCCGGAACGGGTCAGAAAACGGTGACGGAACCGGTATAAAAACGGCGTCGGAACCGGCAACAAAAACGGCAAAACGGAACCAGTAAAAAACGGCCCTGTCGTTTCCAGGGCCTACTAAGGGCTCTCTCCTGGCCCCCGGTGTCCGCAGCTCGCGCCCTGGCCACACGCGCCGCCTGCTGCGCAGCCCGCGCGCACATCTTCGACGGCATCCCCGCGCCGACTCTCATGTTGAGCAGGGACCGGCCGTCCCGGCATTCCTATAGCCATACCACGACAGGTTCTTAGAACCCAGGAACGTTCTAAGAACCAAAACGATGTTCTTAAAAAATCAACCCGACGTGTTCAAACAAAACAGACTCCGCCAGAAATGTTCGAAAAAACAATTCGTGGAAACCACAACAAGTTCGTAGAACATTCTTTGGTGGGGACACAGGCGAACCGGGACGCTTCGCCACTGCTTGGTCATGGTCTGAGCGGGCCCCAGCCTCTTCCCTTCTCGCGCTCTGCTTCCAATTCGTGCCTCAATGCGCTTCCGGTGCGCACCACCGCGTGCTGACCGGCGCCTGACTATCTTGGGCCAGTTGGCGACAGAAATGTTTGCGATTCTCGGTGTCGCTCATTCTGTACGTCAGAGCGAGGGAGCCGGCTGAAGTGGGTGCGTGGCTGAACTGGGCTTCTGCGGTCAGCATTGTTCTTATTGAATTCCCACAACTGAAAAGAAGATATTGTTGATCCCCCTTCGGGCACCCCAATTCATACAAGGAAAAGTCTTCCTGCTCAAACTGTGCCCGCGGCCCCCTGTTTACAACAACAGCAACAACAAAATCAACAACAACAACAACAACATCAATCATTTCACCCTCATGCGCCATGCTTCCACATGACACATGCATCCATCTGGATAACACACCCCATCATGGGGGATTTTTCTGGCATGCGGGATCCGATATTCCCTCACCCAGATATCCCGCCCAAGAAGGTTTGGCCACCACCTCTTCCGAGGAACTTCAACATCCATAGCTCGGACGGCACATCGCCTTCGCAATCGCCTTGCGCATGCCCCGCATCTCAGAGGGAGAGGAAGAGGAAGAGGAGGGGGAGATGAGAGAGATAGGGAGGGGGAGGAGGAGAAGGGAGGGGGAGGAGGGGGAGGAAGGATGAGTAGTTGTAGTAGCAGCAGTTGATGATATTGTTGTTGCGGCTGTAGCACTAGTAGTAGTGGTAACGGTAGTAGTAGTCCAAGTAAGAGTAACAATAGTAATATTAGTAGTAGTAGTAGTAGTAGTAGTAGTAGTAGTAGTAGTAGTAGTAGTAGTAGTAGTAGTAGTAGTAGTAATTGTTGTTGTCGTAGTGTTCGTCGTAGAGGAATTGAAGTAGCAATAGTAGCAGTAGTAACCAAAATAATAGTAGTACTAGTATCAATAGTAGTAATAGTAGTACTAGTCGTACTAGTAATTCGAATAGTTTTCAGTAGTACTGGTATTAGTAGTAGTTGTTGTTGTAGTAATAGTAGTAGTAGTAGTAGTAGTAGTAGTAGTAATCGTGGTAGTGGCAGTGGCAGTAGCAGTGGCAGTAGCAGTAGCGGTAGCGGTAGTAGTCGTAGTAGTAGTAGTAGTAGTAGTAGTAGTAGTAGTAGTAGTAGTAGTAGTAGTAGTAGTAGTAGTAGTAGTTGTAGTAGTAGTAGCTGTAGTACCTGTAGTAGTAGTAGTAGTAGTAGCAGCAACTGCAATCTGAGTAATAGTTGTGGTAGTAGTAGTAGTAGTAGTAGTAGTAGTAGTAGTAGTAGTAGCAGTAGCAGTAGCAGTAGCAGTAACAGTAGTAATGTAAGTAGCGGTAGTAGTTATTGGTGTTGTAGTTGTAGTTGTAGTAGTAGTAGTAGTAGTAGTAGTAGTAGTAGTAGTAGTAGTAGTAGTAGTAGTAGTAGTAGTAGTAGTAGTAGTAGTAGTAGTAGTAGTATAGTAGTAGTAGTAGTGTAGTAGTAGTAGTAGTAGTAGTAGTAGTAGTAGTAGTAGTAGTAGTAGTAGTAGTAGTAGTAGTAGTAGTAGTAGTAGTAGTAGTAGTAGTAGTAGTAGTAGTAGTAGTAGTAGTAGTAGTAGTAGTAGTAGTAGTAGTAGTAGTAGTAGTAGTAGTAGTAGTAGTAGTAGTAGTAGTAGTAGTAGTAGTAGTAGTAGTAGTAGTAGTAGTAGTAGTAGTAGTAGTAGTAGTAGTAGTAGTAGTAGTAGTGGTGGTGGTGGTGGTGGTGGTGGTGGTGGTGGTGGTAGTAGTAGTGGTGGTGGTAATAGTAGTAGTAGTACTTGTTGTTGTCGTTGTTGTTGTAGTAACAGTAATCTGCCACCGTGCCCTTGGCGCGAACTGGAATGCCCCAAGGCTCACGCAGCTGCGGTGCTGCAGCCGGGATTCTAAATAAATACCTAAGGGGGTCGGAACCCAGGTTTCCCGGGCGCTCCTGGGCGCTCCCGGGCGCTCCCGGGCGTTTTGGGCGCTCCTGGGGTTTCTCGCGTGGCTTGTCCGAAATCCAGAAATCTCCGAAACGGGCCAAAAGAGCTCCAAGAAATCCCCAAGGCGGTCCAAGAAGGCCTCGCGACGCCCAAAGATCGCTCCAAGGTACCCAAGACGGCCGCAGGACGGCCCAAGAGGCACCCAAGACGCCCCATGACGCCTCCAAGAGCACTCCGAAAAGAGCCCCAAGAGGCCAAACTCGTCAAATTCATATGGGAAATAATACATTTTGAGCACATACGACTTGTCGGCCCTCACGGCGTTGAAGACGGCCCAAGAAACCCCCAAAGACCCCGCCAAGACGGCCCAGGAGGCCCCGAGGACGGCCAAGGAGAGCCACAGGACGGCCCAAGAGGCTCCCAGGACGGCCCAAGAGAGCCCCAAGACGGCCCCAGGAGAGGCTCAAAAAGGGGAGCCCGAACCGAAAATCCGAGCCCTCCGCCCCTGGAGGCACCCAGGACGCCCCAAGAAGCTCCCCAGAGGCCCCAAGAAGCCCCCAAAAAAACCCAAAGACGCCCCACCCCCCCCAAGAGGCCCCAAAACAGCCCCCAAGAGGCCTCCACAAACGGCCCCCGAAAGTCTTTGACGCTGCCTCAAAGAAGCCCCCGAAAAGCCTCCCAAGACACCCCAACGAACATCCCGTAAGCCTCATACCCTCAACCCAGGCACGGTGGCGGGATGGGCCGAAGGCCAGCAGTAATAGTCGCAAGGGTGGTCGTAATAGTACTTCTCGCGTTGCACTCGCCTGGCAACGTTATGTGATTGTTCGCACATGTGTTCCTCGCCCCCGTTGTTCTCGTTGTTTCGGCTCCTGGGGCCGCTTGCGGCCTCCGGGAACCTCAAAGACGGATCCAGGTTGAAGAACTGCGCCGAATGCGCCCCGGGAAGGGCCCGGGGACAGACTCTCAGCCGACATGCATTATTTTTCGCAAGCGGCGAACGCTTGGAACGATGACGCCGCAGCAACGAGCAGGAAGAGCACGGGAAACGGCGAGGGACGTCGGCGTCGCAATCGCTCCCACATCCCCCTTTTATCCTCGCTCGCCGGCGGGGTGCCTGGCGGGTAAGATCGCTGAACTGGAATTCTGGGCGGCCGCGCGACCTGCCCTCCGCTCGAGAGACTGCTCGGCGGCGGGCGCGGGGGGGAATGAGACGGAGCGGGCCTTCAGAGGCTCCTGAGAAGCCCGCCGGCCTTCTGACAAGTTCTCTCTGTCTTCCCCGAAGAAAGGGAACTTCTCAGAAGCCCCCCGGGCTTTTGAGAAGGCCCGCCGCCTTCTGAGAAGGCATGCTCCTTCTCACTTCCCCCCTGGGCTCGCCGCCGAACTACGGAGAGCCGCTGCTACGCGCAGCTCGCGCAACCGATGGGACGGCTCTGCTCGCGGCAGGGAACGCGGGCGCGGCGCGGCCACCAAATGCATCGCACGGCGGCTGGGGGGCGATGAGTTGCTGTGTCCGCCACCTATCTCGGGCGCAGTGCCCGCCGGAGACATCGTGATCCCCGCGGCCGCCCTTGACGCAAGAGGGACCTCTGGCAAGGCAGGCCTTTGGTGCGCACACATGTTCTCAAGATCGCCCCCCCGACCCCCCCCGGGGTCCAGATTGAACAAGTTTTTCGAGGCGCGCCCAGCCGTGGCGACGAGGATCCCCCCCCGGAACGCGGAAACACGAAAAATCCCCCGCCGGTCGCGCACCAAAGGTCGGCCCGGCGAAAGCTCACTCTTACGCGTCGGCGAGCGGAGAGGCTTAGCTCCATACCGCCCAGCAACTTAATGCCCGAGCCTGTGTTTGGAAGAAAAAACCACCTGGCACTACCGCTATCGCGCAACAACTGAACGCCCACGCTTCAGATATATGTCACCCACAAGCAAATAATGTATTGAGCCCGACCAGCAACTGAAAGCCCAATGTGTGGATGATGCATGTGCACCCCAAGCAGAAAAACCAACCCAGCAACTGAATGCTCAAGCCGCGAAAGATATTTGCGTATCGCCGCTCAATTTTAGACCACCTGGCACTAACGCTATCGCGCAGCAACTGAATGCTCGCGCTTCAGATATATGTGCACTCCCAAGCAAATAATGTATTGAGACGCAGCAGCTGAAAGCCCAATCTGTGGATGAACCATGTGCACCCCGAGAGAAAAAGTCAGCCCAGCAACTGAATGCCCAAGCCTCGAAAGATATTCGTGACCCGCCGCTCAATTTTTGACCACCAGGCACTATCGTTATCGCGCAGCAGCCGAATGCCCACGCTTCAGATATATGTGCACCCCCAAGCAAATAATGTATTGAGTCAGACCAGCAACTGAATGCCCAATCTGTGGATGATACATGTGCACCCCAAGCAGAAAAGTCAGCCGAGCAACTGCATGCCACAGCCTCGAAAGATATTTGGCTCCCAAGCAAATAATGTATTGAGTCAAACCAGCAACCGAATGCCCAATCTGTGGATGATATATGTGCAGCCCAAGCAGATAATGGTATGAGTCAGCCCAGCGACTGAATGCCCAAGCCTCGAAAGATATTTGTGCGTCCCACCGCTCAATTTTTGATGTTATCCACCCCGCACTTGAGGAAAGAATCACCACCAGGCCGGGCGCCAGCTCAAGTGAAGTCCGGGCACCCCGGGCCGAACGTCTCCACGATGGCCCCCTGCGCGTGGCGGTTCTTCATGACCTTAGTGAAATCATCAAGGCTGACCTGGTTCCCGGCGAGCTTCTCGTGGGGGGCGTTGCCGTGCTCGCGGAAGCACTGGGCGGCCCTCTGGTGCGTCTGCGCCACGAATGGGAGCCCGCCGGCGCCCTGCCAGTTCATGAGCATGCGGATCCTGGACTTCGACTTTCGACATGGGGTCGAGCCAATTCGTAACAAAAATAAAAAACACACCAAAAAAAACAAAAAAAAATAAAAACAAAAAAAAAAACAGAACATAACAAAAAAAAAATAAAAAACATAATAAAAATATAAACAACAAATATACAAAACAAACAAAAAACAAAAAACAAAAAAACACAATGATAATAACAAAAAGTAAACAAAAAAAAAAACAAAAAAAAAAAAAAAAAAAAAACCACAACAAAAAAAAAAATACAAAAAAAAAAAAACTAAAAAAATAAACAAAATAAATCACACACAAATAAAAAATACATAACCAAACACACACAAAACAACAACAAAAAAAACAAAAAAACCAAAACGACAAAGAGCGTCTTGCGTGCATGGCGAGCTCGGTCCGTCCTTCGGCGCGATACGTCGCGCCGCGCCTGCTGCCCGCGCCCTGGCGCAGGCTGGCCGCCCCCTCCTTGGCCGTCTCCTTCTTAGGCGCGAGGCAGTACTCAAGAGCAGGCGCGATGCGACCAATTTCACTGTACAACGCCTTGCATACATCGACAGGCGACAGGCGACCGGGGGCGCCGAGGCGACCGAGCGCGGAGCCCTGGCGACCGGAGGGCCCCCAGTCTTGAGTAAAGGGTGAGGGCTCTCGGCGGCGAGCAAGAGCACCGAGCCCGAGTAAAAAAGGAGGAAGTCTCGAGCCGGAGCGTTGTTGTTGTTGGGGGGCCGGTTTTGGCGGAACCCCAAAACGCCTGAGCGTGAGCCTCAATTTCAGAGGAAATGCGGCCGGCGCCTCGGCGAGAGCGCCAGTGCGAATATAGGGGGTCCAACAATAATAATTGTTTAGTAATTAAGGTTCAACAACAACAACAACAACAACAACAACAACAACAACAACAACAACAACAACAACAACAACAACAACAACAATCACAACAACGGCTCCCGCCTGATAGTTCCTCGCAATGTATTGAAGAATCGCGCTTTCGCGAGGGACTTCCTTGCAATTTATCAAAGTATAGCGCTCTCGCCGGATACTTCCTCACAGTCTATTCAGGCACCACGCCCTCGCCACTCAGGAATCGCGCTATCGCCTGGGATTTCTTCTTGTTTTGCTTAGGAATCGCGCTCTCGCCCGAGACTTTCTCGCGAATTATGCAGAACTCACGACTTCGCGTAAAATATGTGTTCTGGTAACTTGAAGTGCCTCTCCTGGGACTCGTTGTGTTTCTACCAAGGAAAAGATTTCTGCTCAAACTGTTCCCTTGGGCCCCCGTGTACACCAACAACAACAATCATCATCATTTTAAGACTGTTCGCCCTTATCTGCTCGAGTGTTGAATAACGCGAATTCCCTCAACCCTCGATACCCACCCTTTTCGTCTTCGATCGAACCCCTTTTGGGGGGTATACCTTTCTTCCCTGCAGGCCGGGCCCCGGCCGCGGCGGAGCGGCCGCGGACCGTCGGCCTGGCCAGCGGCAGCGCTGATCGGCGGGGCGGCCGCGGACCGTCGACCCGACCCCAAGAGGGACGGACAAGGGACCGACCACGACGACGACGACGACGACGTCGACGACGACGACGGCAACGACGGCGACGGCGACGGCGACGACGAGCGAAAGCGAGAGCGAGAGAGAACGACAGCAGAGCCACGAAGGACACGAAGTAGGCCACGAAGGGCGACAGCGGGGACACGAAGGGAATGCGTATGGGGCCACGAAGAGCGCGAACGAGCGTGGGCCACGAAGGGCAGATAATGCGGGGCCACAGAAGGCAACGATGGGGCCACTGAGGGTAGCACCTGGGCCACGTAGGACAATGAGGGGGCCACAAACGGCGACAGCGGGGCCACGAAGGGCATGCACATGGGGCCATAACAAGCGCGAACGAACGGGGGCCACGAAGGGCATACGTATGTTGGGCCGCGGAGGGTACGGACGGGGCCACTGAGGGCAGCAACGGGGACACGAAGGGAAGCGAGGGGGCCACGAAGGGCGACAGCGGGACCACGAAGGGCATGCATATGGGGCCACCACGGGCGCGAACGAGCGGGGGCCACGAAGGGCATACATATATGGGGCCACGAAACAAAACGAGGGGGCCACGAAGGGCTGCAACGGGGCCACGAAGGGCAGCGAGGGGGCCACGAAGGGCTGCAACGGGGCCACGAAGGGCTGCAACGGGGCCGCGAAGGGCAGCGAGGGGGCCACGAAGGGCTGCAACGGGGCCACGAAACAAAGCGAGGTGCCACGAAGGGCTGCAACGGGGCCACGAAGGACAACGAGGAGGCCACGACGGGCTGCAACGGGGCCACGGAACAAAGCGAGGGGGCCACGAAGGGCTGCAACGGGGACACGAAACAAAGCGAGGGGGCCACGAAGGGCTGCAACGGGGCCACGAAGGGCAGCGAGATCCCGATTCCTAGGTAATCTGCGAAGGAGTCCTAAGCGTGAGCGCGACTCGTGGGTGCCTGGGTGTCGGGAGCGCGGCGCTGCAGTAAATTGCAAGAAATTCCAACGCAAGGGCGCTATTCTTCAGTAGATTGCAAGCAAGTCTCCAGCGAGAGCGCGACTCCAGAGCGCCGGAAGAGCGATTCCTGAATAAATCGTAAGGACGTCCCAAGCGAGAGCGCGATTCTTGAATAAAATGCGAGGAAGTCTCGGGCGGGAGCGGGGGTCCTGGCTAAATTGTAAGGAAGTCTCAAGCGGGAGCCGTTGTTGTTGTTGTTGTTGTTGTAACCCGGGGGCCAGGGGCCCAGTTTGAGCAAGAAGACTTTCCTTAACAAAAAACAAGATGCGAGCCCCGGGTGGGGCACTTCAATTGAAAAAAATCAATGTGCACCGGTGGGTGGGATCAACAATACTTATTTTTCAAAAATGAGAATTCAACAACGGCGCCCGCCTGATAATTCCTCGCAACTTATTGAAGAATCACTCTTTCGCTAGGGACTTCTTTGCAATTTATCCCCGAATCGCGCTCTCGCCTGATGCTTCTTCGCACTTTACTCAGGCGTCGCGCTTTCGACACTCAGGAATCGCGCTGTTGCTTGGGACTTCCTGTCAATTGATTCAGGCGCCGTGCCCTCGACACTCAGGAATCACGCTCTCGCTCTGGACTTCTTAACGAAATGTATATTGGAATCGCGCCGTCGCTCAAGGCTTCCTCGCGATTCATGCAGACGCACGCTTCAGCAACCCGCTTGCTCGACCTGGCCGCCTGGGCCCGCCTTTTAGGGTCAACCCGCCCGATCTGCCCGCCTGGTTCGGCCACGTGTTTTCTGCTCCTAGCCCCCCTCCTGCTACTTTCTCTCTCTCTCTCTCGTGCTCCATCCTCGTCTCTCCCCCTTGTCCCTTCCTTCCATCAGTCCTCTCTTCCCCTGCCTTAAATACTGCACGAAATACACGTTGCAGGCAAGAAAGGTGTACCCCCAAGGGGAGACGATCGAAAACGAAGAAAATGGGTATCGAGGGTAGGGATGTACGTGCTGAATGGCACTCGAACAGATTCAAGCGAACAGTATTGAAATGATTGTGTTTGTTGTTGGTGGTGTTGTTGTTGACGATGAACTCCCACGACTGAAGAATAATTATTGTTGATCCCCTCCACGGCACGTTCTACTTTTGAATGGAAGTGCTCTTCCCGGGGCTCGCACGGTTTGTCATGGAAAATCTTGGGTCTCACAATTGGGGCCCTGGCCCCCGAGTTACAACAACAACGGCTCCCACCGAATATTTCCTCACAAATGATTCCTGAATCGCGCTCTCGCGCGGGACTTCCTCACAATGTATGTAGAAATCGCGCTCTCTCGTGGCACTGTCTCGGAATGTATTCAAACGCCGCGCCCTCGACACTAAGGAATCACGCTCTCGTTTGGGCATATCGAACGATTTACGTGGGAATCGTGCTACCGCTCGAGACTTGCGATCATGCAGGACGCACGTTTCAACAACCCGCCTGCTCGACCTGGCCGCCTGGGCCCGCCTTCCCGACCCGCCTGTTAGCGTCCACCGGACAGATCTGCCCATCAGGTTCTGCCGCGTGCTTTCTGCTCCTGGCCTCCCTTCTGCTACTCTCGTTCTCTCGTGTTCCATCTCCCTTCCTCCCCTATTGTCTCTTTCTTCCATCTGTCCTCTCTTCCCCTGCCGTAGGGGCTGCATGAAATACACGTTGCAGGAAAGAGTGAACAGACAAGACACGCGCGCAGACAAGAGTGAACAGTCATAAACTTACTGTTGCTGTTGTTGTTGAACACTCACTACTGGAGGATAACCATTGCTGACGTCCCCTCCAATGATACATGCGTTTCTCAATTGAAACGCCCATCCCTGGGCTCGCACCCTGTTCCCCTGGCCCTCGATCTACAACAACAGCAACAACAACGGTTCCTGCCCGATACTTCCACGCAATTTGCAAAACGAACCGGGCTCTCGCTAGGGACTTCCTTGCAATGTATCCCAGAATCGCGCTCTCGCCAGTGACTTCTTCGCAATTTATTCAGGCGCCACGCCCTCGCCATTCAGGAATCGCGCTCTCGCCTGGGAGTTCTTCATAATTTGCTTAGGAATCGCGCTCTCGCCCGAGACTTCCTTGCGAATTATGCAAGACTCACGCACTCGCGTAACACATGTGCTTTTTTGAACATTTGAAGTGCCCCTCCTGGGGTTCGCTGTGTTTTTGCCGGGGAAAACCTTCCTGCTCAAACTGTGCCCCTGGCCTCCTGTTTACACCAAAAGCGGCTCCCACTTGATATCTCCCGCTAGTATATTTCCAAATCGCGCTCTCGCGCGGACCTCATAATTTGATGCATGAACGACGCTTTCGCGTGGGACACACTTGAAGGTTTATTCAAACGCCACGCCCTCGACAATTAAGAATCACGCTCTCGCTGTGGATTTCAACCACATGTATTTGGGATTCGTGCTATTGCTCGAGACCTCATCGCGACTCATGCAGGACGCTCGCTTTAACAACCCGCCTGCTCGACCAAACCGTCCAGGCCCGCCTTCCCGACCCGCCTGTTAGGACCTACCCGCCCGATATGCCCGTCTGGTCCTGCCACGTGGTTTCTTCTCTTGGCCCCCCTCCTGCTATTTTCTCTCGTGCTCCATCTTCCTCCTTACCCGTTGTCCCTTCCTTCCATCCATCCTCTCTTTCCCTGCCTTAGCGGCTGCACGAAATACACACGTTCCAAATAAGAAAGATACACCCCGAAAGGGGTACGATCGATAACGGAGAAGGTGGGTATCGAGAGTTTGAGATATACGTGTTGAGTGGCACGCGAGCAGGGAAGAGCGAACAGTGTCGAAATGATTGTTGTTGTTGTTGTGGTTGTGGTTGCTGTGGTTGTTGAATTCTCATGTCTAAAGAGCAGTGTATGTTGATCCCCCCTCTCCAGTAACCAATATTTGTTCATGTGAAGTGCTCCTTCCGAGGCTTGCACCCTGTTCTTTGTTGTTAAAGTGAAAGCGAAGTGCCGACAAACTGTGCACCTGGCCCCTGGCTTACAGCAACAGCGGCTCCCGCCTGACAGTTCCTCACAATTCATCCCAAACGCGCTCTCGCGCAGGACTTCTTCATAATCTATGCAGGAATCCCGCTCTCGCGTGGGACTTCCTCGCAATGTATTCAAACGCCGCGCCCTCGACCCTCAGGAATCGCGCTCGCGCTCTGGCTGCTTTCGCGATTTCTATCGAATCGCACTGTCGTTCGAAATTTCCTTGCGATTCATGCGGAGCTCACGCTTCAGCAGCCCGCCTGCTCGAGCTGGCCGCCTTGGCCCGCCTTCCCGACCCTCCCGTTATTGTAAGGTCTACCCGCCCGATCTGCCCGTCTGGTTCTGCCACGTGTTTCTTGTTCCTAGCTTCCGCGTCCTGCTAATCTCTCCGGTGCTGCTTCCGTCTCCCTCCCTCATCCGTCCTCTCTTCCCCTGTCTTAGTGGCTGCGCTAAATGTGCGTGGCCAGTCGGAAAGATGTACCCCCAAGGGGGTACGGTCGAGGACGAAGAGGGCGGGTATCGAGGGTACGGGATATACGTGTTGAGCTGCACGCGAGCAAGTAAGAGCGAACAGACTTAAAACGAGTGTTGTTGTCGTTGTTGGTGCAGGTGTCATTGTTGCTATTGTGAGTGTTGCTGTTGGTGTTGTTGTTCGTGTTGTTGATGCTGTTGCTGTTGAACTCTCACTACTGAAAAAGAATTATTGTTGATCCCCGCTTCCGGAGCACATTATATTTTCAATTGAAACGCCCCTCCCGGAGCTCGCACCCATTTTGTTATCAGGGAAAGTCTTCCTCTTCAAACTGTGCCCCTGGCCTCCGGTTTACAACAACGGCTCCCGCTGGATACTTCCTCGAAATTTACTCCGGTCCCCCGCTCCCGCTTGAGACTGCTTTGCAATTTACTCAAGAATCGCGCTCCCGCCTGAGACTTCGTTACAATTTACTCAGGCGCAGCGCTCTTGCCATTCAAGAATCGCGCGTTCGCTGGGAACTTCCTTAAATTCACTTAGGTATCGCTCTCTCGCTGGAAGCTTCCTGGCTAATCACGCAGAACTCACGAATAAATCTATACCCGCCAAAAGTGGTATGATCGAAGACGAAGAGGGCGGGTATCGAGGGTTCGGGAAATGCGCGCTGAATGACACTCGAGTGGATCAGAACGAACAGTCTTAAAATGATTGTTGTCGTTTGTTGCTGCAATTGTTTTTGCTGTTGCTGTTGGTGTTGTTGTTGCTGTGGTTGTTGAACTTTTATTCTAGAAGGATGGCTGTTGATCCCCCCTCCCCGGTAACCTGTGTAACTTTGCGATTCTCCCGTGGTTCGCACCAGGAGGAGGAGGAGGAGGAGGAGGAGGGAGGAGGAGGAGAAGGGAGGAGGAAGGGGTTGGAGGAGAGTGAAGAGGAGGAGGAGGAGGAGGAAAAGGAGGAGGAGGAGGAGGAGGAGAAGGAGGTTGGTGGAGGAGGAGGAGGAGGAGGACCAGGTTCCTCCAGTCTTGTTTTTTACAAGGAACAGCAAAGTGTCACCAAACTGCGACCCCGGCCCCTGGTTCACAACAACAGCGGCTTCCGCCGGATACTCGTCACAATTACTTCCCAAATCGCGCTTTCGCGCGGGACTTCCTCACAACGTGTGCAGAAGTCGCGATCTCGCAAGGGACTGCCTCGAAGTTTATTCAGACGCCACGCCTTAGACACTCAAGAATCACGCTCTCGCTGTGACTTCCGATTCATGTGTAGATCGCGCTGTCGCTCGAGACTTCCGCGCGATTCATGCAGGACGCACGCTTCAGCAACCCGCCTGCTCGACCTGACCGCCTTGGCCCGCCTTGCCGACCCGCCTGTTAGGGTCTACCCGCCCGATCTGCCCGTCTGGTTCTGCCACGTGCTTTCTGCTCCTGGCCCCCTCTCCTGCTACTCTCTTTCGTGCCTCATCTTCCTCCCCCCCTTGTCCCTTCCTTCCATCCGTCCTCTCTTCCTCTGCCTTTGGGGCTGCACGAAATACACGTTCTAAGTAAGAAAGGTATACCCCCAAGGGGGCACGATCGAAGACGAAACGGGCGGGTATCGAGCGTTTGGGATATAGGTGTTGAGTGGCACGCGATCAGATTAGAGCGTAAAGTTTTAACATGGTTGTTGTTGCTGCTGCTGTTGTTGAGGTTGATGCTCTTATTGTTGTTGTTGTTGTTGGTGGTGTTGTTGGTGTGGTTGTTGGTGTTGTTGGTGTTGTTTGTTTGTTTGTTTGTCAGTTTGTGTGATTGTCTGTGTGTTAGTTGTTGTTTGTTGTTCATTGTCCCGCCCGCGACCCACCCGCGACCTGGACCGCGACCTGGCCCGCGACCCACCCGCGACTAACCGGCGACCCGCCCCCGACCCACCCGCGCGCGACCCACCCCGCGACCCGCCGCGCGACTATCCAGCGACCACCCCGCGACACACCGCGCTGGATCTGCGAGCCGGAGCTGGGTGGAAACATGAAGGAAGGCGCGTAAAGTAGACTGGGCCCGGGCCCGCCCAGACAAGAACAAGCAACAGCAGCACCAGATCGACCAACAGCAGAACCAGCAGTGGATTGGGATCTGGACGTCCCAAGACGCCTACTTCCAACGACTCGCGAGTGCTCTCCCTCCGCCCGCCCCGGGGGCACGGCGCCCCTCAGGCCGTCGCGCGGAAGGTGGCCGAAGGGGAGCGGCCCCTGTCCTCGATGACGGCCGCGCTGGCCTGCGGGCTGTAGCCGAGGCTGCGGATGCCGTGCCTCGGGCTGCTGGCGGCGGCGGCGCGGCCGCAGCGGCCCACGCCGCCGCGGCCGTCGACGCCGCCGCCCTGAGCGAGCGAGCCGCCGCTCTCCGCGCTCCGCGCCCGGCCGCCGCGGCCGCGGCGGCGGCGGCGGCCGCGCCCAAGGCAGGGTGGCGGCCGTCGCCTTCGCCGTCGCCGTCGCCGTCGCCGTCGTCGTCGTCGCCGTCGTCGTCGTCGTCGTCGTCGTCGTCGTCGTCGTCGCCGTCGCCGCCGTCGCCGTCGTCGTCGTCGTCGTCGTCGTCATCGTCGTCGTCGTCGTCCGTCGTCGTCGGCGTCGTCGCCGTCGCCGTCGCCGTCGTCGTCGTCGATGATTCCCAGTCTCCGATCTGATTCCTGACCAACCGACATGGTCGGCCTGTCGGCCTGGATGGAGAGGAACTGCTGGTCTCCATCCGCCCTCTCCTCCTCCTCCTCCTCCTCCTGAGTTTCTCCTCCTCTTCCTCCTCCTCCTCCTCCTTCTGAGTTTCTCTTCCTCCTCCTCCTCCTCCTCCTCCTTCTGAGTTTCTCTTCCTCTTCCTCCTCCTCATCTTCCTCTTCCTCGTCCTCTTCCTCTTCCTCCTCCTCTCTCTCCTTTTCCTCCTCCTCCGCCTCTTCCTCCTCTTCCCCCGCTTCCTCTTCCTCCTCCTCCTCCTCCTCTTCATCCTCTGCCTCCAATTCCAACTCCTCCTCCTCTTCCTCTTCCTACTTCTTCTCCTCCTCCTCTGCCGCTTCCTTCTCCTCCTCCTCCTCCTCCTCCCTTCGCCTCCTCCCGCTCCTCCTCCCATACACCACGACACCATGCTTCAATCCCAGACGCCTTCCCCGACTCCGGCCTCGGGGGCCCGCTGTCCGGGCCCGGGGCCATCATGAGTGGATCTGGGGCAGGGCCCCGATACGAGGGGCCGGGGCGTCTGCGGCCGCGCTCTGAACCAACAGCGCATCCTTCCCAGACCTCCTCGCGCTGTGACAAAAATCACGACGGGAGGTTCTTCATGATTTTCGACCTCCGGGGACCCTTACCGGGGGCCTCAGGACCGTCAAAAAACGACTCAGGACGAAAAACCGGTCCCGGGGAAAGGGTCCAGACCTCTGAGGGTCGACGTTGTGAGAAAATCACGACGTCGGGGGTCTGGGTTGGATGTCCGGGACCGTTGTTGCAGTCTTGGAGGCCCGGAAAGTGGCACCGACACCAGCACAGGGGGTGCTTCCACATGGTGAGGATGATCCTGGATTTCGGTGTTGGTGGTAATAGTTCGGTCGCCTTGGAAGTCAGAATATCACCACCATCACCGAGATCGGGATCGTCTTCCCTCGGTGGAGGCACACCGCCGATATTGGTGTTGGTGTCAACTTCTAGGCCTGCGACAGTCGTCGCCCGTCGTCACTGGTCGTCGGACGCAACAATATAAACTGAGCTGCCCAGGTTAGAAAAATAACCCTAAGTGCAATCAATGTCTGGGAAACGAGGTTCCGCATCCTTGCGGAGCCGTTGAGAGCTGCATCGTCGGGCCAGGCGGCCGAGCCTGCACTGGAACTTCGAGATGTACCCGCAGTTGCCGCCGTCGAACTCGCTGAAAATCTTGGCCGCCTCGGGGCGTGCTACGATGACGAGTGGGGCTGATGGTAGAAGGGGGAGGAGGGGGGGGGGGGGGGAAGGGGAGCCCGTGCAACGTCCAAAAAGAGGAGTGAGGGAGGGAGGGAGGGAGGGAGGGAGGGAGGGAGGGGGGGGGCGGAAGGAGGGGGAAGGAGTGAGGTGAGCGAGGAGGAATGGGGAGGAGGGGTGAGGAGAGAGGAGAGGGGAGGAGAAACGAGGAGGGTAATGGAGCAAAATGAAAAAGGGGGGTGGATGGAGGCCCTCTGCAACCAGAGCGACCACTTTACACCAGGTGGGAAACGGCACGGCCGTTTTTTCACCGTTTCCAGAAAAATATCTTCTGAAAATGGAAACGGCATGAAAACGGCGACCGGAAACGGCAAACAAAAAAACGGCTCCAGGATTGGAGCCGGAGCCGGAACAGGGTCAAACAACGGCGACTCGCACCGGTAAAAAAAAAGGCGTCGGAACCGGCAGCAAAAAAAAGGCAAAACGGAACCGGAACCGGCAGCAGAAAAAATACACCAGAGAAGTATACCTTGAGATTCAGAAGGGTACTTGACAACCAGAATGGCGACTGTGCAGACCAGAGCGACACCCTTCACAATCAGGACGGCCTGGCCTCGGGACGAGACCTGACCCTGGGAGGCATAACCATGTCCTAGGATGAGACCCGTTGTAATCATCATCGCCATCCTTGCATTCGTCGCCATCATGGTCAGAGTCATCATCATCAACATCATCATCATCACCACCACCATCATCATCAACATCATCATCATCACCAACACCACCATCATCATCATCATCATCAGCATCATCGTCGTCATCATCATCAGCATCATCATCATCATCAAAACCACCATCACCATCACCATCACCATCACCATCATCCTCATCCTCATCCTTATCCTTATCCTCATCCTCATCCTCGTCCTCGTCCTCATCCTCATCCTCATCCTCATCTCATCCACTCATCCAACTCATCATCATCATGTTCACCACGACCACCATCACCATCACCATCAGCAGCATCACGATCAGCAGCAGCACCACCACCACCATCAGCAGCATCACCAACAACATGCCATCGTTCTCTGGCGGCGATCCCCCGGGTGAATGGGGGCAATGGGGGTGAAGAAACGGGAGTCTCCTCCTCCTCCACCTCCTCCTCCTCCTCCTCTCCCTCCTCCTCCTCCTCCTCCTCCTCCCCTCCTCCTCTCCTCCTCCTCCTCCTCCTCCTCCCCTCCTCCTCCTCCTCCTCCTCCTCCTCCTCCTCCCTCCCCCTCCCCCCCCCCTCCTCTCCTCCTCCTCCTCCTCCTCCTCTCCTCCTCCTCCTCCTCCTCCTCCTCCTCCTCCTCCTCCTCCTCCTCCTCCTCCTCCTCCTCCTCCTCCTCCTCCTCCTCCTCCTCCTCCTCCTCCTCTTCCTCCTCCTCCTCCTCCCCCTCCCGTCAACCTTCTGGGCCCGCGCGCGGCAGCTGGGGGGCCGTTCGCGGTAGCCTCAATGACAGGGCCGCTCTGCTGCAGCCCTCCCCCCTCCCCGTGGCCGTCCGCCAGCTTGGGTCGGACCCCCCGTCGGACGGGGCTGGGACGAGATGATCTCGGTTTACGCTCCTCCTCCTCCCTCCTCCTCCTCCTCCTCCTCCTCCTCCTCCTCCTCCTCCTCCTCCTCCTCCTCCTCCACACTCGGAGATGGGATTCGCTCTGAACTGGAGCGTTCCGGAGCGCTCCGAGAAGGCCGCGGCGCCCGAGACGTCCTCTGGAGCCGCCAGATCTCAGAGATTCTCGACTTTTCCTCACCCGAGTCTGTCCTAGTCCTGGATTCGTCTTCCGGCAGAATCTGAGGGGCAACGCTAGGGGGGACTGGCATGGGGGGGGATGCAGCGACCTGGAATGGGCGATACGTCGCCGATAGAGCGGCGATGGGCCTCCGATCGTGAATCCGCACCTTCCTGGGCAGGTTGGGGCTGTCGGGCCCCTATCGGCGATCCATGGGCGCTTGGGGGTCGATACGTCCTCCCCCCTGTGCAAATCCCCCCCTTATTCGTTGCCCCTCAGATTCTCCCCTATGGTCTAGACCTCCCCCCCCTATGCCTATCCCCCCCTCTGCCTATCCCCCCCCCCCTATGCCTATCCCCCTGTGCCTATCCCCCGTTATCGCTGCCCCTGCAGATCTCGGGGCGCCCCGCTCCAGAGAGGCATCCCGCCCCCCCCCCCCGCCGCCGGAGAGCCGGCGCGCCGCCCGCGGCGAGGAGGGGAGCAGCTGAGGGAAGAGCCCCAGCGGAGGAGGGCGGCGAGGGCTCTCCTCCTCCTCCTCCTCCCTCCTCTCCCTCCCTCCCTCCCTCCCTCCCTCCCTCCCTCCCTCCCTCCCTCCCTCCCTCCCTCCCTCCCTCCTCCTCCTCCTCCTGCCGGCGCAGCACCCACCAGCAGATCGCCCGAGGGTGCGCCAACTTGCCTCCCGTGCCGCCTCGTGTACGCGGGTGCGCGCCCCGAGCGCTGAGCTTACCCCGCGTGGCTTGCACAAAACAGCCTGCTCATGATAGCTTGCACCGCGTATCCCGCACTTCCGGCTCGCTCCATAGACATTACACGACGTAGCTCACACCACGTAATTTGCACCACATGGCGTTCGCTTCCATACAGTCGGACTCGATTGGGCAGGGCACGCGAGAGGACACAGGACCCTCCCGAGGCCCACACTGCCACAGGAATGTAGGAAGCATGGGTCGCGAGACACAGGACACAAGGGTACCCTTGATTTGGCAGGGTCGACCTACTAATCTGGGCCGACTGTATTCGGAATTCCTCCAGTAGAGGAAAAAAACAGCGGCTGGTTCTCAGCGGAAAAGAAGGGCGGAGGAGTGGAGGGAGAAAAAGGCGGGAGAGGACAGGAAGTGAGAGGAGACAAGAGGAGGATCGCCGACCCTTCGCGCGGATCGTGCCCTAGAGTGGTGTGGTTTCTAGTGCGGCCCCGGTGGCATGAGTGGCATATCACGCCCCCCTGTGTATGTTGACTGTCTCCTCACACAGATCGTACCCACAGGGGGCTCCACCGACAGCCCGGGAGCCAAGGTTCCTCGCCCATGTCGGCACACCCCTGACCTGGATAGTGAGGACGGGGCGTCTTGGGTGCCTCTCGGGGCCTCGCGGCGTGCTACTCAGTGGCACCTTAAAGCTCCGACATGGATCGTGACTTGGGGGCCTCTGCAAGCCTCTCTGGCACGGATGAC
Source organism: Prorocentrum cordatum (assembly GCA_963575745.1). Taxonomy (NCBI): domain Eukaryota; class Dinophyceae; order Prorocentrales; family Prorocentraceae; genus Prorocentrum; species Prorocentrum cordatum. Next base: position 274,116 of record CAUYUJ010015385.1, on the reverse strand, counting down.
AAACGATGGCCATGCCAGGCTTCACTTTGGCATCCTGGGGCCATGCCGAATCGTCGAGGATGTCTGGGAACTAGATTGAGACTGCCGCCACACCTTACAAGTGTGCCCCCCCTTGCCATTCGCAACCTGCGGGACTTGGATGGCACTCGGCTTGATGCCGTACAACAGACACCATACGTGTGCAAGACCTGGTGCACATGCAAGGCAAAGCGAGAACAACTCGCCTTGTGCATTTCCCTGTCGCGGTACAGCCGGGCAATCTTGACGAAATCGTGCAAATCGAACGTCTCGTTCCCTGCCGTAATCACCTTGATGCAATGCACTAGCACCCCGATGCCCGATGCGGCCAATCGCCCATCCCTGCCAGCGCTGACTGCGCGCTCTCTCTGGCGAATGCTTTGTGCGTTTTGCGAGAACCCGGGCTATTTGCATAGCTGTATACAAAACATAATGCATATGAACTTTCGGACTCCGCGCTGCGCTGACTTGGATCGGTGTTGGAAGCCCCTTCCTGGCGCGCGGAGTGAGACAGCGGCGGCGCCGCAGGCGCCGCCAGGGGAGCCAAGCGCCGATCCAAGCCATCTGGGCGGAGCCCCGACCGTCTTCTTCGACGGCGGGCTGCCGACCGGCACCCTGACCATCTTAGCTGCCCGAGTGCGCGACGCGCAACCCGTAGCGTGCTGGCACCGAGCCCGAGCAGCACACATGGAAAACGCAGGCCTGGCGCGTTGAAGTTCGCCAAACGGTGGGCCCGCACGTGCCGAGCCGACACGCAGCGTGCTCTACCCGCACACCTTGAACACGGCACGCTCTGCGCTTCAAAGCGGGCGTGCTCGGCAGCCAAGCTGACCGTTCCGCTCGGGGCAGCCCTGCGCGTCCGCCTCCAGCGCATCGCCGGCCTGCGTGCGCGCGCACGGACCCTCGGCCACCACGCACGCCGGAGGCACGCCCCTTGTGCGCGCCGCGGGCACGCCTGCGTCTGTCTCCTGGACCTGCCCGAACGCCAGGGTGAGGTCATCTGGAATTAAGAAGCACATGCCCAGAGTGATGGGCGGGTTAGGCGGGTGTACGGAGGAGTCTTTCTTTTCGTCCCCATGGGGGAGGAGGAGGAGGAGGAGGAGGAGGAGGAGGAGGAGGAGGAGGAGGAGGAGGAGGAGGAGGAGGAGGAGTGGGGAACTCTTGCCCAGCGTGTCGCGTCGCGGCGGCGGCTCCGATCCGACACGCCATGCCCGTGCGAGCGGAGAGCGCGTCGCTGCGCTCAGCGGGGCGGGAGGCTCGGAGCTGCTCGGGACATTTGGTGCTCTTGGAAACGGGGACGTGGATTGACTACCTACCAGACCACCCCAACCCAACCCGAAGACCCGAATTTCGGGTTGGGGGGGGTATGGGCTCCACATGTGTTTTCTCGATGTTCCCCGACCCCCCCCCACTGGAAATCGAGGGTAAATCTGAGCCTTCGGGTTGGGTTGGGGTGGTTTGGTGGGTGGTGAGAAACGGGGGCGTGGACGGCGTGTCGCGCCGACGCGCGGCGGGCCAGAGCTGACAGCGCGACACGCTGAGCCAAGGTCCCTGACCGCAGGCTCGCGCAGAGGAATCACACTGGTTTTGGTGTACTGGCTGGGCGCGATGCGTGGATTGGCCTCACGCCGGAGTAGTGCCTCCTGGCGACTTACTCCTGGACGAAGGCGGGGCCCGACCACGCAGGTGATCGCCGGACGCCTCTCAAAGCACCCCCTGCAAACGCACGGAATATTACGTGCACTTCGCGCTCACACGCGGAAATAGATCTACACCCTGCGAAATGCTTAAGAAATCATGGGTTAAGAAACTCAGAGTCTCAGGATTTGAATAAAAACCCAGAACTTCGATCAAAATCTTGGGATTTACATTGAAACATTAAGAATAATCGAGACTCTCGCCGAAAACTTACGTTTTCTTAAGCATCGCCCAGGGTGTAGGGAGCCGCGTCAATACCAGACTGTGGACATGGCATTGCTCACGGAACAGAGCGCTCACAAGTCCGCAGCCGCATCAATGTCCCAACGCGAACGACAAGCTGAACGATGATGCACAAACCATGCCGCTCTCGTGCTCTGTCTTCCCTCCCCAGGAGCCTCTGCCGCAGCTACTTCCGCACATCCAACAAAGCGATACCGCCCCGCCTGCCGCACCTAGGTTGGGGGGCGGAAAGATACGGATACGTGTTGTCCCCGGACCTCTATTGGGGTGCGTTCTGACCAGAATTTCGAGGCGAATCCAGCGGTGACAACGAGGATTCCCCAGGAGGACCAGGAAAGGCCGAAAACGACGGGGGACAACACGTATCCGTATCTTTTTCTCCCCCGACTAGGTCCATCACCGCTCTGTGCTGCCATGGTGCGGTAACTGTGCGTCGTGCACCTCTCACGCCGCTTCGTCCGCCCCCCCCCCGCCCGCTGCTGCTGCGGCTGCTGCCCGCTCCATGACTCCTTTCTCCGGTGGCCGTTTTTGCGACGACTCGAGCAACCGGAACGCCCCCGACGGGGATAGGAGAAGAAACAAACGCCATAATGATATAAACTTTTGGCGCTCCGCGCAGAATTCTTGGACGAGCGCGCCAGGGGCATCGCCGGGGGCGCCGCCAGGGGAGGCCCGGCGCAGAAATCCGCCAGGGGGAGCCCAACAGTTTTCATGTTTATGGCGTTTTTCTTCCTCGACGGAACGTCCTCGACGAGGCGCAGCCGCTGAGAGGCATCCCGAACCTGGAAAGCGTCCGAGAAGCCACGAAGAAGTCCGACAAAACGTTCCCCGTTATACCTGCGGCTGCCCTGGCAACCCCCCGCCCCCCTGCCCGGAGGCGATTGGGTTCGGCGCTTCTGCGCGAGAGTGCGGACGACGACGACGACAACGACGACGACGCTGCCCCTTGGCGCTTTCCTGCGCCTTAGTGGGCCCCGGAACCGGCAAGGCCGTTTTATCACCGTTTCCCAAAAAACGTCCCTTGAAAACGGAAGCGGCAAAACAACGGCGACCGGAAACGGCAAAAAAACGGCCCCAGGATTGGAACCGGAGCAGGAACCGGTCAAAAAACGGCGACGGAACCGGTAAAAAAACGGCGTCGGAACCGGCAAAACAACTGCAAAACGGAACCGGTAACAAAAACGGCCCTGTCGTTTCCAGGGCCCACTAAGTCCTGCGCCACTGTGCACGCCCCCTGCTGCCCCACAGGTGCAGCCTGGCGAGTCCCTGCGAGCGTCGGGCCCAGGCACGTGCGTCGCCCGCGTACGCGGGCTGAGCTTGCCGGGTGTATGTGCTACAGCAGGTGCGTACGATAGGACATCCTGCTACAAGAGGTCTAAGGGCACACTCGCCATGCATTTCAAACATCATTCTCGAGGGTCCCCCACTGTATGGTGGGCCCAGGAGGCATCTGAGGGACTCGAATTGTATGTGAGGCACCTGCTGGTCGGCTGATCTCTTACCTGATGTGCATAACTACCGTACGTTTACTGGTGCGCAATAGTGTGTGATACAGAAATGTCTGCCCTCAGAAAATGTGTGCTTGCAGTGACATGCTTTTCTCTTCGGTGAGCTAACTGCAGTGGGCACCGCAGCAGGACGGGCCAGTTCAGCGCTCAAGCCTTCGGGCGTGGAAGATGTGCTGGGGATCCAGGCTGCCCCCGAGAGCCCAAGGCAAATTGAAGGTACATTTGTTTGCCCACTGAAGGCCAACAAATGCCTTGAGCAAAACGGCTTGCCTTCGAAACAAACAATATGCAAACCTGTTTGCCTCCAAACACCGACCGTGTTGTTGTCACAACATTCGTCCAACGTAGAAGGCATGGGGAGGTACCAACCGACCCTATCCCGAAAACATTCCATTCCAACAATCCTTCTTACGCGAGCTCTCGTTCTTCGCCCTCGCTGCGTACTGCGGCACCGGTCCCATCGCGTCCTGGCACATCCTTTCCAATTTCAACCTTTCAGCCGCTCCGCATTGCTACAACGTCTACGGCCGCGCGACGCGCCTGGGACTTCAGATGCTCCTGCTCGTCGTAGCCTGTGAAGTAGCCATACACACGCAGGAGCTTGCCAACCTTCTGAGAGGCGGCGTGGAGATGATGTCGACAGAGGGGCAGAGGAATCACAAACTTTCAACGGCGACGTCAAGACACGAAAAGCCAGACAGCAACAGTTGAGTACCGATCCGACACCGTTCCCAAAGGTGCGAACTGAAGTGTCCTCAAGTCCTTAGCTCCTGTATTGGGTAGTTATCGGAATGCTCTGTAAAGGGCCCACTGCCTGGAATTCGGGGCGCTCTTTGGCAATCATGGGGTTCCCCGCGTGCTTCCAGGAGGCAAGACGGTTCCTAAACAGGCGTAGGAGGCCCCAAGAAGAGGCGGTCCAAAGAGGGCCTCGAGACGGCCCAGGAGCTATCTAAAGTTGCCAGAATGGCCTCATGATCATGACGGCCCAAGAGACAATCGATCGTACCCTTCTCGTCGGTAGTGCATCATGTGTGAGGTAAGGGATGTATAGTAAAAGGGATGGAGATCAGGGAGAGGATATGGGATGTTTTCCAGCAGATCGCGAATACCGAAATATTGGGGCACTCAGGGCGCGCGTGCATTTCGGAGCCCGAGCCCAAATAGCGGCTGGAAGATACTAGATAAACCGGTCCTGAAACCACCCAGGGAGGTTCCTTTCATGTCGGGAACGGGAGAGATAGAAATGGGCGCGCATCACCCACAACAAAATACACACAGTCCTGGCAACTGACAACAGCACAAAAACGTGACGGGCAAACAAACCTGGCTCGCGCAGCTGGAAAGACATAATCGTCTTGAACAGCTACTCTAAGAAACGAAACATATAATACAATAAAGGATGTTTCTGGTCTGAAAAGTTTTGCCAGCAACACGATTGCATCACCGTTCAACTGGCTCCTTCGTGTCAAAAGAAACGCGCGCATACTGACGGCCAGAATGAACGAATGAATGCCGTGCTCAACACTTAAAGAGCACAACTCTCCATCATGCAGGATGTGGTGAGGATCGTGTTGAGCAAATCGGAGCACAGCATTCCTTCGCACAACAATAACAAAAACAATAAAATACTGTGTCATGCTCACCGCCGCCTCCTTCGAGGCTGCCAGAACGCTGCGGGTTGGGGCCACGGCCCACCCTCGCATTGGACCTTCTGTTTGCTCAACGTTACTTCCAACAACAACTCTCTGTCAATGCTACCTGTGGCATGCCCGGCTGCAGTCATGTCGCGCCTGCCACACCGCCGTGCCTGGTGTACGACAAGTGCTTCCACCTTGCCTCTCCGCATCCAACAAATGTGTCCGACTAGCGTACGTTTGGTCCGTATTTGCACGTTCTTATTCGATTCATACTTGCACACCTATTCCGCGTCAGTAGTCAACGATGCTGTATGGATCGCCCACCTAATTCTCAGGCTTGACGGAGAGCTTTAGGCGCCAACGGACCAGACTCTGATTCGTGTGGAGCGGCCAAAGTTTGGTGGCATTCCTTCAAGTTGCAAGCCGCTGCAAGTACTCCGGCGGCATTATTCGACCAAGCTCGTAACATATGTGTCTTGCAAAAAAACAACAACAACAACGCGACTACGAGGTGCATGGGGGGTTCGTGCCTAGACGAGATACCCCGCCTCGTGACATTGGCGCCGCGCGCGCCCTATCCCCTCTCATTGTCTTCTCCGTCGCCGGGAAATGCCATGTACCCCAAGGTCGCTACGCATGTCTACTCCCCCCGCAAGTTCCATCGCATGGCAAGCGATCTCCCCAGGGTCAGTCATGAATTTCCTCGTCGCAGACTTGAGCCCCCAACTTAGATGCCAGCGGGACTCGCGCCCTTTGCAGGAGCGCAACTCGCGCGGTCGGCCAATGATGCGCGAGAAACACGCGGGCGAGCGCCCTCCGTAGTCCGATGAGCACGTCGGCTACTATCTTGTAAGCCCTGATGCCTGGCTTATCTCCAATAAGATTTGCTCATGCGATGGGGCGAATTGGCTGAATCTACTCATCCGAGTCAAGTGCAGCGCCCCCGCCGTTCGTTTCATTTGCACGCATCACTGCGAAGTTGGTGTACGTGCGTTTGTTCAACTTGCAATCTCGGACTCCGTTCTCTACTCGTTCGGCGTCGTCGTCAACGCGTTTCTCTAGACCCGTCACGTTTACGTATGTAGTCCACGTGTTTTGCCAGCAAGAACTCGTTTCCGATGTTGCGACTTGTGTTTCGTCTTGCTTCAAGGAGAAAACACGCGAGGCGCCTTTTGCGCTGGCATCTCGAATCGGGCGCCAGGGGCAAATGAAGGGAGCGCCCCGTTGGAGTGACGCGCCGATGCGCTAGCCAAAAAGCGTTGCGACATCCGGCGCGCAATGCCAGATAATGTGTTCCACGTCGAAAGCTTCTGCGTGCATGGAATATCCAGGCGCTACGCGGAGTCGAGTGGTGCGCGCCATCTCGACGTTGGCTCCTGCAGTGCACTTCCACTTGTGTGCATAACGTGATGTCATGGCGCTACCTGCCTCAACGACTAATGATTTCTTAAACGATGGTTGTACTTCTGGCCTTGAACTCAGTCTACTAAATCGGAAGCGGTCTCGGGACGCTGCTGGATTGCGCCAGTAGATCGTCTTCTTTGACAGCAACAATCAGCGCAGCAGCCAGAGGCGTGCGTGAATACTCTCAGCGTGGCAATTCCGCCATGATCAAGAGCTCCTGCTTATGTTGTCACTTCTTCATGTTGTGATTCATCTGGGATGACCTCGGCTACGTCGGATGCAAAGTACATCTCGACGCATTTCCGACGGCTGTCTGTTTCCAGGGCACGACCCTCGTCGAGGTCAGAGGGCCAGGAGGGCATGGCATATTCGCCCAGGTCCCCCAGTGGATCTCCAAGCTCGTCGCTTCCGACAAACATCGGCGCGCAATCATCTCCAGTCGTGTCGACGGGTACTCCTATGGTCCTATGGAGCCATCGATTCCCTCAGCGTCGCTCGTGGGCGTGCGTCCAGTTCCCCGAAACAGCTTTCCATGTTGGCTGCGTCGGCCTCTTGTTTCTTCAGGGATGGTGGGTGGCCTACCTCCATCGGCTTCTGATGGTGCAGTGAGGGTCTCGGGATCAGCTGGGGCGTCGCCTGCCCTGCCCTGGCTGCCTGGGGGGCCCGTCCGCTACCTCGCGGAACGTTGCCCAGTTTTCATGAAAACCAGCGCTAGGTCTTTGTGGAGTGAGGTACTGTGTAATGACGGAGCGGCTGTTTCCAATGATCCGCGTGATGCTTAGTCCTGTTCTCTTGGGTTCTTACTTGTGGAACTGCGAGCTAATGTCGCTGTCATTTTGTGCGTTCAACAGCAACTACCCGCATGTCTGAATGTCGGGGTGGACTGCGTGCCCCTTGCTACTCTGCCAGCAATGACACTCTCCATCCCAAAATGACTTCCCATGAAATATTGCAGAGTCATGTAGACCTCCGGCGAGAGATTGCTCGCGGCGGGGGCCCCGTGGTCCCCCATTTCGTCTGGAATGACCTCGGGTTCGCCCGCCTCCAAGGCCGACGCGATTGCGCCGGCGGCTCGCGCGGCCAATGCCCACTCAAATCTTTGTCGCCGAATAGCTTCTACAATGGGAGCGCGGCGAACATCAGGATTTTGGGCGATGGCCCGTCGGCCTCCGAACCCCGCGATCACTTGCCCCCTTTTGGGCCCGCTTCAGATGATCGGGTCAGAGCCGTTTCGCCCGCCGCTATCGCATCTGATGGCAGCGCGGCGGTGACGACCACCCAGGTCGCCCGCCATGAATGGGCGAGGTCCATGCGCCGTCGCGTTGGATCTCAATGCTATGTTTGGTTTGGCCGCTGCAGCGACCTGAGCGATCGCCTCGACGCTGGCCTCTCGCACCCTGTTTTCTCCTTCTCGGCCAAGGGTCTCCCCGGCATCGCGGACTCGCGCATCCGAGTTGGGAGGGGCTTGCGGTCGTCGCCAAGCGACGCCTCGGCATGGCGACATCCCGTTATAGGAGGCAGAGGCGCTGCATGCGAAAAGCGTTTCTCCTAAGATGCGATTGAAGACCAGCGGGGCGCAATGTCTTTGCGCGTCTTCTTCCGCGATGTGCAGCGTCGCGCGCGGGATGCCCTTCTGGGCCCCCGTCGCCGTCGCATGCTGCCCAGGCGCTCGAAGTGGAAGTTCAGCGCGCATTCCCCCGAGAGCGTTCTTTGCAACGTCGACGCTACATGAACCTTCTCCGCCCGAGTGCAATGCTCTGGGGCGGGGCCGCAGATGGCGACCCAGCTCTGCCGGCATGTCAGGAATATGTTGGCTGGCGCAAAATCTTGCGCAGCAGCCCACGACAAGGAAAGCGCCCAACTTTTGATCGGGCGCCAGACCACGCCATCAGTGAATGCCCTCGGGGAATTGCAGGATGGCGAAAGTGGAACTTCATGGCTCCTCCCCGTCGCGGCGCTCTCTGCGCGCGTCGCATGTGCATGTAACTGCGTTGGCTCGCGCGTCATCGCGTTCAACCTTCCCCCAGATAAGTCGCGCATTTGGCTTCTCTGCACAATGCCACCTCGAATGGGTATGTGGCCATGTCTTGGCGACCTTAAGTCTGTAACTTCTCAGACTTTGTAAACTTGTCTGGGCATTGGCCCCAGTCCAGTCAGGGATTCGCACAGGGCCACAACCGGCGCTAACTCTCGGGTTCCAACGGGCTTGCGATGGGTCGTCGCCCGCAGGGCAGGGAAAAGTGGCGCTGGTTGAAGTCGACCGCGCCCAGCTGCCACCAACGGTCCGTCGCCAGATCCGCTGGAGCGGCCGGCTGACTCATTCCCAGACTCACTTGCCGCAGGTCTCGTTGCGTCGCGTCCGCTCGAGCCGTCAGTCGTCGCCCTTCCCAGCGAGCGCGGCTCTGGTCGCCTAGGGTGGGGCCCGTGGCGTCTCGACGAAGCCGGTGATTTGACCTTCGCCAGGCGCAGGGCCCTCGCGGGGCCCCTGGTCGCACGTGATCGAAGTCAATTGGGCGCGCATTCGGCGTAGCCAGACGGCGACGCCCCGTTCCCAACGCGCGCCCGCGCCCGTTCGATCCAGCGTCCCCGTCGCAAGCCGGGCATGTCCAAATCGTCGGTCGCACGCCCCGCCGTCGACGCTGCGTCAGGCCCCCGTTGCATTCAGGGCTCGTCCATTGATCGAACACATCTACAACTACACGCAGCAAAACTGCACCTTGTTGCGGGGACCAGGGGTGGCAATCATAATTCGATTCGGCGCGTCGGTCGGTCTGGGTGGACGGACGCCGCCTCGCGACCTACGATGGAAGGCGATGGTCGCGCCGACGACGTTGCGCGCCAAGCGCGGAAGCGATCGCCGCGTTTCACTGCGAGGCTTGGCGGCAGCCGCAAGAAAATCATAACGCGAACAAGCGCTCCACCCTCGGACGGGAAATCCGGCGCGAAGAAGAACTCGAAAGCGCGGGGGCTCGGATCGCGGATTTGCCGCTGGGGCGCAGGCGGGGGAGGGGAGCGGGCCGCGCGAGGTCGAGGCCCCCAGGCATGCGGCTGGTTTCGCTGATCCAGGGGGTGTGGGATGTCGGTGGGAAGCGGCCCAGGGGGCGGTGCCTCGGCGATGGGCAACGCGGGCAACCGATGCCTCGCGAAGAGGGGACACGCACAGAACGGCACTTGGCGGCCAGGGCGCGGTGCACGTTGGGGGCGCGAGCGGGGGCGCCCCACGTGCACCCCGCCCCGCTGGCCAGGTGTAGTTCTAAAAGAGCTCCGTTGTGTGGGGATGTCTCCGGCGAGGCCCGCGCGCAGAACTGCGCCTGGTGCCTGGCTCAGTGTAAATCTGAACGTGCTGGATGTCTCGCGCGGGGCGAGCGCGCGCAGACCGGCGCCGAGCGAAAGGGGCGGGGCACAGGTCGGGCGGGCTGTCTTGGGCGGTCTTGGGCTCTTCTGGGACGGGAAAAAAATCAGAAAAACATTCAAAACACCCGAAGGAAAACCCCCAACATGGCCGTTGCAGCCCAAACGCTCGCGCTGCGCACCCCCCTGGACCCCCCCTAAAGGCTTCGCCCACACCAGAACGTCATCACTCATACCTAGCTCTTTCCGTTACCTGGGTCGGCACTGAAACGGAAAAAGCGCCTCAGGCACTTGCCCGAGATAGCTCATGGCACTCTTCGCTCTTGGGAGCCTTGGTGTGGAGAGCTTGTTGCGTCGCCGTCTCTATTGGGAGCCCTGGTGTTCAGAGAGTGTTACGTTGCCGCCCCGTTCCTGAGCCTTGGTGTCAAGAACTTGTGGGCCGTTTGAGGGCCTCTTTGGGTGCTCTTGGGGGCCTATTGGGATATCCTGGGGGCCTCTTGGGGGCCTCTTGGGGCTTCTTGGGGGGTTCTTGGGGCCTCCTGGGAGCGTCTTGGGGCGAAAGGCTAGACTTTTCGGTTCGTGGTCCCCTCTTGGGGCCGTTTTGGGGCCCTCTTGCGCCGTCTTGGGCGCCTCTTGGGCCGTCTGGGGGCCCTCTTGGGCCGTTTTGGGGGCCTCTTGGGAGCCTCTTGGGCCGTCTTGGGGCGGTCTTTGGGGCCTCTTGGACCGTCTTCAACGCCGTGAAAGACGAAAAACCGTGTATGCTAAAAATGCACTTTTTCCCCATAGGAAGTCAATGATTTTGGCCTCCGGGTGGCCTCTTGGAACGCCTCTTGGGGGCCTCTTGGGGCTTCTTGGGGTGCTCTGGGGGCCTCCTGGGAGCGTCTTGGGGCGAAAGGCTAAACTTTTCGGTTCGTGGTCCCCTCTTGGGAGAAGAGGCTGATCTGGAACCGGAGCCGGTCGCGCCGGTCGCGCCGGTCGCGCCGGTTGCGCCGGTCGCGCCGGTCGCGCCGGTCGCGCCGGTCGCGCCGGTCGCGCCGGTTGCGCCGGCTGCGCCGGTCGCGCCGGTTGCGCCGGTCGCGCCGGTCGCGCCGGTCGCGCCGGTCGCGCCGGTCGCGCCGGCTGCGCCAGCTGCGCCGGTCGCGCCGGTTGCGCCGGTTGCGCCGGTCGCGCCGGTCGCGCCGGTCGCGCTGGTTGCGCCGGCTGCGCCGGCTGCGCCAGCGGCGCCGGCTGCGCCAGCGGCGCGTCGATTGTGATATCAACACAGACATCACAGTCGTCATGTCGCTCTCCCGTCGTGTCCCGTGGGTGGTGTCATGATCTCGTGGCGTGGCGTGGCGTGGTGTGGGGTACGGTGTGATGTGGCGTGATGTTGTGTGGCGTGGTGTGTGGTGTGGTGTGTGCGTGTGTGTGGTGTGGTGTGGTGTGTTGTGGTGTGTGTGTGTGTGTGCGTGTGTGTGTGCGGTGCGGTGTGGTGCGGTGCGGTGCGGTGCGGTGCGGCGTGGTGTAGTGTGTAAGTGAGGTCGGTTGCGACACCATCACAGAGATCGCACTTGCCATGTAGGTGCCCCATGGGAGGTGTCATGAGGACGTGATGTCGTGATGTCGTGCCTTTCTGCGGGGGGGATGCCCGGGCAGACTCCTGCCGGCCTTAGTCAAAATGAAGAACACGAGAGGCCGCGGGGGCAGGAATGGAGGAGGGGGAAAGGAGGGCCGAGAGCGAGGATACCACATCAGGAGCAACCTTTTTGACATCGGATCTCGAATGTGTGCGTCGCGAGCTACGCCTCGTAGTCGCCGACGCATCGCCGGGCCGGCCCGTCGGCTGCGCCGGCGCGCACCGCCGCGGGAGGAGCAAGAGGAAACGATGCGGTACTGCGTGCGGAAGTCGCATGCAGAAGGCGCTGGAAAAGTCCCCGGCCGCACCCCGCCCTGCAGCGGATGGCGCGCGGAAGCGTCGAGTAAACAGAAAAACTGCGTCAGCAGCCCGGGTGTGCGTGCAACCCCGGGTGCCTTTCTGCGAACGCAGCGGCGGGGAAAACGACATGCTTGAGCAGCTCGGGCGTGCGTGTAATCCCGAGTGCCTTTCTGCGGGAGCATGCCCGTGGAGACTTCTGCCGGCCCTCGTCAAAATTAAACGCGAGAGGCCGCGGGGGCAGGAATGGAGGAGGGGGAAAGGAGGGCCGAGAGCGAGGAAACCACATTAGGAGCAACCTTTTTGACATCGGATCTCGAATGTGTGCGTCGCGAGCTACGCCTCGTAGTCGCCGACGCCTCGTAGTCGCCGACTCGAAGATAGAACAAGAAGGAGAGAGGTAAATCAACGTACACCTCACAACAATGCCGTGACCCCCCAACATATCGTGGCCAACGATTGTGAAAACCGCTCTTACCAATCTCATCAGGGCGAGGCATGCAAGATATTTGAGGCACCAGACGGTATCGATACCGATGCTTCATGGCCCTCTCCTGGGGTGCCTTCTGACCAGACTCCCGAGGCGAATCCAGCGGTGGCGACGAGGGCCTCCCAGGAGGCCCAACGAGGCGCAAACGAGGCAAGGGTAGCGGTATGTGTGTCTGGAGAACCTGGGGCGGATCGGGAAAGGAGACGCTGCCATGAGCTCTCGGTGGCACGGAGGGCGTGGCCCTGCAGGTAGGGGTGACCTTTGGTGTGCAGCTTGGGGGGGGGGCTGCGGGGGAGGGAGGGGGCCAGATCCAAGCGCGTGGGCCAGTGCCTGAGGGAGCCCTGGTGGGCCCGCACCAAAGGTCAATTTGGCGAAGGGTCGCTCTCACGCGCAGCTGAATCTTGGTCCTGCAGGATCTGCCTCGTGGCAGCCCAACGCGCTGGGACAGCGCAGTAGAACATGATCGACCCACGAACCCGGAAAGGAATATAGAAATGTAAGGCATTGTAACATTTCAAAGACACCTGATTGGGCGACGGGCACATGCAATGCTAAATGTATCGATGATGATGTACTGTGCCGAGGGCTGTGCTGTGCTACGCCGTGCTGAACTGCGATGTGCCATGCCGCGATTGTTTTCTATATAGCGTTGTGGATCGAGTCCTCCCTGGCATCCGAGTCCTCACCGAACTGATCTGGAGCGTAAGCTCGAGCTGCTCAGGATGGTAGCTGCCCCAGAATTAATCGACAGAGGGAACATGCCAAGAGGACGCGCCGCGGAACGTCCCAAGGGACGCGCCAGGCGACGTGCCAGGGGACGTGCCATGGGGACGCACCGTGGGACGTGCCAAGGGGACGCGCTACGGAACGTGCCAATGGACGTGCCGAGGGACGTGCCATGGGACGCGCCGCGCGACGTGCCAGGTGGACTCGCCACGGAACGCGCCAAGGAACGTGCCAAAGTGTATAGTTGAGTGTATCGATATTGATGTACCGTGCCGACGGCTGTGCTGTGCTGGGCCGTGCTGAACTGCGATGCGTCATGCCGCGATTGTGCTCTCTCTCTCTCTCGTGCCAAAGTGTATAGTTGAGTGTATCGATATTGATGTACCGTGCCGACGGCTGTGCTGTGCTGGGCCGTGCTGAACTGCGATGCGTCATGCCGCGATTGTGCTCTCTCTCTCTCTCTCTCTCTCTCTATAGATATAGATATAGCGTTGTGGATCGAGTCCTCCCTGGCATCCGAGTCCTCACCGAACTGATCTGGATCGTAAGCTCGAGCTGCCTGAGCAGATGGTAGCTGCCCCAGAACTAATCGACAGAGGGAACATGCCAAGAGGACGCGCCGCGGAACGTCCCAAGGGACGCGCCAGGGGACGTGCCAGGGGACGTGCCATGGGCACGCACCGTGGGACGTGCCAAGGGGACGCGCTACGGAACGTGCCAATGGACGTGCACCGCGCGACGTGCCAGGGGGACTCGCCACGGGACGCTCCGCGGAACGTGCCAAGCAACATGCCAGGCTGCAATGCTAAAGGTATCGATATTGATGTACCGTGCCGAGGGCTGTGCTGTGCCTGGGCGACCTGGACACGTGAAAACACGCGTTTCGCTCAAGACGTTGTCAGCACATCCTCATGCTAGACATCCGCTTGGGCAACCTGGACACGTGCAAACAAAGCGTCTCGCTCGAGACATCCTCAACAAATGCTCATGTTAGACATCCGCCTGGGCGACCTGGACACGTGAAAACAAGCCTCTGGTTCGAGACATCCTCAACAAATCCTCATGCTAGACATCTGTCTGGGCCACCTGGAGGCGTGAAACCAAGCGTCTCGCTCGAGGCATCCTCAAGACCAGGGCACGAATCCACTTGAGAGATCCTCAGAATTCAGGCCCCCAGGAGAGGACAATCTATAACACAAAACAAGCGTTTCGCTCGAGACATCCTCAACAAATTCTGAAAAACAAGCGTTTCGCTCGAGACATCCTCAAATCCCACCAGCCCTTTGGGCGTGAGTGGTTCAGCGAGCTCTCTCTGTCCTCAACCCCCCTTCTTCCCCTTCGGGGAGGGGTTTACCCCTCCCCCTACCCCCTCCCCCTGGGCCTGGAGGGGGTGTTCCGCGGGTCGCCGGGGGGGTCTTTTTCGACTCCTCGGAGGGCTAAAAAACGACACCCCTCACGAGGATTCTGGCCCCGACGGGGGGACGGAGATAAGGTACCCTCCTCTTCCTTGAAGCCAAAAACATTGATTTTACTACGGTTTTGGCTCCATTTGGCCCTTCTGAGGGGGCAGCGCTCATGCAAGCTCCCCCCTCCCGTCAAGGCAATATTATTGATTTTACTAAGGTTTTGGGCTCATTTTGCCCTTCCGAGGGAGCAGCGCTCATTAAAGCTCCCCTCTTCTTGGATCCATGCCCTCCAAGATGGCCCCCCGAAGCGCCCAGGAGGCACCAAGAGGCCCCAAGATGGCCCCAAGAGGCCCCCCGGAGGCCCCCAACCGGGCGCGCCGGGCGCGCCGGTCGCGCCGGTCGCGCCGGTCGTGCTGATCGTGCCGGTCGCGCCGGTCGCGCCGGTGCCGGTCGCGCCGGTCGAGCCGGTTGTGCCGGTCGCGCCGGTCGCGCCGGTCGCGCCGGGTGCGCCGGTCGCGCCGGTCGCGCCGGTCGCGCCGGTCGCCGGTGCCGGTCGCGCCGGTCGCGCCGGTCGCGCCGGTGCCGGTCGCGCCGGTTGCGCCGGTCGCGCCGGTCGCGCCGGTCGCAATCGCGCTGGTCGCGCCGGTGCCGGTCGTGCCGGTCGCGCCGGTCGCGCCGGTTGGTTCTAGTTCGGTCCCCTTTGCCTCTTGGGGCCGTCTTGGGGCCCTCTTGCGCCGTCTTGGGCGCCTCTTGGGCCGTCTGGGGGCCCTCTTGGGGGCCTCTTGGGAGCCTCTTGGGCCGTCTTGGGGCGGCCGTGGGGGCCTCTTGGGCCGTCGTCAACGCCGTGAAAACCGAAAAGCCGTAGATGCTAAAAATGCACGTTTTCCTAAAGGAAAATCAATGCTTTTGGCCCCTTGGGGCCCTCTTGGGACGCCCTTTGGGCGCCTCTTGGGGGCCTCTTGGGCGGTCTTGGGCTCTCTTGGAGCGCTCTTGGGCCGTCTTGGGGGGGAACCCGAAACACATGCAAAAACCCTAGGGAAAACCCGAAAACTGCCATTACCAACCCTGCGTCTCCACCTCGCCCCTCCCCTGGAACCCCTCCCTTAAAAGCTTCGCCCCACAATAGAACGTCATCACTCGTACCTCGCTCTTTCCGTTACCTGGGCCGGCACGGAAACGGAAAGAGCGCCTCAGGAACTTGCCCGAGATGGCTCGTGGCACCCTTCGCTCTTGGGAGCCTTGGTGTGTAGAGCATGTTACGTCGCCGCTCTCCGTTGGGAGCCCTGGTGTTCAGAGACTTTTGCGTTGCCGCTCGCTCTTGGGAGCCTTGGTGTGACGGGTTTCGTTCGTCACCGCGCTCTGGGGAGCCTTGGTGTGAAGAGCTTGTTACGTCACCGCTCGCTGATGGGAGCCATGGTGTTCTTGAGCGTCTCTTGGGCCTCGTCGGGGTCTGCTTGGAGCCCTTTGGGAGCCCTTCGGGAGCCCTTTTGGGGCAATTTTAGGAAGTCTTGGGGCCCTTTTGGGCCGTCTTGGAGGCCTTTGGCCGTCTTGGGGCCTCTTGGGGCCTCTTGGGGCCCTCTTGGGAGCCTCTTTGGGCCCTCTTGGGGCTCTCTTGGGGCCGTCTTGGGGCCCTCTTGGGCCGCCTTGGGGCTCTTTGGGCCGTGTTGTGCCCTCTGGGGCCATCTTGGATCGTTTTCGGGCCCTTTCGGGTGCCTCTTGGGCCGTCTTGGGGCGATCTTTGGAGCCTGCTTGGCCGTTGTGGACCGCTTTTGGCAAGGAGAAGCAAGAACCCAACATACCTGCAAAAACAATAGAACATCCATGTTTTTCGTCCCTGGGGGCCCTTTCGGGGGCCCTCTGGAAGGCCTCTGGAGCCGTCTTGAGGCTCTCTTGGACCGCCTGGAAGCCATCGAGGCTCTCTTTGGGCCGTCTTGGTGCCCTCTTGGGACGTCCAGGGGCCCTCTTGGGTCGTCTTGGGGCCCTCTTGGGCCGCGTCACTTCGAACAATACAAGGAAACAGACCATGGGAGCCGCCTGAGAGCCGCTTCACTCGAAAACATAATAGGAAAGCTGGCCATTACATCCGATCCCCGCGCGCCTCGCCCCTCCCCTGGATCCCTCCCTGAAGGGCTTCGCCCCACCAAATGACGCACATCACTCGTACCTCGCTCTTTCCGTCACCTGCTTGGCATAGGGGCGGAAAACTATATTTTTGTCTGTGAGGGCGCGAGGTCGCTTGCTAGTGTCTTGGAGCTCTGCTGGTGTGAAGGCTTTGGTGCGACATACGAAAAACCTAACAAAAAGCCGGGCGAAAACGAATGACTATTGCATTTCGGGGACTCCCTGGGGGTCCTTTTGGGGCTCTTTTTTTTTTTTTTTTTTTCCTCGTCGCAGCCTCTCTCTGACCTAGGCCGCTGGGAAAAATTAGCGGCGTCGTCGAATGCGGAGGCTTCGGACTGCCACGTCGATGTCTCTCAAAAACTTCCAGCCTGCGCTAGCCATGCCGTCCCAAGGGCCTGCACTGACCAGGTCGCGGATCAGGAGGCCTTCAGGCCCGCCCCCCCACCCCACACCCAGCCTGGCCCCCCTGTGTGCGCCGCCGAGTCTAAACCTACTGGGGCTATTGTTATCACTGCCTCTTAGGGCTGAAGTGGCCTGGCGGCAGTAAGCAAATTGATCATGCTGGGCTCTCTCCTCCGCTGTGCTGGACGCCGAAGTTGGGCGCGCCCCGACGCGCGAGCACACGCTGCATGCCAGCGGCGGCGCCTCCTGGGGGCGCATGCCCGCGGCCTTGAAGCGGCGTCGGGCAGCGCCGCGGTGGCCGCACACGAAGGAGGAGGAGGGAGGAGGGGGAGGAGGAGCGAGGAGGAGGAGGAGGAGGAGGAGGAGGAGGAGTGCGCTCGGCGCACCGACGGAGGCGGCGGTCCGCGGCGGCCCGCCGGGCGCCCGCCACTCCTGGGAGGCGCCGCGGCGGGCGCGCCCCCCGAGCTCCGCGGGCGGCCCCTGAGCTCCGTGGCGGCGCGGGCCCCGCCGCCGCCCCGAGGCGGCGAAGCCGGCGGGCAAGACCGCACAAAGGCCCTGCGGCATCGGCGCCTCGGGCAGCAGGGCGGCCGAGGCAGCCCGCGCGCCCCTGGAGGCGAGCCGCCAGGAAAAAAAGGGCACGCGCGGCATGCACTGTCGGAGCTCCTGGCGGATTTCTCTCGAGTCGGCGCCGGCACCCCGTTGCGGCGCCTTCGACGCCGCCGGTGGTGCGCTCCATGCCCCAGTGGGATGGATCCTGTAGCCGATCCAAGAAATCCTCGCGGACATCCGAGAGTCTGTGTTCACGCAGCTGCCCTTCCTCGAGGAGTGGCATGAGCCTCTCCAGTAAAGGGGCGAAAAGAACCAATTCCTCCTCGCGGACAGTGTGGCCAACCCCGAGATCCGTTGAAAACGCCTTCGAAAACCTCGAGCCTCGAAACTCCCCCTCCTCCCCCTCCCCTCAGCCACTCTCTCCTCGCGGTCCACCAGGCGTTCGTCGATCTCCGGGGGCGCCAGGGCGGGCGCGTCCCTCGACGCGTCCCTCGACGTGCCGCGGCACCCGCCGGCAAATGGAGTGCGCGGGAGGCCCACAGCTCGAGGCCTCAAGCAGTGCCATGCAGCGCAGCGGCAACTCGTGCGCCAGGAGCGCACAGGTGGCGGGAGCAGGGAGAAGCGCGGTGAGGAGCTCTGGAGTAGATCCATAGAACAATCAGCGGAACAATGTGGGTCGCCAGGCGATCGCCTTCAAGGGCCGAGACTCCAAAGTCGGCGCGGCCCTTGACGCGCTAGCAAACGCTGCATTACCAAGACAGGCACCTACTGGGGACCATACCTCCGGCCGATAGCGACGCCTGGCACCGCTGTATCTGCCAAGCAATGCAATCGAAACAAGAAGGATATTGGCCCCTGTCCTGCACCAGAACGCGGAAGAGATGGGATCGTGAAGTGGAGAAGTGGGAGGAGAGGTCCTGCTGAGGACGAGGACGAGAGCAGGGAGAAATATTAACATATCAGTCGCAAGTTGTGACAGTCCAGCGAGAGAACATATCCAACTGGGGCTGGTGAAGAGGCCACGGGAACAAGCCAGCGAAGGCCTCAGTCAGATCGGTGTGGCCGCCGAAATATGGACGGTGTCGTCTACGAGGTGGGCTCGACCCGCGTCGTCGACATGCCTTCCATCGGTGGCCCCCCGGGCGCGCCGCCGAGTCAAGACCTCCAGGGGCAATCGCAATCACCGCCTCTTGAGGCTGCAGTGACCTGACCGCAAAGTGAGCAACTCGAAATATCGGGCGGAGGGTAGGATCGTATGTTCTGCGTCAGGGCAAAGGTGGACATGGTGGGAGCAAGAAGTGGAGATGTGGGTGAAGGAAGGAGGAAGGAGGAGGAGAACGCGGGGACCTTCTCTTCAAAACGAAGACCCACCACCACAAGATGGATGGGACAAAACTATACGTGGCAACGCACTCGACTGCAGAACTGCATGTTGGAGGCCATCTCGAAAAGACACCCACGCAGCAACATGCTTGGACCCCCCTCCCTGGAGCGCGGAGTGCACCTGGGGCGGCGCCAAAGGCGCCGCCAGGGGTGTTCCAGCGTCGATCCACCACCCTTCCCATATCTCCTAGATCCATCTTAAAACAACGGCACGAGCAATAACTTGCCGCAATCCGCGCGGGAGTTCTTGGATCGGCGACATGAGTCACTGCGCCGCCAGAGAAGCCATGAAATGTGGCAGCGCGCGCGCAGCGATGACTTTCGTTAGCTCGGGCATCGCTCTGGGTCTCGCTGCTCCGTACCCTGGTGCCCTTAAATGCGGAACACAGGAGGAGGAGGAGGAGGAGGAGGAGGAGGAGGAGGAGGAGGAGGAGGAGGAGGAGGAGGGGGGGGGCTGGGGCGAAGTCCTCTCTTTGCGAGATGCTCGAACCGCTAAACCTGGGGGACCAGGCAAGAGGCGAGGAAGTCCCGACTCGCTCGGCGGTCGGGCCCCCTGCGGCTGCAGAGGCCGGTGGGGAAGTCCTGGGCGCGCCATCGATCGGCGTGCAAGCGCGGCCGCGCGGACCTCCGAAAGTGTTGAGTGTGGGCTGCTGCACGAAGGAGGCGAAGAGGCGGTCCACCAGGCGCTCGTCTGTCTCTGGAGAGGCCAAGGCGGGCGCGTCCCTTGACGTGCAAGCGCGCGCGCACTACCAGCGGGTGTGCCCGCGGCATGCCATACTTGAAAACCTAAAGGCGCTCGAGAGAAAACCTAAAGGCGCTTGAAAACCTAAAGGCGCTTGAAAACCGTCTTGGGGTTCTCCTGGGCCATCCCGGGACCCGCTTGGGCCGTCTTGGCGGGCTTGGGCCGTCTTGGGGATCTCTGGGGGCGCTCTTGGGCCCTCTTGGGGCTCTCTTGGGAACCTTGCGGGGCCCGCTCGGGCCCGTCTCGGGCCGTCTTGGAGCTCTCTTCGGCCTTTGGGCCGTTTCGGAGCGCTCTTTGGGGCCATGCAGGCCGCCCTGGGGCGGTCTTGGGAGCCTCTTGGACCGCCTTGGACATCGTGACGGCCAAAGAAGCGAATATGCAACAAATGCCAGTTGCCCTGTGGGAATGGGACGATTTTGCCTCTTGGGGGTCCCCTTGGGGGCCTCCTTCGGCGCCCTGGGGGCCTCTGGGGCTGCGTTGACGCCATCTGAAGCCCTCTTGGAGCGCTCTTGGGCCGTCCTTCGTCGGGCCCTCTGAGACCTCTCCGACGCTGTTTTGGGCGCTTTGGGGGGCTGTCTTGGGCCGTCTTGGGGGCCTCCTGGGCGCTCTTGGGCTTGGCTTGGGCCGTCATGGGCCGAACGAACATTGCAGAAAGTAGGGCGATTCGATCTGGGGCTCGGGCGGCTGCCTACCCCCCCCCCCCCCTCCACTGATATTTCTCCCGGCTGACGGATCGCGACGCTACGCGCGCTTTCCGTCATCTGGGCCTCGGGCTGCCATCTCCTCGCACTCCCACTAACTCATGTCTTCCGACTGACGGATCGCACGCGAAGAGCGTTTTCCGTCATCTGGGGCTCTGGCACGTTGGCGGCCAAGCCCCTCGCACCCCCCCTTTATGCCATTTCTTGCGACTGACGGATCGCACACGAAACGCAGTTTCCATCATAAACGGTGGCGTTTGGCGTGCTTGGGCCGTCTTGGGCTTCTCCTGGGCCGTCCCGGGACCCGCTTGGGCCGTCTTGGCGGGCTTGGGCCGTCTTGGGGATCTCTGGGGGCGCTCTTGGGCCCTCTTGGGGCTCTCTTGGGAACCTTGCGGGGCCCGCTCGGACCCGTCTCGGGCCGTCTTGGGGCTCTCTTCGGCATTTGGGCCGTCTCGGAGCGCTCTTTGGGGCCCTTCAGGCCGCCCTTAATCGCCTGCCCTGCGGAAAGACCGGGAAGCGCCGCCCCAAACAAGTTCGCCGATGAGATCCTGACAGAAACGAAATCATGGCCTCCCAGACGGCCACGATGGCCGAAGATGGCCTCAATGACGGTCCCGAAACGCTTCCAAGACGGCCAAGGTGGCCCCAAGACAGCCCAAGATGCCTCCAGACTGCCAAAGTCAGTAATGCCAAGAGGGGTTTTCAATCATTTGAGCGTTCTCGTTCCTTTGCGTTCCCGACGATCCAAGACGACCCCGTAGGCCCCCAATATCGCCCCAAGACGGCCCAAGAGGTCCCCAATAGGCCCTCACAAGAGGCCCCCAAGAGGCCCCCAAGACTCTTCGAAAGGGCCCCGAGACGGCCCAGGATGCTCCTAAGACGGCCCAAGATGGCCCCATCGACCTCCCAAATAGCCCAATTACTCAGACGGAAGGACTCCACATGACCATCTGTTTAGATTGCCCTTATCCGCTTCCTCCTGGCCATGGCAAACGCCCTCCTCTCGCCCCCCCCCTATGGCCTTTTTCCTTTTTCCATTCCCCCCCCCCCCCCCCCTCCTTCAACTCCTCCTCCTCCTTCTCCACCCCCTCCTCCTCGTCGCCCTCCCCCTACCCCTTCCCCCCTCCTCGTCTTCCTCCTGCCGCTTCTCAACGTGCGCCTCCCCTCCCCCCTGGTCGGGGCAAGCAAGTCGATGTTCCTCGGCGCCGTCGCCGCCTCGGCCAGCGCGCGCGCGCGTTCGCCGACGGCTGGGTCGCGAAGCCTTTGGGGCGACCCCGCGGGCCAAGCCTTTGGGGCAATCCCGCGGGCCGCCGTGGCGCGAGGGCAGGCCGTCGGAGCAACCCCGCGGGCCAGACCGTTGGGGCAACCCCGCGGGCCTCAAGCTGCGCGCCGCGGCGCTCAGGCGGGAGGCAGCGCGAAGCCAAGCTCCGAGGCGAGCTGCTCGGCCTCATCCCTGGAGGCCGTCGCTTCCTCATCGAACTCCTCGAGCGCCTTCCGCGAGGACGCTGGCGGCCCTCGCTCTAGGAGGTCGCGCGGGGGCGGCCGCAGGATCAGCATGTTCCGCATGCACGTGGCGCGGGAGAGCATGACGTAGAGGTGCAGCCACCACTGGTCGTCCGACATGCCCGCGCGGCCAGCGTCCTCGCCCCTCGCGCACTCGATGGCGACGCCCTTGCGCAGCGTCTGGCCCTGCGACAGCGTGGAAGTGAGGTAGGACGCGCGAGTCAGAGTGAACCCCGAGCGGCGCGCGGTGTGCGGCCCCGAGCTCTGCCACGTGAACTCCTGCTCGCTGGGCCTGAACATCAGCAAGCTCCGAGCCCGCGCCTCGGCCTCGCGGCGTTCAACGGCGCCTTCGGCGCCCGGCAGCAGCAGCTCGACGACCTCCTTGTAGATCGGGGACTCCCTGAAGCCGTGGACCTGCGGCCAGATTCCCTTCGGTAGGTAGCGGGGGCGAAAGAGCTGGCCCGGCGCGCACTCCTCCTAGCCCCGCTCGTCCTCGCGGTGGAACTCGAAGGACACGATGGTGGCCCGTTGCTCCTGCACGAGCCACAGCTTCTTCTTTTTCAGCTCCTCCTGCACTGACGTGAATCGCACCTCCATGCCGACGTGGGCCGGCAAGACGCCGTGGATGTCCCCCGTCTTGTGCATGTTCGGGACGTGCAGGGGGCGCCGACCCGCGCGCGGCCGATTCAGCCGACGATGGGTTACCACCGCCAGCCCGGAGACAAGGGGTTACCCCTGCCCCCGATTCGGCCGACGATGGGTTACCACCGCCAGCCCGGAGACAAGGGGTTACCCCTGCCCCCGATTCGGCCGACGATGGGTCACCACCGCCAGCCCGGAGACAAAGGGCTACCCCTGCCCCCGATTCGGCCGAGGATGGGTTACCACCCCCAGCCCGGACGCAAGGGGCTACCCCTGCGCCCGATTCGGCCGCCGATGGGTTACCACCGGCGGCCCGGAGACAAGGGGTTACCCCTGCCCCCGATTCGGTCGGGGTTACCACCCCCGGCCCGGACACAAGGGGCTACCCCTGCGCCCGGCCGCCGTCTCGTCGTCGTCGTCAGCACCTCAGTGACCCTTTTGAGCACGCAGGCCCATGACAACAATAATTTTGCCGACGACCAGCTCAGACGAGGCTTCCCGCACTTTGTTCACAGAACAAACTCCCGCCCGATACTTCTACTTCCCCCGTTTTCTGGCCGCAGGAGCTGAGGAGCCCTTCCTCTGTTTTCACGCCGCAGGAGCTGAGCAACCCAAAAAGTGACGAAAGTCACAAGAATCCGATGACGCGCTCGGATTACCAACATAAAGTGCGGGACCCGTCATCGCGGAGCGTCGCCGCGCAGGGCGCTGGAGGCTTAAGTTTTGGCCCAAAAGGCGGGAGCCATAGGGAGGGGGCTCCCGCCTGAGATTTCCGCACAATTCACTCACTGACGAGGCTCCCGCTTGACACTTCCCCCAAATTCAGGCCTGAGGAGCCCAAAAATGACGACGGTTACACGTTTCGGATGACCCGCTCGGATTACCAACATGAAATGCGGGACCCATAGGAAGGGGGCTCGCGCCTGGGACGTCCTGACAATTCACTCACAGACGAAGCTCCCGCTTGATACTTCCCCCAAGTTCAGGCCTGAGGAGCCCAAACGTGACGACAATTACACGTTTCGGATGACCCGCTCGGATTACCAACATGAAGCGCGGGACCCATAGGGAGGGGGCTCCCGCCTGAGACTTCCTCACAATTCACTCGCAGACGAGGCTCCCGCTTGATACTTTCCCCAAATTCAGGCCTGAGGAGCCCAAAAGTGACGACAGTTACACGTTTCGGATGACCCGCTCGGATTACCAACATGAAGTGCGGGACCCATAGGAAGGGAGCTCCCGCCTGAGACTTCCTCACAACTCACTCACAGACGAGTCTCCCGCTTGATACTTCCCCAAAACTCAGGCCTGAGGAGCGCAAAAGTGACGACGGTTACACGTTTCGGATGACCCGCTCGGATTACCAACATGAAGTGCGGGACCCATAGGAAGGGGGCTCCCGCCTGAGACTTCCTCACAATTCACTCACAGACGAAGCTCCCGCTTGATATTTCCCCCAAAGTCACGCCTGAGGAGCCCAAACATGACGACAGTTACACGTTTCGGATGACCCGCTCGGATTACCAACATGAAGTGCGGGACCCATAGGGAGGGGGCTCCTGCCTGAGACTTCCTCACAATTCACTCACAGATGAAGCTCCCGCTTGAGACTTCATCCATATTCAAGCTAGGGGGTGAGTGATGACAAAGTGATGAGCGAGTGAGTGAGTGAGTGAGTGAGTGAGTGAGTGAGTGAGTGAGTGAGTGATGATGATGATGATGATGATGATGATGATGGTGATGATGATGATGATGATGATGATGATGATGATGAGTGAGTAGGTGATCGAGTGATGATGATGGTGACGATGATGAGGATGATGACGATGATGATGATGAGTGGTGATGCTGATTGATGATGATGGTGATGATGATGAATGTGATAATGATGATGATTGATCGAATGATGATGGTGTTGTTGATGATGAGGATGATAATGGTGTGAGTGTGAATGAGTGCGATGATTATGATGATGGTGACGATGATGAGGATGATGATGAGTAGTGACGACGAGTGGTGATGATGATGAGAATGATGATGGTGAGTGAAGGGGAGAGGGGTGGGAGGTGAGGTGAGGTGAGGTTCCTGCGCGAGGTGTCCAGAGAAAACGAGAACCCCACTTTGGATGTGGGGAAAAACGCTCCCAGAAGGACCCACGACTGCTCAGCAGAGAGGCCCCCAGGACGGCCTCCGAGAACCAAGAGGCCCCTTTAGATGCCACTAGAGGCCCCCACGAGGCCCCAGGAGGCCGCCAAGAAGCCCCCCGGATGCCCCCATAGAGGCTCCCAGGCCCCCAGAAAATCCAAAACGGCCTCAGCAAGCCTTCTCTTTCGTGTCCTTGTCCTCCTCGTCCTCCGTCTCCGTCTCCTTTTCCTCCTCTTCCTCATCCTCCTCCTCCTTTCTGTGTTTCCCCTGAGCTGTCCCCCAAAGGTGTTGCACAGCGGCTGAGGGAACACACGGTCCAACAGCTTGGCCAGACATGGGCACAACTTTCGGCCGCGCGGGCGCGTCCAAAAGGCAAGGGGCGGCGGTGGTTTGCCGTAAGCGACTTCGATACGAGTGGGCGAGAAAGAGAGCGAACTTTGATGAAAACAAGAAGAAAAAACGCGTAGAAATAATCAAGGGACTGAGCAAACAGCACGGACCACTCGTTCCTTCACGCTACAGGCTCCCCACAACGGCGCGCACTCACACGTATCATTACAACCTGGAATCACATCTACGAACACAAGCAGAACTAAGAATGAATCACGCTGACAAGCCCGTCTGGTTCACTTGAAACCCTCACACATGTGCAACAACATGTGTTTGCCGCCCAAGCGAGTCTTGCACAATGAAAGAACGAGTTGGGCAACATGAGCTCGGAGGTCCACAGAACTTGTGCAGCACTACGTACGTACGCCACCAAACAAGATTCGGATCCCTGCGCAAGAGGATTAGATTTCTGTTGCATGTCTCATTCGTAACAACCAGCCCTTTGAAATGACGGCATCAACGACTGGGGAATCGATTCCATAGCTCCAATGCAGACACCGGCTTGAGTGCTCATTGCTCGATGTCCCTTCTTCGGGTTATCCAGCAACGCAGAAAGCTGAAACTTTGAGCCGTCCGAGTGCACGAGCAAACAGCGCCCCTCATCCGATGGCCCTGTTGCACACGCGGCGCTGAACTTTCGGCATCGACCTATGTTTCGCGGCACGCGTGTGACGAGTATGCGAGGATGACGGTCGCGAGGGGGGAAGCAGAGCACACGACCAGGGAGTCCCTGATAACAGTTCCACCCATCGCTGTCGAATAGCCATCTGCTTCCGATGTCATCTGTATATATATAAATAAATATATGTATGTGTGCATCTCTCCATCCTTGATACCTTGACCATGTCGTCGCTTCACACTTGGGCCGTCAATCGCTGCTTGCAGCTTCGCGATGTTTCTTACGGTGGTTTCAAGAGGAGTAGAAGGGGGATCAGAACAGAGAGTAGAGGAAATGACCGGATAGTAGAGAGGCGAACACAGAGAAGAAAGAGAGAGAGAGAGACAGAGACAGAGAGAGAGAGAAAGGGAAAGAGAGAGATCTATATATATATATATATACAGAGTGAGAGAAACAAGGAAGAGACTGGAGACGGAGAGAGAGAGAGAGAGAACAAAACGAACGAGATGGTGAGATAAAAAGCGAAAGGCGAGATAAGAACCACGTGAGATGAACGAAGAGAGGAGCCAGGAAAGAGGAGAGAGGGTCCAAGACGAGAGGAAACGAGAGGACATGAGAGGAGAGGAGAGGAGGGACAGAACTGCGTGGATGGTATGAGAGGAGAGGGAATGAGAGCGACAAGGAACATGCCTTCTCAGCCGTTGCTTTTACCCGATACATTGTGAAGCAACCCCGCCAGAGTTGGAGCTACGGTCGACACAAACGATGCGAACTCTTGCCATTAGAAATCTCGGGTTATCGTCTTCGTCGACCGTTGGAAGGTTTTAAGGCGCGCCCCAGAGCTTCTGTGGGCCCCCCAGGGCCATGGGGGGATACAAAGCTTCGGTTGGGCCCCTGCTGGCAGGCCCGTTTCTCATTGGACGTGTGTGCAGTGGGGGCCCGAACACACGAAACCTTCCACAAGGAACCCAACCCTGAGACCCCAGGACGTCCATCGTTTTTTGGTGTGGGAACGTCACGCTGTCCATGGCAAAACCACCGAAACCCAGGGCACCCTGGAGGCAAGACGGGTGTCTATTGGCATGGGCCTCCACTGTACTGCAACCCTCATCAGCAGCGAAGATTACGAACTACTTTTCTGGTCACTTGTCGTCAGCAGCGAAGATTACGAACTACTACGAATGTTAGCAGTCATCATGCCCTGAATGTCTCGAAGCATTTGAAGTATTTGCAGCGTCTCGATTGATAAATTGTTCAGTGCCAGGCAAACGATTCCATCTATAAATTCCTGTTTGTCTATCTCTCCAGACTTGTCCTTGTCTATGAACTCGAACATGTTGACCAGGTGGTCGGCATCGATGATCGCTTGCACTTCTGCGGGAAATTTCAGCTGGCCCTTCGAATGTAGATTGTGTATCTCATCGTGTGTGACGCTGCCGCTCCCGTCTCTGTCTATCTTGTCGAACAGCTCCTCAGGGACGAGAGAACCGGATACCGACTCTGGCAACAAGTGGCGCTTCGGCAAGAGCGTGGACCACGCACCGCCGGGAGGCATCCACGCCTGAGCCCCAGACGTCCGCCGAAATGATGCTTTCGATCCGCGGCCCTACAGTCGGTGCGCTGGAGAAGGAACCCTTTTCGTTGGGGAGGGGCCCGGTGTTCCTTGACTGTTTCAGAGTTTGCCTCGGGTTTTCCTGAGGTCTTCCATGGGGAATCGAAGTTCAACGCATGGGAAAAAGGGGCCTCGTCCCTTATCTAGGGTTCCTCAGGTCAACGCCCCGACTGTAGGGGTCCCGACCGCTTCCCGAGGGGCAGTTTTGCCTCCCGGATCCATGGTTCCTGGCCCCCGGGCCCCACAAGATACCCAGAAGGCCGACAGCCAGGAAAAGAAACACCAGCTGGACAAATCAGATCGTCGGAAAGGTGAGGCCCCTCAGATCCTGCCAATGAAGTCCCAGGAGGGCGGTGCATGTGAAAGTCCTGAGCCTCGGGAGGCCAGCAGACGTCCGCACCCACAAGCTCCCGATCGCCCTGGGGCCTCGGCTCTGAGGCGGTGGTCGTGGACATAAACCTGGCGGTGGAACCGACAAGATTTGCCGACGCGCTCAGAGGGGAAGCGAGAGGGGGCAGGCCTTCTCAAGGGCGCCGGGGCTTCTCTGAAGGGGCCCTGCAGGACACACAAATAAGTACACACCAATCAAAGGGCTCCCCGTATCTTCCCATATTTTCAGGGTTTCTGTCTCCCCCCCCCCCACCTCCCATATTTTCCCATATTCTCTGGGGAATCGACGATTCATCATTGTGTCTGTATGTTTTTTCCCCTCCTGATTCTCGGAGGTCTTAGGTGGCCTTCCCAGACCCCCGACGTCATGATTTTTTCATGACGCGACCCCCAGAGGTCCCGACCCATTCCCCGGGACCGGTTTTTCGTCCTGAGTCGTTTTTTGACGGTCCCGAGGCCCGGTAAGGGCCCCCGGAGGCCGAAAATGGCGAAAAACCTCCCGTCGTGATTTTTTCACGACGCGAGGAGGTCTGGGTAGGTGGCCTTCTGAGGAAGCCGCAGGCCGAGCGCCTGTTCCGAACCTGCCGAGGAGGCCAACCTCCTCTGCCTTCCGCCCTGGGCCCGCCGCCGGATGATGAGTGGACGCTTTCGTGTATTCGGCGTTTCGACATTGGGCGGATGGGAGGAGGAGGGGGAGGAGGAGGGGGAGGAGGAGGAGGAGGAGGAGGAGGAGGAGGAGGAGGAGGAGGAGGAGGAGGTCCGTAGCCATTTTGGCTCAAGCCATTTTGGCTCAAGGCCATTGCCCGGGGCCTTCGCCTTCCCTGGGGTTGGGGCCCAAGTTGGTTGAGAGACCCGCACGACCCTCGATCAGCAGCCCTGCCCAGGGTGAGGGCCACACTCACGATTTCAGGATTCAGGCGTGTATCTCGTCAGCCAGACACAAGATCAGCCAGCCCTTGTCAGTTCGTGCAATGGCATGGGGGCAGCCTTGGCAGTATGGCAGAGGCAAAGGTCGCGCAGCAGATGCAGCAGGAGATTGTGAGCATGTATCGGACCAACCACGTGGCAATGGCGTCCACACGTGGCGCTGCCAGGACTGTGGGTGCAAGAAGACGCCCTGGGCCCAGTGGTATTGTAAGCATTGCAGCAAGCCATGGAGCAGAGAAGAGGCTGTTGGAGGAGCCAGCCTCGACGTGGCAGACAACGACAGCCCGCCAGGGCTGGCACCGCGGGCGAAGGGATTGCAGCCCCCGCCTGGTATCAAGAGCAAGGAGTTGGAGTTGTCCAGCGAAGAGATCGACCACCTGGTCGCGCTGGCCAGCAAGATCGGAGATCGTACCATGGAGAACAAGTACACGACCCTCCGCGAGTACAAGAGGCGGCTCGCCATGGAGCCCAAGGCAGTGCCGCTACAGCTCCAGGCGCAGCAGGCACACCAGAAGGTTCAGCAGCTGGAGGCGAAGCTCAAGCAGGAGGTCGGCAGGTTCGAGGGCATGCAGGTGGCCCTCGAGGAGCAGACCCAGCGCGTGCAGGCCCTCAGCACCGAGCTGGAAGATGCGGACAGCAAGTACAAGGAGCTGCTGGACAACCTGCACACGGATGTCGTCGGAGCGCCGACTGGACAGCCGCCCCGTGTACCGCTGTCCAAGCTGCTCGAGGGGGACCTCAGCTGCTTTGACCTCGGGGAGTGCGAGACGCTCTTCGGGCTGGTTGACTCGAGGCTGTACGAGGTTACAGAAGATGACCAGAAGCAAGCAGCGGAGAGGCGAGAGAAGATGCAGAAAGGGATTGCGGAGTTGGCGCAAACCTTGTTCGGCTCGGCGAAGCAGTTCGCAGAGAAACTCAACAAGGAGCACGCGGAGCACGTCAAGAGGATGTCCACCAAGAAGCGGAAGACGGCTGAGGAGCCCGACGGCGAGCGGCCAGGCGGCCAGGGCGCAGGAGCCCAGGCCGCAGGCGGCGCCGCGGGCGGCGAGGCGACAGCCGCGCGGACGCAGCCTGGCGCCACGGCGGGCGCTGGCCATGCTGCTGCTGCTGCAGGTGGAGATTCTGACGGCCACAAAGACGGAATGGTCGATCGAGACCGTTCTGGAGCCTTTTTGCCGCCCGAGCCAAGCAACGTGCGACAGGCAGCACGGGCAGCGCTGGGGCAGAGCGGCAAGGGAGCTGCAGCAGGAGGCAAGGGCTTTGCAGGCAGCGCTGGAGGCGCCGCCGCAAGCCCAACGCCCGCAGGGGAGGGACGGTCGGGCGGGTAGCTGGGTGGGGGTGGCGGGCGGGTGGGGCTCGTTTCTGGCTGGCAGCGTTGAGGCCTCGGCCGCGCGGCAGGTGCGGGAAGGCCTTAGTTTTGGCACGCCACCAGGGATCTTCTTTCTCCCTCCGCCGCTGCTCATGCCGCCACCGCCTCTAGGCCGTCCTCCCTTCTACTTTCCCCAGCAGGAGCCAGTCTGTCCTGCTTGGGAGCCAACATTGCCTCAGCGTTTCAATTTAAGCAAGTCTCAGTCTCGGAAGCGTGAGCGCCAGCGAGCCAGTCCAGTTTCCAAGGCTGACCAGGGAGAGAGTTTTTTCTCGGTAGAGTCATGCAACGCGACCTGTTGGAAGTCGGCGAAGCAGTATCTTGAGGGTGAATGTCAGTCGAGCGTAGCAGTACTGCAAGAGATCACTGTTGAACCGAGCGAGCTGCAGGAGCGTGAACAAACACTGAGAGGTATAGGGTGGCATGCCAGCCTATCACCGTCGGTGGTTACTGATGCAGGAGGGCTATCGTCAGGGGTGGCGGTGGCCTGCAGGAAGTACATAGGTCTGGGGATGCCTCCGACAGCAGTTCGAGACCTTCCTGCACCGCATCGGCAGTCATTACGATGGGTCAACACGTTTGTTCCAGGCGGATTTATCCTAGGTTCGGTTTATCTTCCCGACGCAGATCCGCTAGGACCCGAAGGGAGTCGAATTCTCAGTCGTCTAGGAGAACGCCTCCATAGTTGGGGGTTGCCGTTCATCCTAGGGGGGGACTGGAATGTTTCACCTGAGGTGTTCAAGGAGATGGGGTGGGCTGGAAAACTCGGGGGCCAGGTCATCCACCCAACCACCTACACGTGTAAGTCGACAGCCAAGGTTTGGAGGACAATCGACTATTTTGTGATGTCGGCAGGTCTTGCGGCGAATGTTCACTCGTGCCATATCAATAGGAAGGCGACCACCAAGCCGCATTGGCCTGTCGTTGTGCAGTTTACGGGCAAGCCGATGGAGCACCTCGTTCGGGTGCTCAAAAAGCCTGCCGCGTTCCCCAATGAGGTAGTCATTGGCCCGATGCAGGAGCCCCGCGATTACCACCAGCTGCTGGCACAGGCGAGGCAGCGTGGTGACAGAGAGGCTCTGGACAGTTGTTTTGCTGAGTTTATGGGGTCTCTTGAGGCGGAGCTGGGTGAGTATCACGGGGTCTCGGATCAGAAGAAGTACTTTGGACGGTCCAGGGAGCCCGAGTTCAGGATGGTTCCTGCTTTGAAGACCTCAGGAGGCAAGTATCCAGTAGGCTGCCCGCGAAGCAGAGGATGAAGGAGAGTTGGGATTTGGTTCCAGGAGCTCGTGTACCTCAGGACTAGTTCTTCAGAGTGGGGGAAAGCTAGCACCATGGGGATCCTGGGGCAGATACGACGGGGTCCACACCAGCTTCGTGAGCAGCAGGATTGGGAAGGCTGGAGGCCTTCGCGAGAGCAGTTGATGAACGCGGATATCGAGCAGCTTCGACGCTGGAGCGAAGAGGCTGGCAAGGTTTCAACTTCACTGGAGAGATCGTTTGCATCAGAGCGGTCCAAGCAGTGGCGCGAGTGGGTTAAGCAAGCAGTGGCCAACGGAGGGGGCCAAGCCCACAAGTACAGCCAGGTCCCCATAGGTTGGATCCCTGAAGCCCCTGCAGGAGCCAAGAAGTCGGACGCCCCGAGAGCGCCCATGGGTCCGCAGGAGCAGGTAGACGACTTGTACGGCTATTGGCTCGGACATTGGGCCCCTCCTGAGGCTGCTAGGAGTTTTCCTGACCCCTATCAAGTACCTCACGAGCGAGATAAACAAGCAAGCGCAGGAGCAGGGTTGCAGGATGGTGGATCTGGTGGGCCCCCCGAAGACCCCCAGTGAGATCAGAGCTGCAGCGAGGAGGTTTAAGCGCTTCACGGCGTGCGGGATCGACATGCTCAGGCCCAGGGACCTTGTCAAGGCCACAGATGGGATCCTCGAGGTGCTTGGTGAGCTCTGGGTTTGGATGGAGTGTCTTGGGACGTACCCCACCCTGATGCTGACCACGGTCCTCGCGATGCTAGGTAAGCCCGAAGGAGGTTTTCGACCGATAGGCCTGCTCCCAACCCCTGTCCGTGTTTTCTCGAAGTTGGATCGACCTGAGATCCGTGCTTGGGAGGCCTCGGTCAAGAGGCCCTACAGGTACGGGATTTCGGGGAGAAGTTGCGAGAGAGCGGTGTGGGAGCAGAGCCTAGTGGTTGAGCAGCACATCAGTGCAGGAGGCTGCTCGGCATGTGGGCTCGTGGACCTGACCAAGGCATACGAGAAGGTGAACCATTACCTTCTCGCACGAGCCGCAGTCAAGCATAGGTATAATATGATCCGTCTTCGTTTGAAGCTGTCATTGTATCGAGGCAAGCGGATCATCAGCATCTTAGGAGTGTGCGAATTAGTGGCAGAAGTTGACCAGGGTATTCTTGCAGGATGCGGGGAAGCGACCAGTTTGCTCAGCTGCCTGCTGCTGGACCCTTTAGATTCGACATGCGAGCACTTTGGCAGCATTGGCATATACAACGTCGTCGATGATATCACGTTACAGTCGTCAGGTCACCCGTCGCAAGTGGAAGTCAGGCTGCCGAAGGCGATCTTTTACTTGTGCACGCTGCTTGAGCGGCTACTGTTAGTGATCTCACAGTCCAAGGGCCTCGTGCTGAGCACCCACGCGAGCACGCGGCAGGTCATAGTCAGTAAGCTTCGG
The DNA here is from genome assembly GCA_963575745.1 of Prorocentrum cordatum. NCBI lineage: Eukaryota > Dinophyceae > Prorocentrales > Prorocentraceae > Prorocentrum > Prorocentrum cordatum. The sequence goes on along the minus strand of CAUYUJ010015385.1, from coordinate 241,540 downwards.
AAGTGGAACTTCGAGGGGGCGCTTTCTGGAAGGAATCTGGGATGTGACCAAACGATGGCTGCCAAGGGGACCCGTGGTTCCAAGGTGTTACAAGCTCGGCTGAGGCGCCTCAGGGGGCGCAGTGGAAAGATCCGCGGACTCAGGAGCTCTAGGAAAGGTTTGATGCGGGTGGCCCGTTCTGGGGGACTTGCAGCTACCACGTATGGGGCGAGAGTCAACGGAGTGGCTACCACTAAGCTTCAGCAGATAAGGAGTGCGGTAGGAGCTGCTGTGTTTGGGACTCCCAAGGGCAGGAGCAGGACTCTGGAGTTTCTTCTAAGCGAGGAGCCCAAGGGAGACCCAGCATTCGACGCGAACCTGTTACCGCTCCTCACGTGGGGTCAGGCGGTCAGGAACAAGTGGGTGGAGCCCAAGGCGATGCAGCAGAGTTTCCAGTTTTTCATGAACAAGCAGGATTTCGACTGGAGCCAGGTGCGAGGTCCTGCAGGTGCGGTCGTCTTGACCCTTAGGCGGATAGGCTTGGAACCGAGGGCCTGGAACCTGTTCGTCACCAACTCGGGGTTAGAGATTGACTTGGAGTATCTTGGAGGACGTTCTTTGAAGATGGTTCTGGAGAGGTTCGTTCGGGAACGCCTTGTCAGAAGCCTTGGGGATGGTCGCGTGGAAGGTCTCGACGAGGGGCCGCTGCTGGAACCAGTCATCGAAGTGCTCAGGGACCTCAGGGCCAAGGGCAGGTGGCAGGCGGCAGCGGGGCTCGCGGGAGTGGTCGCAGGCGGGTATCAGACCCAGGACAAGCTGTACCAGGACAGGCGTGTTTTGGACAACAAGTGTATGCTGTGCCAAGGAGAAGCAGGTTCCGCATTACACAGGTTTCGATGCCCAGCCCATCAGCCACGAATTCGAGATCTCGGAGTCCAAGAGCTGTTGGACACGCCCGTGCTGCCAGGAACGGAGGCGCTCCACACGAGGGCACTTTTTCCAAGTGTCGAGTGGGCTTGGCCCACACCGCACCAGCGGGCAGGATTTCGGTGGGACGTGGTGCCGCCGAACGGGGTGCTCGACCAAAGAGTGTGTCTAGACGGATCAGGATATGACCAAGATCAGCCTTCTCTAGCCCGCGCAGGGTGGGCGGTGGTCACCGTCACGGCCAGCGGGCACATCATTGGCTCGGCGTACGGGCCCCTGCCGCACATCGTACAGCTCGCGGGGGCAGGGGAGGTGTACGCCTTCCTCATGGCGATTCGGTTGGCGGGCCCGCTAGGGCTCGATGTGATCACGGATTGCAAGATGGTGGAGGATATATGGGGGTTCGGGCCTGAGCAGAACCTGGAGGACGTTGCATATTCAGAGCTTTGGAGGGAAATATTTCGGCTAGCAGGGGATCTCGGACGTGATCTGATTTCGGTTCGTAGGGTTAGGTCTCACCTCTCCCTCGGTCAGGCCCGTAGGCAGGGGGTGTGTGAGTGGGAGTGGAGAGGCAACAAGCGGGCAGACGAGCTCGCCAAGCTTGGCGCCCAGGCCCACCCCACCAACCCCTTGGTAAAGGCTCAGCTTAAACACAGTTTTAATCTAGTCAAACAGTCGGCCTGGTTGATTGCCGAGGTCATGAGTGACCTCTCGGCTAAGAATTTCCCAGATGTGGCGCGAGTGCACAGGCCCCGACGGCCCAAGCCGCAGCAGCTGCAGTTGATTCCAGAGCCCAATGGGCATTTAATTGAGAAGTCTGGCAAGCAATACAGATGTGCGACGTGCGGCGAGAGAGGCCGCTCGAGAACGCACATCTCTTTGACGCCTTGCGGCGGTCCGCCGAGAGTTGCGAGGACGGCGCACCAGAGTCACAGGCTCTGGCTGGGGGGGGGGCGGGTGGCCTGGTGCGTGCGTTGCGGCGCGTTCGGGTCCGCTCGGTCTCGGCTCCTTGGGACTCGTTGTGGAGGGGGTCCTCGCAACCGTGACGCCGCTAATGGTCTCAGAATGCTCAGGAATGGAGTGGACCCCAGCTCGAAGACGAGCTTTGGGAGGTCTGTTCCGCTCAGATGGCAGGCTCAAACAGGTTGGTCGTCCGCACCTGTCTGAGCCCCATCTCCCAACACTTGCCTCTCTGCACTGTGTTTTTGGGCTGCCTTATCGCTCAGCGGTAACGGACAGCTAATGAGCCAATAGGAGCCAATAGGAGGAGGAGGAGGAGGAGGAGGAGGAGGAGGAGGAGGAAGGGGGGGGGGTCTGGCTCCGGACCTTTGCTCATGGCGCGGCGGTTTGGAGCAGTGCGTCCTGTGGGGTATAGACTCCACCTGCTCGAAGCAGGCGCCCCAAAGAGCCGAGGTCCACTCCGTGGGGGGGAAGGGTGCGAGGGCTCGCGCCGTCGGCAACACAATGAATAACAAAAACGAGCACTGAGAACGCCGCGTGCTTCCCCCCCCCACCCACCCCTGTTCGGGGGCCGCGTGCGCGCCCTGCCCCTGCCCCCCACGGTTTCTGAGGGGGAGGGTGGGGCAGGGTTCGCATGTGGCCCCCATACCCAGACCCCCGACGTAATGTGTTTTTGTTTTTTTCCATGGCGTCGACCCCAGAGTTCTCGACCCCTTCCCCAGGACCGGTTTGTCATCCTGAGTCGTTTTTTGACGCTCCCGAAGCCCGGCGAGGGCCCCCAGAGGCAGAAAATGGCGAAAAACCTCCCGTCGTGATTTTTTCATTGCTCGAGAGGGGGTCTGGGTACCTGATCCAGAGGCGCGCCCCAGCAGATCGCCGGGGCCGGCACGAGGCCGGCAGGGCAGGGCCGGGACGGCTGCGCCCCTCCCCCCCCCCGCGCCTGGGAGAGCACAGGGCCTCCGCTGTGCCTCGGAGCGTGTCGTGTCGGCGGTCCTATAATTCTCGAGGGCCTCTCGAGAGCGGGGGCGAGGCGGCGAGACCGAGCCCCCCCCCCTAAAACGACACGGAGATCGGGACAAAATCGGATCGGGACTCCTCGAAATCTCTGAGGGTCGGCGGGTCTGGAGGATGTCTTGGGCGCCGCGGCCGCTCCCCAGAGCGTTCCGGAACGCTCTGTGAGCGCTCCGGAACGCTCTGGAGCGATGTACCCAGACCCCCGACGTCATGATTTTTTCATGACGCGACCCCCAGAAGTCCCGACCCCTTCCCCGGGACCGGTTTTTCGTCCTGAGTCGTTTTTTGACGCTCCCGAGGCCCGGCGAGGGCCCCCGGAGGCCGAAAATGGCGGAAAACCTCCCGTCGTGATGTTTTCATTACCCGAGGGGGTCTGGGTATCTCGATCCCATAGCCCTGTGTTTTACCCCCCCCCCGCGGCGGGGGGGGGAGCGAGGGGCAGAGTTGTCGCGATCGCGCCTATGCCCCCGCAGGAGCGGAGCGCCAGCTGCAGGAGCGGAGGGGGCTCCTCCCCGGCCACGGGCCAGCCCCGGTAGTCGCGAGAGGGTGGGCGCCCCCGACGTCGGGGTCCGAAGGGAGCGGCCCGCGAGCGCCAGGGCTATGCTCCCGTTGGCCTGGCTCCCAGGGCTGCTGCGCCGTGTCTCTTCGCAGCGGAGGGTCCTGAGGAGGAGGAGGAGGAGGAGGAGGAGGAGGAGGAGGAGGAGGAGGAGGAGGAGGATAGGAGGGGAGAGGAAGGACTTTTCAGAGGGAGGAAGGACGAGGACAAGGGCGGGGAGGTCCAGGCCCCTTCCCCAGACCCAGGCCCCCTCGAGTTATGAAACAATCACGACGGGAGGTTTCTTCATCATTTTTGGCCTCTGGGGGCCCTTACCGGCCCTCGGGACCGTCAAAAAACGACTCAGGACGAACAACCGGTTCCGGGGGATGGGTCCAGACCGCTGGGGGTCGACGTCATGAAAAATTCATGACGTCGGGGGTCTGGGGACCCGCCTTCGTCTCGTCCCGAGCCGTTTGTTGACATTCCTGGGAGAACCGAGGGCCCCTGGAGGCCGAGAAACTGCCACAACCACAAAACGCGCCGCCGCAATCTTCGGCCACAGCGAGAGGAGGTGGGGGGGGTCCCAGCGCCTGACTGCAACGCAAGGGGAACGGCCCGAAAAACAGAGCCCCTCCTGAGCCCAAAATGGTCCTTACTCCCACAGCCCATCAGACTTCCCCCCTGAGCTCTCCGCCGCACCTCTGCGCGCAAAGACCTAAACTTCCTCCTCCTCTTCGTCCTCCTCCTCCTGGTTTCCTCCTCCTCCCTCCTCGTTCCTCCGGCTCCACAGTCGAATCCCCCCCTGCGTTTGTATGGATTTTGTTTTTCTTGGTTTGTTTGTCTTTTTCTTTTTCCCAACCATCCTGTGGTGTTGAGTCCTGGTTTTGAAGAGACATCGCCCCGCGTCACTCCTCCCGTTGCCCCCTCCCTCCTCCCTCCTCCCACTCTTTGCCTCTGCCCTCCGCATGTCTCTGCACACCCATTGCAGCGTTTCGTAACCCCATACAGAGCTCCACCGAGAGTCCCAGTGGCAGGGTTCGCATGGCACCACCGCACCCATGTCGGCACACCCCTTACACGTTGCGTGGCCCCACATGGAGCTCCACCGAAGGCCTGAGCGGCAGACTTCGCATGGCGCCACTCACACGCTTCGTGGCCCCATAGGGAGCTCAACCGAAGGCCCACGCGGCAGGGTTCGCATGGCGCCACCGCACAGATTCCGGCGCATTTCTCACACGTGTCGTGGCCCTATAGGAGCTCCACCGAAGGCCCACGTGGCAGGGTTCGCATGGCGCCACCGCACCGATTTCGGCACCTCTCACACGTTGCGTGGCCCCACAGGGAGTTCCACCGAAGGGCACAATGGCAGGGTCCGCATGGCGCCAACGCACCCATTTCGGCACACCCCTCACACGCTTCGTGGCCCCGCAGGCAGCTCCACCGAAGGCGGGGCTCACAGCTGCTGCATCCAGAATTACATATGGTCGTGTCCGTCGCCAGGATTTTGTTTTGCGGGGGGTCGACTTCTGGCCCGAATCGTCTCAATCTTATCATGTCATGTTTTGCTGGGTATGGCCAGGGGTGGGCCTGCGGCTTCGGTGGAGGGGTGTCGCCCTGCCGTTGTTCACACTTTCGATTGTGCGAATGTCGCGGAATCGGATGTCGCACCTCCCCCCCTTTGCTTATGGTGTTGTTTTTCCCAACCATCCTGTGGTGTTGGGTCCTCGTTGTGATTTGTTTCCCTCTGCGAGCCAGTGGGCAGGACCGAGGGCGGCGACAGTTAGCCGACATGCGCACAAGATGTGCGACAAACAAGACTGTGCTTGGCTGACCTACTTGTTAGGTTAAGTACAGTCTTCTCAAACAGATCCAGTATCAACATCCGTCGGCCTAGCGAGCGGGGCCTCGTCCTCATCTGGGGCGATGGCCGTGTGGATCTGGCGTAAGCCTACGACCTCGGCAGCGGGCCGAACCGAGGAGGCAGCCTGGGAGGGGGAGGGGTACGCGGTCTCCACCTCCGCTGCGAAAACATCAAAAAGTTCAACTTCCTCTTGGGGCTCTGGAGCGACAATGCCAGGCTGCTGCAGAGAGGAATGGCCGTCTGGCGCCTGTGGGGTTCTCCCGCGCGCCAGTTCACGCGCCTGGATGCGAGCCAGAACCGCTAGCGTCCCAGGCGTCTGCACCAGTCCCTCCATCCCGAAGGCAGGCCGAGAGACCTCTGGGGGAGGCGGAGTGGTGGCAGCATAACAAAGATAGTTCACTCCTCTTCGAGAAGTGGACGAAACACGATCCTCCTCGTTCCTATAGTGAGGGCGGAGGCCAGACATGATCCTGGGGAGGGTCGTCTTGGCCCCTGGCAACTTCTTGCCGATACATTCTTGACCAAGCTTGAAACATCGGCGAGACGTGTAAGCCCCACACGTGGTACAAAAAAAAATCATGCTTGATACTTTCTGCTCGCGCGTGACGAACGTGTGCGCAAGAGTGTGGCCCTTGGCGAAATCCAGAACACCCTTCCAAGTACGATTCGGCCCTCAGCAGCCCAGTTCAGGCCGGCTGTCAGGGTCACTACTAAACTGAAGGCATCGCAGACACCTGGCACGGCCCCCATCGAGATTTTCCCAGTGGTGCCAGCCTCCAGTCCGTAAAAAATTACATCTCGGTCCAGACTGGGGCCACTCGAATTTCTCGACAGGGGAAACACACAAAACTTTGGCCATGACCTTGGTCGCGAAAACTAATTTATCAAGATCATCGCTAACTTCTTGGTACACCGCAGGAGAGGCCTGAGGGTGGAGGATGAGAGCTTGCTTGGCTAAGGCATCCTCAGCTTGGCTACCTATAGCGATCCTTCTCTCAGGCCCTGGGAGACTATCGATAACCGCTTGAGAGCGGTGGGCTGGCGTGTGAATAACCTTGTACTCACGGCCCCGTTTCTCATGCAGAGAAGCCCCGCGGCGCATTCCCGCGTAGCGGTGTTTTCTCGAGATCTGATGCTGCACAGGCGCGTTACACAACTTAGTGACGGTGGCACAATCAGAATAACGATCCCCGCTGTGTTCAACAAACGAAGGCACCAGCGCCATGGCTTGGTGCTCAGCCGCCTGCGGGGTCTGCTGGAGCACGTCCAGCACCGTTCCTTGAGCATAGGCCACAATCGACCCTGACGGGTCCAAAAAGACCCAAGCGAAGGCGGCCCGAGACAAATCCCTCACAACATGACGAGCACAAGAACCGTCCATACAAATGTCCAGGCCCTGGAGGTCAATGGAGTCCCAAACAATTTCCTGCCCCTCGGGATTGAACAGCTTTGGGTTGGGGTCGGAGCTGGGCGGAGGGAGCTTCGACCCTGGATGGTCCAACTTGAGCTCGTCCCAGCAGCAGTGATCCGCGCTCTCGGTCGCCTCCAGCAACCATTCGGGATGATCAACAGCCGCATCTTGCCGAGCCTGGACAGCATCGTGATGCTGACATTTCCAGACGCGGTGCCTGACTCCGTCAGGCTCGCCACAGAGTGGGCACCTGCCATCGCAGAAGTAGCCTGCAGCTCGGGCTCTGGCTCTGGTCCAGAGTCCTTCACAAAACGCAGCGGTGACAAGGTATTTTCCCTCGGGGCCAACTTTTTGGACTCGGGGCACAACAATCGGGCCAAGGGTTCCGTGCAAACACGCGTCCCATTGAAGGACGGCAGGAGCCTAGCCAAAACTCTCTCATGGTGTCGTTGAGCGCCGAGCTGCAGCAACTGACCTAGAAGGGCAGGCGAGTTATACCCAATATGCACGACTCTATCAGCGTCGTCAAGCCACGTGAGAGCAGAAACACGACGCCACCCAATACGATTCAACGACAAATGCATTCTCTGGATGGGCCCTCGCGAACACTTCCAAGTGACCCCTTCATCCATGGGGACAGCACACCACATCTGACATATGTCCTTAATGTTGTAGTAAGAGGAGGTGGGGGAAGTGAGGGCAGTCCAAACGATGCGCGCCCAGTGCAACGCTGGCGCAACTCCCGCCCTCCAGACAGGGTCCCCCGAGAGCGCTAACTTGGCGTGAAACGACACCCCGCGGTGACAAGGAGGCTTGTAGGTCAACATGACTCTTTGAGCTTCCTGAAGCTCAGTGTCGTTTAACCCTCCGACGGCAGCACCAAACGTAGCAGCAGGGGAAACACCCGCAACATAAATATTGCCAATCCGCCCCTTCTGGCGAGGCAAACGATCACGGTACCTTTTCAAAATCTTGTGCCGGGCGTGCATCTGCCTGAGACGCTGCCGACGTTTCCACCCCGCGTTTTTGGCCCCCCGTCGCTGTCCTGCCGCCAGGTCCGTGCCCAGCACCACCGCACTATTGGTGACAGTGCCCGCCATGCCGCCGAGCAGCCTGTCGAGCTTACGTGCAAGGGGCAACGAGCTAGCGAACGTGGTAAGCTTGTCCGCCTGCAACTGCACCTTCAAATAATCGCGAAAGATAATGTACATGGCCGCTGCAGCCCTGCACATTCGGTCGAGAACCTCGGTCTCGGATTCACCTTCCGTAGTAAGGGAGTCGTCGTCAACATAGCTGCTCAGGGGGACCAGCGGGTGCTCCAAAGTGAACTGGTCGAAAGCCTCTATGCTATAAATCTTGACAAACAAATCATTAAACATGTCACCCGCTGGCAATCCCGACTGGGCAAAGACGGGGGAGTCGGCGCACTGCGCACCCAGTCTCAAAAGCCTGGGTCCCCGCCAGAAAATGTACGTCGTTTTGACAATCACAAGGTTAAAACCGTGGGCCAAAGCGCGGGTCTTCAACACATCCAAATCGAAACTCTCGTAGTATTTGGTCCCATCCCAAATCACCCCACCGCATGCTTGCCAGAATGCGCCGCCACCTCGGCCCTGGTAGCCTGATGCCACACGGCATCTTCAGAACTGCGACCTGGACCGAACGCCCAGAAACGTCTGGGGAAATTATCATTAAAGCTGAGAAGCTCGGGTCTTCTCAGTCGCTCCCAAACGAGCACGGGCCCAGCACACAACAAGATGGGTCGAAGCCCCCCTTTCGGTTTTTCGAGGAGGGGGAAGAGCATCCAAAACAGCTGCTTGGGAAAGAGCCTTAAACTTTCCACAGCTTGATACAGCGCCGACAAAATTTCAAGAGCCGCGTCCGACACCAGCGACAATTGACGAGGATGCACTCCATCTAAAGATTGCGCCGTCAGAGGAGAGAAGCTAGCACTGGCACTGCGAATAGCTTCAGGCGAGGTCCTCGGAAGGTGAACACGATCTGGGACCTCAACGAGCGCTGGCTTGTCAGACGCATGCCAAAAACGAGAAAGCGTGTCACGCTCAGCCCTCAGCAGAGCCTGAGGGTCGCTACTGAACTGACCTGGGGACGACTCGACAACCGTGGGGACCCACTTCTGTTTCAATTTAGTGAGCCTGTGCATGGTCCTAGCACCCCCTTTCAACGCCTTCCCCTGCCATTCATCCCATGAGTCCTGCTTGGCCTTCCCGAGGCCCTTCTGCGCTGCTACGCGGTCGTCCCCCCACGAGTCGAGGTACTCGCGCAGCTCTTGCACCCATCGCTCGAGCGAGGACGGAGGCCATTGCTGCAAGAGAGTCCTAGCCGACTGGACCGTCGCATCCAGCCTGGCAGACAAGCCCTCACCAGGACACGGTTCATTTAAAAGTTGCTGCACCTGCTGAGCGGCGTCACTCGCCAAGCTCTCGCCCCGCACAGGGTCCGTCGCAACGTCTTGCGCGGCCGCCAGCAGCCGTGTCGCCACGCCGAGAGTCTCTGAAACATGCTGCGATAACCAAACCCATCCGTGGCTAACCAGCTCGGTGCAATCACTTTTAGGGGTAGAAAAGATAGGGACCCAAACAGCTTTAGGCGTCACACCTTTGAGCCCTTTATCCTTAATCGGCACCCCCAGAAAACTTTCAAGTTCAAGCTCCAAGCAATTAGAGAACGCCTGCCACGCCTTCGTGAGGAGTTCCCAAGCGAATCCAAGGGGGCTCTCGAGGGCAGCTCGGGCCGCGGTTTGGCCATATCTCTCGGGACGTTCCAATCCTGTGGCTGAGGCTGCGGACCGTATGGTAGCTCCACTGGGAGTCTCTGGTGACAACGGTACACTAGCTGATACAGACGCGTGGCCCGACCTTTGAGCTGCAATCGCACTGGGTGGTGACAACGTTCCTCACCTCACCTCACCTCCCGCGCTCCTCCCCCGCTTCCGTCCTTCCATCCCTTTGCCTCTGTCCTCCGCATGTCTCTGCGTCGGCACCCCTCACACGCTTCGTGGCCCCACATGGAGCTCCACCGAAGGCCCTAGTTGCAGAGTTCGCATGGCGCCAACGCGCCCATTTCGGCACACCCTTCACACGCTTCGTGGCGCCATAGGGAGCCCCACCGAAGGCCCCAGCGGCAGGATTCGCATGGCGCCACCGCGCTCAGTTTGGCACACCCCTCACACGTTGCGCGACTGCACAAGAAACTCCACCGAGGGCCCCAGCGGCAGGGTTCGCATGGCGCCACCGCACCCATGTCGACACACTCCTCACACGCTTCGTGGCCCCATAGAGAGCTCCACCGGAGGCCCAGGCGGCAGGAATCGCATGGGGCCACCGAGCCCAATTCGGCACACACCTCACACGCTTCTTGGCACCAGACGGAGCTCCACCGAAGGCCCCAGTGGCAGGGTTCGCGTGGCGACACCGCACAGATTTCGGTACACCCCTCACACGTTTCGTGGCCGCACAGGGAGCTCCACCGAAGGTCCGCCCCAGCGGCAGGGCTCGCATGGCGCCGCCGCACCCACTTCGGCACACCCCTCACACGTTTCGTGGCCCCATACGGAGCCCCACCGAAGGCCCCAGTGGCAGGGTTCGCATGGCGCCACCGCACGGCACACACCCCGCACGTTCTGTGACACCATAGGGAGCTCCACCGAAGGCCTCATCGGCCGGGTACGCATGGCGCCCCCGCGCCCAATGCGGCACACTCCTCCGCGTTTCGTGGCCGCACAGGGAGCTCCACCGGCAGCCGCAGCGGCAGGGCCCGCTGGCGCCACCGCACCCATTCCGGCACACCCCTCACGCGTTTCGTGGCCCCACAAGTGGCTCCACCGAAGGCGTGGCTCACAACTGCGGTACTCACAATTGCATATGGTTGGGTTTTTTCGCCAAGATATTGTTTTGAGGGGGCAGAGAAAATTATCCTGGCGAAAGACCCAGCCATGTGCAGTTGTGAGCTGCAGCTGTGAGCCCCGCCTTCGGTGGAGCTCCCTGCGGGAGCACAAAACGCGTGAGGGGTCGTGCCGAAATGTGGGCGGTGGCGCCGCGCGAACCCTGCCACTGGGGCCTTCGGTGGAGCTCCCTGCGCGGCCGCGAAGCGTGCGAGGGGCGCGCCGAAGTGGGCGCGGCGGCGCCAGGCGAACCCGCGCGGAGCGGAACGGTGGGGGGCGCAAGGAAGCCATGGCAAGACCAAGTGCGCTGCAAACTCTCACCGCCACATGCGCAAACAACACGGGGCCCAATCTGCTGAAATCTGCGCGCCGCGGGCCACGCGCAAACCCGCGCGCGAAGGACAGCGACGGCGACGGCGAAGGAGCAGAGCGGCACGGGCTGAGGGCCAGTCAACCCCTGACGCCTCTGCACCCGAGATGCGCAACCAGGATGCGAGCCTGCGAACGCAAATGTCGCGAAGCCCGTCGGGGCCAGGCGCCGGGGGCACCTGCCGACGCGGGAAGCCTCGAAGCTTCGGCCTTCTCTTGCGAGCTTGTTCGAGGAGGGGCGGGGAGGGCGAGGAGATGGCACGGGGCGCAGGCAGCAGCGAGCCGAGGACGGAGGGACCGGGCGGGAAGCGAGATCCGCGAGGCCCAGGGAATCCCAGGGCCGCGTTCTGTGGAAATTCGGCGAAGGGGGGCTGGATCCAGAGACTCTTGGGCGTGGCTTAAGGGGGGGTCATAAATGGGGGGGTCAGAAACGGTCCCCTTTCGTGCCCCTTTCGGGCCCCTCCGGAGCCTCAGAGGGGCTCGTTTAAGTACCGTTTGGGCACCTTTTCGGGTCACCCTCGCCACGCCCCCACTTATGACCCCCCCATTACGAAACGCCCAGGACTCGGGGCCAGCCTGCGGGCCGCCAGCTCCGGGAGGGCCAAAGCCTCCTCCGCAGCAGCACCGAGACGGGGCGTAAGGGGCTCCCAAACAGCGAGGTGAAGTGTCGCAGCCCTCATCATCTGCGCGGCGTTCAAAGAGACCAGATGCGGAATGGGCGGGCCACCCTGGGCAGAGAGCTGACGCCGGCCGCCTCGGGGCAGCGATCAGAACGAGGCGCGATATAGCATGGCGAGGGCGACGGCCTCTTGATGGGAAGAGAGGCGGGAAGGGGCAGGAACCGACCCACGTGCGAGATGACAGAGGGGATGCGGGATGTGTAGAGAAAAGCGCGCGCACGGATCGGGGCGCCCAGTCGCTGCGAGGTCAGCGCATCTCGAGCGCCACTTCGCAACCGGTGACCTGTAGCCCTGATCAGAAACTTGATGGGCCAACCGCGTCCACAAATACTTCAGCATCGCAACGATCTCAATATCTTGCTACTGAGGTGTGTTTGAGAGAACGGCCTTCTTATTAACTTCTTATGATCATCCGACACACTATGAGGGAACGCGTCGGCTAAGGGGACAATGATGCACTTCCGAGTCTTTCCAGCAAGCGTAGATACGCTCTTGGCCACCGAAAAGATGCGAAACCTGATCCTCAGGTGTCGCGCGAAACGGGTCGGCCGCCAGCGCGAGGAGACACCCCGAGCTCGGACATCCGTGCATCATGCTGCACATGGCCCAAATTAGAAGTGCAACATCTGAGCGCAGTGCACCGCGGCAGCATGCCCCCGAGAGAAGAAAGGAAGTGAAAAGCTGTAGCGGCGGTGGCAGGACCATGGCATCGATTACTTGGAGGATCCAGCTGCGCGCCGAGCCGGGAAGGCCCGACCGAAACCGAACCCTGCGAGGAGGGGCGCGGCTGCGGGGATGCGCTGCTGCATGGAGTAGATGCGGCTGCGCGCGTCGAGCTCAATCACATTGTCTCCAAAGTTGCGGGTAGCCACGAAGCCCTTCTGGATGTGATTGACGACGAGGGGGAACTGACGACTGAGAGGCCTGATCGCGATGCCTGCCATGATATTGTTATCCGTGCGTTCGAGGCCCAGGGGGCGGTGCTCTGGGACCTGTCTGGCGACCCCGCGCGGCGAGTCCTCGGGGTCTTCTCCATGTAGAACGAAGGTGCCGAGCATGCTGTTGCACCCGTGAGGCATGGGGCCCCCTGCTAGCTGCCGCCGCAGAGCATCGCACAGCATCAGAGTTCCCAAAATAGAAGCTTGCCAAGCAACATAAGGGGAGCGCATTTGGCCCCCGGGGCAGAGCGAACCTGCTCAGCTCAGCCTAGTAGGACTGGACATCCATGAGCATGGGGGGCGGGCGGTCGGCGAGGTCGGCGCGGTTGGAGAGGCCGGAGAGGTGCGCGTCTGCAGCGATAGCGTCCACAGTCCTCTGCTCATAAGACTTGGCCCCAGTGTTCGGCCATCTTCTGGGAGATCTGCGCACGGGGAAGAGCGAAGCGCATCCGTCGGGGCGCAGGCCGATCCGCTGGGCCGAGCGGTTGAACGGCGCCCGCAATTTGCCGCGCTCTCCCAGCAAGCGGAATCGTTCACGCGTTTTTGCTTGCGCCCGCAAGCCGTCGGACGGCAAGCGTTCCCAAGCCGGTCTCTGCTCCTCCTCCGAGCCAGCGGGCTGAAGAACTTCAATGGCCGAAGCACAAGATGCAGGGTGCACAAGGAAGAGACTCGACGAGACCCCGCGTCCACAATGAGATGCTCTTTCGCACGATCATCTCTGAGCAGGCGGCAGGCAAGTGCCCGATCTTGGCGCCATGCAGCGCGTGCCATCGAGCGGGGGGGCATGAGTTTCGTCGTCGTCGTCGCGTTTGGCTCGTCCTTGAACGTCGCGTTTCGGGCATGTTTGGCGGCTGCTCCCATAACCATCTTGAACAATCGCAATCGCGTCGGAGGCGTCGTCATCGCCAGGTCCTACTTCCCCAGACATCATTTTAGGCACGCTTTGAAATCGGGATGCTTGAAGAGGGCTCTCGGGATCGGCTGCAGGGGGGCGGGTTCAGGCGGGCGATGGCGGAGAGCGGCCTGCAGCGGCGCATGGTCAGCAATGCTGCGCTGCTCCAGCGTCTCGGGGGGGTCCCGCACATTCGCGGAGACATGCGCGCGCGTGATCTGCCAGCCCGGGGACGAGACGGAGATCCTATCAATCTTAGATGCATGCTGTTGTGCAGCATTGTAGCGCGCGTCGTCGTTCGCCGAGATCTCGCGGAACTTCTGGATGAGGGGCTTCCAGGGGGATCTGCCTCGGCGGCGCCTTTCGGCTTGATTCAGGCAAGGGGCCGACTGGGAAGGGGGCATGGCAGGGCGGGGCGCTTCCCCCGAGGCATTGAAGCCCCCAGCAAGGACGACGAAGTAACGCTCTGGAGACCTCTGAGAGAGCTCGATGAACTGCTGAGGGCTGTTTCTAACGAATTGGATCTGGGCCCCCGCGAGGCCGAAGTTGCGGGCGCCAGCGTTAATGACGAGCGCGTGGTCTGCGTTGTTCGGGAGCTGGCCAAAACCGAGCACTGCGAGCAATGCCCCCCCCCAGAACCAAAACCTCCGAAGATTCTGAAGTGCCAGCACCGGGCCGCAAGGACATCCTCGGGAAGAACGCGATGACACCACCTTTTCTGCGATTGGGCCCAGCAAACGAAGCCCTGAATTCAAAGCCGGTTCTTGCCATGTGGAGAAAGTCATTGGCATCATCCACGGACCCAAGTGACTCTTGCACAGCAACGATGATGAAACCAACCACATGGCCGCGGAAATACTCCATCTCACGGGTTCGCATGTCTGGGCGGCGGTGGAACAGCGCTCTGGCGTTCCACGCGGCGGGGCCGAGCCCGGGAGAGCGAGCTGCGCGGGAAGGCAGCATCAGCAAACGGATCAGGTTGCTAAAGAGACCACTCTTCGGACCCAACTCCCCGCGCGAAGAACTGTTCGACGCTGGAGGCAAGCTCGGGCATGGGCGAACCGAGGGCGTCGAGGGCCTTCTGAACATACTCAATGCCAGGGGTCTCGTTCTGCCTCGGGGTAGCTACCAGGCGCGCGCGCCAATGCCGCGAAATATTACATGTGCGTCTGTCCGCGAAGAAGGACTTCTGAGGGTACTTGTCCGAGAGGAAACGCTTGGTTCTTTGAGGTCGAGCTCTCTGCGAATTCGGGCCAGGTTCCTGTCGCCTGACACGCGGGGCGTAACGTTCTGTCGTTGGGCCGAGTACGCGGGGAAGCGGCGGAAGGAGCCATCCGCGAGCTCGACGTCGCTGACGGCCTGAGCCACCATGCGGGCGGCCCACCCTTGACCGTGAAACGCGCGCCAGCGGGCCCCCGACGACCTGCCAGGCCTCGGGTTCGAAGTTGGGAGCAGCCAGCCACTCTGCAAGCCCCTCGCATGCAGCTTCGCGGCGGACGAGAGCGGCAGCACTAGATTCGAGGATGGTAGGGTCAGTTTTGCGATGGAAGGCGGCCGACGGCGCGACCCAGTGCGCGCCACTTTGAGGAAGCTCCTGAAATTCACGAATCTCTGTGGCCATGGCGTCGAGCTTGGAGTCCTGGATGTCGAGGCGGCGCTCAGCGGCGCCGATGCGGGCGTCGACCTGCTGCTCCAGGTTCGCGCAGTGCTTGGTGAGCGTCTCGGACAGGGTGGCGAGCCCACGTTGCATGTTCTGGATGGAGGCCATGACATCATTCCTGGTGACATCCACATAGGCGCGGAGACACTCGATGTCCGTCGGGTCACTGGGGCTGGGGCCGACGGCGTCGAAATCGTCGGGGTCCTGTGGGGGCTGCGGCTGCAGCAGCATTACCAGACAGATGACCGTGCGCAAGAGGTTGTACGCGCTGTGTAGCCTCCGAGGAGCCCTTGCCCCTTCTCGACTTGCCATCTGTGCGCTGGACCTTGGGCGGAGGTGTCGAAGCAACTGCGCCCACAGAAGCAGAACGACCGCCGCGATCCGCATGTGCCATGGGGCAAACATGCTATCCACAGAGAGCGCCGTGCTCAAGGAATGGAGGGGTCAGAGGGCGGAGAGAAACAAAGGTGCCCGCCTGCGCGCGACACGCAGGATCGCTCGAAGACAGAGCTGCCCGTTCAGATGGGACCTGTCCCAACTTGAGCCAAACTGGCAACGTGACCTCACCTCACCTCCTCCTCCCCCTCCTCCCTCCTTCCCCCCAACCACCGCATCCATGTTGGTACACCCCTCGCACGCTTCGTGGCCCCATAGGGAGCCCCACCGAAGGCCCAAATGCGACCGTTCGCTTGCGGCCACCGCACCCATGTTGGCGCGCCCCTCACACATTTCGTGGCCCCACAAGGAGCCCCACCGACGGCGCAAATGCCAGCGTTCGCATGCGGCCACCGCGCCCATTTTGGCAAACCCCTAACGCGTTTTGTAGCCCATAGGGAGCCCAACCGAAGGCCCAAATGCCAGTGTTCGCATGCGGCCACCGCGCCCATTCCGGCACGCTCCTCACACGTTTCGGGGCCCCATAGGGAGCCCCACCGAAGGCCCGCATGCGATCGTTCGCTTGCGGCCTCCGCACCCATTTTGGCTCACCCCCCCCCGCGTTTCGGGGCCCCATAGGGAACCCCACCGAAGACCCACATGCAAGCGTTCGTCTGCGCGCATTGCGCAAATTTTGGCACAACCCTCACTCACTTCGTGGCCCCATACGGAGCCCCACCGAAAGCCCGATGCGACCGTTCACATGCGCCCACCGCATCGTTTCGTGGCCCCACAGGTAGCCCCACCGAAGGCCCAAATGCCAGCGTCCGCATGCGCCCACCGCGCCTATTATGGCACACCCCTTACACGCTTCGTGGCCCAAGCCCCCCCGAAGGCCCAAATGCCAACGTTCGCACGCGCGCACCGCGCCCATGTTGGCACACCCCTCACACGCTTCGCGGCCTCTGGGAACCCCACCAAATGCTGTGCATACAACGGCTGTTTCACAACTGCATATGGTGGGTTCTTCGCCAGGCTATTTCCCAAGCGTCCTGTGGTGTTGGGTCATCGTTTCGAAAAGACAGCGCCCCGCGTTTCCTCAATCACTCCTCCTCCTCCCCCTCCTCCCCTTCCTGCCTCTGCTCTCTCACACGCCCATTTCGGCGCACCCCTCGCACGCTTCGTGGCCCCATAGGGTGCTCCACCGAAGGCCCCCCGTGGCAGGGTCCGCATGCAGTTCCACCCCCATTTCGGCGCACCCCTCACACGTTTCGTGGCCTCATAGGGTGCTCCACCCAAGGCCCCACTGGCAGGGTCCGTATGCAGTTCCACCCTCATGTCGGCGCACCCCTCACACGTTTCGTGGCCCTATAGGGTGCTCCACCGAAGGCCCCAGCAGCAGAGCCCGCGTGCAGTTCCACCCCCATTTCGACGCACCCCTCGCACGCTTCGTGGCCCCATAGGGTGCTCCGCCGAAGGCCCAAGTGGCAGGGTCCGCATGCAGTTCCACCCCCATTTTGGCGCACCCCTCGCACGTTCCGTGGCTCCAGAAGGTGCTCGACCGAAGGCCCCCGTGGCAGAGCCCGCGTGCAGTTCCACCCCCATTTCGGCGCACCTCTTACACGTTTCGTGGCCGCATCGGGTGCTCCGCTGAAGGCCCCAGTGGCAGGGTCCGCATGCAGTTCCACCCCCATTTCGGCGCACCCCTCACACGCTTCGTGGCCCTACAGGGTGCTCCACCGAAGGCCCAAGTGGCAAGGTCCGCATGCAGTTCCACTCCCCCATTTCGGCGCACCCCTCGCACGTTCCGGCCCCATAGGGTGCTCCACCCAAGGCCCCCGCGGCAGGGTTCGCATGTAGTTCCACATCCATTTCGGCGCACCCCTCACACGTTTCGTGGCCCCATAGAGTGTTCCACCCAAGGGCCCAGTGGCAGGTTCTGCATGCAGTTCCACCCTTCATTTCGGCGCACCCCTGCCACGCTTCGTGGCCCCAAACGCCCTAGTGGCAGCGCCCGCGCGTGGATACACCCTGCATTTCGGCGCGCCCCTCACACGTTTCGTGGCCTCGCATGGGGCTGCACCGACGGCTCCGGTGGCAGCGTCCGCAAGGCGTACCCATGCAAATTTTGGCGCACCCGTCGCACGCATCGTGGCCCAGAGAGAGGTTCACCGATGACGATACCCACAACTGCGTTACACACAGCTGCGCATTGTTTGGTCCTTCGCCAGGATGCTTTTCTCCCAACCAGCCTGTGGTGGTGGGTCCTCGTTCTGAAGACACAGCGCCCATCGGCCCACCCATCCTACTGCCCCATCTCTCCTCTATTTCTTCTGCATCATCATCATCATCATCATCATCATCATCATCATCATCATCATCATCATCATCATCATCATCATCATCATCATCATCATCATCATCGTCATCATCATGGTTGGGTCCTTCGCCAGGATTCTTTTCTCCTAACCATCCTGTGGTGGCGGGTCCTCGTTTTGAAGAGACAGCGCCCCGCGGCCCACCCATCCTACTGCCCCCATCTCTCCTCCTTTTTCTTTTTCTTCTTCCTCATCATCATCATCATGGTCAGGATCATCGTCAGCCCCGTTGTTATTACCATCATCATCAACATCATCCTCCTCCTCATCATCATCATCATTACCATCACCATCGCCATCATCATGATCACCATCACCATTACCATCGCCAACATCATCATCACCACCATCATCATCGTCGTCGCCATCGTCATCCTCATCGTCATCGTCATCGTCGTCGTCGTCATCATCATCATCAGCATCATCATCATCACCACCAACCCCACCACCACCACCACCACCACCATCATCATCATCATCATCATCATCATCATCATCATCATCATCATCATCATCATCATCATCATCATCAACCCATCATCGTCATCACGATCATCATCAACCGTGCGACACCCGTTACAGCGCTTCGTGGCCCCATAGGGAGCTCCACCGACGGCCCCAGTGGGGTGACCGCATGCGTCCGCCACACCTAGTCCAGCGTTTCGTGGCAGGGCCCCATAGGGAGCTCCACCGACGACCCCACTGGGGGTGCCCGCATCCGTCCGCCACACCCAGTGCAGCGCTTCGTGGCCCCATAGGGAGCTCCACCGAAGGCCCCAGTGGGGGTGCCCGCATGCGTCCGCCACAGCCAGTGCAGCGCTTCGTGGCCTCATAGGAAGCCCCACAGAAAGGCACCACTTGGGGTGCCTGCATGCGTCCTCCACAAGTACAACGTTTCGTGGCCCCATACGGAGCTCCACCGACGGCCCCTGCGGGGGTGCCCGCACGCGCCCGCCACAGCCAGTACAGCGCTTCGTGGCCCAATAGGGGGCCCCACCGAAGGTCCCCGTGGGGGGTGCCCGCATGTGCCCACAACACCCAGTACAGCGAGTCGTGGCCTCATGGAGAACCCAACAGAAAAGGCCCCATTGGGGGTGCCCGAATCCGTCCGCCACACCCACTGCAACGTTTCATGGCCCAATAGGGAGCTCCACCGAAGGCCCCAGTGGGGGTGCCCGCATGCGCCCGCGCAGCGATTCGTGGCCTCATAGGAAGCCCCACAGAAAGGCACTACTTGGGGTGCCTGCATGCGTCCTCCACAAGTACAGCGTTTCGTGGCCCCATAGGGAGCTCCACCGACGACCCAGTGGGGGTGCCCGCACGCGCCCGCCACACCCAGTACAGCGCAGCGCTTCGTGGCCCAATAGGGAGCCCCACCGAAGGTCCCCGTGGGGGGTGCCCGCATGTGCCCACCACGCCCAGTACGGCGCTCCGTGGCCTCATAGGGAGCCCCACAGAAAAGGCCCCACTGGGGGTGCCCGAATGCGCCCGCCACACCCACTGCAATGTTTCGTGGCCCCATAAGGAACTCCACCGAAGGCCCCAGTAGGGGTGCCCGCATGCGCCCGCCACACCCAGTGCAGCGATTCATGGCCCAATAGGGGGCCCCACAGGAAGGCCCCACTGGGGGTGCCCGCATGAGTCCGCCACATCCACTGCAATGTTTCGTGGCCCCATAGGGAGTTCCACCGACGGCCCCAGTGGGGGTGCCCGCATGCGCCCGCCACACCCACAGCGCTTCGTGGCCCCATAGGGAGCTCCACCGAAGGCCCCAGTGGAGGGGCCCGCATGAGCCCGCCACACCCAGTACATCGCTTCGTGGCCCCATAGGGAGTTCCACCAGGGAGGCCCCAGTGGGGGTGCCCGCATGCGCCTGCCACACCCAGTGCAGCGCTTCGTGGCCCCATAGGGAGCTCCACCGAAGGCCCCAATGGGGGTGCCTGCATGCGCCCGCCACACCCAGTACAGCGTTTCGTGGCCCATCGGGAGATCCACCGGAGGCCCCAGTGGGGGTGCCCGCATGCGTTCGCCACACCCCGTACAGCGTTCCGTGGCCACATCGGGAGCTCCACCGACGATCCCAGGGTCGCAGCCCGCTTGCGCCTCCTCCCCCACCCAGTACAGCACTTCGTGGCCCCATAGGGAGCCCCACCAAAGGTCACAGCGTCGCAGCCCGCATGGGCCTCCCCCATCCAGTACAACGCTTCGAGGCCACACAGGGAGTTCCACCCAAGGTCTCAGGGGTGCACCCACTCCCACTCCCCACCGAGTGCAGCGTTTCGTGGCCCCACAAGGAGCTCCACGGAAGGTCCCAATGTCGCAGCCATCATGCGTCTCGTCCACCCAATACAGCGCTCCGTGGCCCCATAAGGACCTCCACCGAGGCCCCCAGTGGCGCAGTCCGTATGCGTCTCACAGCGCTTCGTGGCCCTATAAAGGGGGCTCCACCGAAGACAGTACCTACAACTGCGGTGTTCACAACTGCATATGGTTGGGCCCTTCGCCAGGCTAGCTTATTTGTTTCTGTCACCCCGCCATCAGCACCAGCACTAAGGAAGGGGAGGCCCTGTCCACTCCCCTCCTCCCCTCCCTGGCATTTCAATCGCATTGCCTTGGCATTGCGATGCAGTGGCATTGCATTGCAATCGCTTTGCGTTGCATTGCCTTGGCGCTGCAGCGCACTTGCATTGTATTGCAATTGCGTTGCAGCGCATTGGCATTGCATTGGCATGGCATTGCAACCGCATTGCATTGCATCGCATTGCGCTGGATTGCATTGCGTTGCCATCCTCCCTCTTTTGCCCCAAGACCCAGGAGGGAGAAGGGAGTAGAGGTGGGGGGAAGCGGGGGAGGGCCCGCATCCGTCCTCTTCCTCCTCCCCCTCCATGGACCCCCAGATGCTGGAGGTTATTAAAGTAGTAGCACTCGATTGCTACAGTCATGTGCTAACAGTCGTGCAGTATGCGATAGTAATACTCATGTATTGTACGAGCAGTGCTCTAGTACTGACTGTTGTGGGTACTGTAGTAGTGTAACAATCGTAATGCTCTGCTGCTGCAGCATTTTAGAACTGCCGTATTAGGATGCATTAAAGAAGTGGCAGCACTGTAGCAGTCCTGTAGCTGTAGTAATAGGACGAAAGTCTTGCAGTAAAGAACACTATCTAGTACTTGCTTTAGTAGTCGCGCTGAAGTGTTGTAGTAGAAACGGTTCACTACTGTAGTACTCGAGCACAGAAGAAGTATCCTCGAACTGTAGCGCTTTAGCGATCGAGGTGTAGGAATAGTGATGTACGGATGTGGGTTTGTGCTGTACTATTGTAGCAGTGGCGCTGCAGAAGCAATGCTCTGATACAGTATTCGTAAGAGGAGTACCCTAATATTGCCTGCAGTGGGTGTACTACAATACTGTAATAAGAATACGCCATGGCCGTCGTATCGCAGCACGGTTGTAGTATTCTAGTACTGTAATGCTGTAGGGTGACACTGTAATACTCGTCGTAACATACGACTGTAGCAATAGTACTGCCGTAGTGATACTCTAGTTCTGTACGGGTAATGCTCGACTATTGGCAGTCGTAGTAGTGAAACTCTGAAGATGGACTACTCAAGCACGGCAGCCGTACCCTAGTACCGGGTGCCGCAGTCCCGATTGCAGACGTGATAATACTGGGGTGCCGTAGTCGTGGTATCACTGTAACCGTGGCTGTAGGAGTAGCGCAGTGTTGTAATACATGGTGTTGTAACAGCACTCTTGTACGGTGGAACTGAGGTAATAGTAATCGTAGTGTAGGAGTACGAGTACTGAGTGCGGAAATTGTAGTAGTAGCAGTAAACGTAGTCGTAGTAGTAGTCGTAGTAGTAAGTCGTGATAGTAGTAATCGTAGTAGTAGTAGTAGTAGTAGTAGTAGTAGTAGCAGCAGTAGTAGCAGTAGTAGAAGTAGAAGTAGAAGTAGAAGTAGAAGTAGAAGTAGAAGAAGTAGAAGTAGTAGTAGTAGTAGTAGTAGTAGTAGCAGTAGTAGTAATAGTAGAAGTAGTGGTAGTCGTACTA
>CAUYUJ010015385.1:212104-214604 GCA_963575745.1 Prorocentrum cordatum | reverse complement strand
AAAGAAAAGGAAGAAAAGAAGGAGAAAGAAGAGAGAGAAGGAGAGGGAGAAGAGAAGATAAGAGAGAGAGAGGATAGAGAGGAGAGAGAGAGAGGAGAGAAGAGAGAGAGGAGAGCGGAGGAGAGGAAAAAGGAGAGAAGAAGACGCAAGCAGGATAGATAGAGATGAGCGGGGGAGAGAGAGAGAGAGGACGGCAGGAGGAGGATAGCGGAGGGAGGGAGGGGAGAAGAGGAGAGGAGAGAGAGCCGTACAAGCATTTTAGAAGAGAATAGGGGGGGGGAAAGCCAAGGAAAGGAACGGACAGAACAACGAGGGGGGGGAGAGCGAGACGCTGGGCAAAAAGAGGAAGAGGAGCGATGGAGGAAGAGAGGAGGGAGAGAGAAGCAGGGAGAGGGAGGCGCGGAGCAGGAGGAGCGAGGAGAGGTCGGGAGCGGGTAGCAGCAGAAGAGCGAGCTCACACAGGCGCCAGGAACTACGCTCCGCCGTGACTGTACGGTTTGCCAGGCGGTCCAAACCCGCCACCACTATTCCGAATTGCCCCGCAATGGGCCCGCCAGCAGCGCCCCTGGCGGCAGCGGCTGCCTGGCGCCCAGGCCCGCGGACAGGTCCACGACGAACCCGTGGCCCCTGCACTCCGCCGACGCAAGAGCGAGCAAGATCTTCTTCTTGTCGTCCAGGACGCGGAACCATCGGCTCTCGCCGAAAAGAGCGTCGGCCGCGGCCACGGTCGGCATCTTCACCTGGTTCCGCAAGCAATACTCGAGAATGCCCTTCTGCCAGCCCACTGGCAGGGCGCGCGTTTGAACCGCCTCCCGCTGCAGAATGGCATCGTCGATGTAGTCCGACCACGCCGTCGCCGAAGCCTCCGCAAAAGCCTCGAAGGGGGGGCCGCGGATCTGCCGTGCCTCGACGCTCTCTGCGAACACGCGGAAGAACTCAGCCCCCGACTCCATGTTCAACAGGGCGCCCCCGCGCGCCGCCAACAGCCACCTGCTGCACTTGCTGAAAGGCGCGCCGTAGTCCGCCGAGTCCACGACGAAGGTCAGACACTGCCACTCGTCGGTTTCCTGCAATTCGTCGTGCGGGATGCTCTCCCCCGGCCCGCCCGTGCTCTCCACGAGAACGAGCTCGCTGTTCTGCGCCGCATACTGCAGGAGAATGCTGGCCGCGCTGGTGCCGCTGGCCCCCCGGCGCCTGAACGAATAGCTCCCCAAGAGCAAGGCTGGGCCCCCCCTGGCGCGCGCAGCAGCGCCTCTGGGGAGGCCGCCGATGCCCCGGATTCCGTCGTCCACGCTCCGCCCAGATCCGCCTAACGGCGCGCACCACCTCGCGAACACTTCAGCGCGCTGATTCGCCATGGTGCTCTTAGCCGCGTCCGTGCGGCAGTGGGCAGCGATGCGAAAACCCTCCGACAAGAGACCGTGCTTCTGGAACACCCTCTGCAATTCCGTGAGCACGGGCGCCGCGACGAGCATTCCGTCGCCAAACGCCGCCACCGAGAGCGCCTGGGGCATCGATTCCGTGACGTACGCGGCGTGCCCTTTGAGGACGGGGGGCATATAGGCGTCCACCCACTACCCGAAGAATCACAGCGCATGTCCACTAGCAACCGCGGCTGCATCGATCGCCTTCGGGGCTGGCCAAGCTGGCAACCAGTCATCTCCGATGACCTCGGGGTCTTCCTCGCGCGGCTGCTCCTCCTCTCCGAGCTCGCCGCCGTCGCCGCCGCTCTCCTCGGCAAGCTGGCGCAGGTCGTCAGCCTCCGCCTCCACGTCCGCGGCCGCCGCGTCGGCCTCTACTTCCGACGACGCCTTGCCGCGCTCCTCGCTCACTGCCCGACCCTCTCGGTCGCCGCCGCCAGCGGCGCCCTCGCGACGCGCGGGGTCTGCCGAGGCGTCGTCTTCGGCGCGCCCAGCAGCGCCAGCTTCCGGCAAACCTTCCAGCGGCCCTCGAGCTTCCTCCTCGCCCGCTGTCACAGCCGCCTCCGCGGCTCCCCTGGCACTCGAAGCGGCCGCCGGCCGCCGAAGAGCGGAGGCCGCGGCCGCCCTCTTACCCGCGCTCGAGGCCGGCGCCTCGGCCGGCCTCTTCTCGGCCCCGCTGGCGATGGACGACGGCGCCTGCCTGGATAGGCGCGCTCGGAGCGGCGACGAGCCTTCTACAGTGCTGGCCCGCGCCGCCGCAGGCGCCACGAAGTTGTCGAGGTCGAGGCGCCCCCAGCGGCTCCCATCCGGGAGCTTCGGCAGTTTTTTCGGGGCCATCAGCCGCGCCGAAGCGGGCCGCGCGCCGAGGCGGCCTGGCCGCGCGGGCCCACTGCGCCGCGCGCCTTGAGCCAGAAAACTCTGGAGGGCAGCCTACTGACCCCATCGGGGCCCTCTCGAGGCCCCCCGCGGTTCCCAAGGCACATGTCCACGGACCAAACAAAAGCCTGCCTGGTTGTCTCACTGCCCGCCCTCCGCAAGGAGTGAACCAGATAATGAATATTATGGCCCTGGTCTTTCTC
>CAUYUJ010015385.1:191608-212004 GCA_963575745.1 Prorocentrum cordatum | reverse complement strand
GAGAGAGAGAGAGAGAGAGAGAGAGAGAGAGAGAGAGAGAGAGAGAGAGAGAGAGAAAGCCCAGGATAGAGAATGCCGTGAAGGGTCGGTTTGCCCTGGCGGCCTGAACCAGAGAACCAGAATTCCGAATTGCCCCGCAATGGGCCCGCCAGCAGCGCCCCTGGCGGCAGCGGCTGCCTGGCGCCCAGGCCCGCGGACAGGTCCACGACGAACCCGTGGCCCCTGCACTCCGCCGACGCAAGAGCGAGCAAGATCTTCTTCTCGTCGTCCAGGACGCGGAACCATCGGCTCTCGCCGAAAAGAGCGTCGGCCGCGGCCACGGTCGGCATCTTCACCTGGTTCCGCAAGCAATACTCGAGAATGCCCTTCTGCCAGCCCACTGGCAGGGCGCGCGTTTGAACCGCCTCCCGCTGCAGAATGGCATCGTCGATGCAGTCCGAAGCCTCCGCAAAAGCCTCGAAGGGAGGGCCGCGGATCTGCCGTGCCTCGACGCTCTCTGCGAACACGCGGAAGAACTCAGTCCCCGACTCCATGTTCAACAGGGCGCCCCCGCGCGCCGCCAACAGCCACCTGCTGCACTTGCTGAAAGGCGCGCCGTAGTCCGCCGAGTCCACGACGAAGGTCAGACACTGCCACTCGTCGGTTTCCTGCAATTCGTCGTGCGGGATGCTCTCCCCCGGCCCGTCCGTGCTCTCCACGAGAACGAGCTCGCTGTTCTGCGCCGCATACTGCAGGAGAATGCTGGCCGCGCTGGTGCCGCTGGCCCCCGGGCGCCTGAACGAACAGCTCCCCAAGAGCAAGGCTGGGCCCCCCCTGGCGCGCGCAGCAGCACCTCTGGGGAGGCCGCCGATGCCCCGGATTCCGTCGTCCACGCTCCGCCCAGATCCGCCTAACGGCGCGCACCACCTCGCGAACACTTCAGCGCGCTGATTCGCCATGGTGCTCTTAGCCGCGTCCGTGCGGCAGTGGGCAGCGATGCGAAAACCCTCCGACAAGAGACCGTGCTTCTGGAACACCCTCTGCAATTCCGTGAGCACGGGCGCCGCGACGAGCATTCCGTCGCCAAACGCCGCCACCGAGAGCGCCTGGGGCATCGATTCCGTGACGTACGCGGCGTGCTCTTTGAGGACGGGGGGCATATAGGCGTCCACCCACTCCCCGAAGAATCGCAGCGCATGTCCACTAGCAACCGCGGCTGCATCGATCGCCTTCGGGGCTGGCCAAGCTGGCAACCAGTCATCTCCGATGACCTCGGGGTCTTCCTCGCGCGGCTGCTCCTCCTCTCCGAGCTCGCCGCCGTCGCCGCCGCTCTCCTCGGCAAGCTGGCGCAGGTCGTCAGCCTCCGCCTCCACGTCCGCGGCCGCCGCGTCGGCCTCTACTTCCGACGACGCCTTGCCGCGCTCCTCGCTCACTGCCCGACCCTCTCGGTCGCCGCCGCCAGCGGCGCCCTCGCGACGCACGGGGTCTGCCGAGGCGTCGTCTTCGGCGCGCCCAGCAGCGCCAGCTTCCGGCAAACCTTCCAGCGGCCCTCGAGCTTCCTCCTCGCCCGCTGTCACAGCCGCCTCCGCGGCTTCCCTGGCACTCGAAGCGGCCGCCGGCCGCCGAAGAGCGGAGGCCGCGGCCGCCCTCTTACCCGCACTCGAGGCCGGCGCCTCGGCCGGCCTCTTCTCGGCCCCGCTGGCGATGGACGACGGCGCCTGCCTGGATAGGCGCGCTCGGAGCGGCGACGAGCCTTCTACAGTGCTGGCCCGCGCCGCCGCAGGCGCCACGAAGTTGTCGAGGTCGAGGCGCCCCCAGCGGCTCCCATCCGGGAGCTTCGGCAGTTTTTTCGGGGCCATCAGCCGCGCCGAAGCGGGCCGCGCGCCGAGGCGGCCTGGCCGCGCGGGCCCACTGCGCCGCGCGCCTTGAGCCAGAAAACTCTGGAGGGCAGCCTACTGACCCCATCGGGGCCCTCTCGAGGCCCCCCCGCGGTTCCCAAGGCACATGTCCACGGACCAAACAAAAGCCTGCCTGGTTGTCTCACTGCCCGCCCTCCGCAAGGAGTGAACCAGATAATGAATATTATGGCCCTGGTCTTTCTCACCCCTTCCTCCCCCCGCCCCCCTCTCTTCCTCCTCCCTTCCTTCTCCCTTCCTCCTCCCAGTATCCCCTCTCCTCCTCCCGCCCTCCTCTCTTCCTCCTCCCCTCTTCCCCCCTCCCTCCCCCCTTTCTCCTTTATTCCTCCTCCCTTCCTCCTTCCTTACTCCTCTGTACCTCCCCCCTTACTCCTCTATTCCTCCTCCCTTCCCCCCTTCCTTCCACCCTCTTCCCCTCTTCCTCCCCTTCCGTGCTTCGGGCCGATCGGGGATTCGACTTTTCTGTTCCGTGGATGGGAACATGATCTACCTTTGTAGGCTCTGTTTACCTGTTGCAGGAGCGTGCCTATTGCTTCCATTAGGTCTCGCGCGCCTTTGCTGCTGCTGCTGCTGCAGTTGCTGCTGCCACACCAGGGGCCCAGGAGCGCCAGGCGAGCGAGCTAATCCGAGTCAAGGGGCGGCAACTGGCCCGCCACGCAGGCAAGCGGCAGCAGCAGCAGCATCAGCAGTAGATCTGCCAACGGCCGAACCCCTGGCATCTGTAAAATGGTCGTCGTCCTCCTCCTCCTCCTCCTCCTCCTCCTCCTCCTCCTCCTCCTCCTCCTCCTCCTCCTCCTCTTCCCTCCCCCCATCCTCCTACCCGCCCATCCTCTTCCTCCTACAGAGCGAGGGGGGGGAGGGAGAGCAGCAACAAGAGCAGCAGCAACAACCAGAACCTTCGGCGGACAGGAACCGCTCTTGCTCTAACAGGGCGCGCCCTCGGCGCGCGAAGACTGGCTTGAAATGCTGGCAACTGGCAGCAGCAGGAGCAGCATCCGCAGTTGATCTGCCTACGGCCGACCCCCTGGCAGGTGTGCGATGGCCCTCCTCCTCCTCCTCCTCCTCTTCCCCCTCCCCTTCTCCCCTCTTTTCCTCCTCCTCATCCACGGATCCCGATTCGCCTGCCTGGGGCGGCATCGGCGCAAGTTTCAAGTCTGTTGCGTCCTCGTGGACGCGCCCAGCAGAGTACGGCAAAACCCTCCTGCGTCTCCTGCTCCTCCTCCGCCTTGCTTTCCCCCCCATCCTTCCTCATTTTTTTGCAGAGCGAGTGTCAGACTCCCCTCGACTAAGCACCTCGCTCGCATTGTCCGTAGCAAACTTCCGAAGCTGGAAAAGCAAGGCCTGTGGACAACCCCCGTGAGAGACCGCCACGGGCTGTCACTGCGCCATTCCCCTGAACTCTAAACCGAGCGTCAGCCCGCAACTCGCAGTGCATATCTCGCGCGCTGGACCTCCCCCCGCCGCCTCGCTCTATCTCCTGCGCCCCCCTGCCTCCCGCGCCCCTCTCATCTCAGCGAGGCGGCCCCTGGGCGCCGGCCGCTCGACTGGAGAGCGCGCCAGGCGCCCCCGCCGCAAAGAAAAACACCACCGTGCCCCCGGACTCCTGCAGCGCGCACCTACGCGGCCTTGCGCGCGGACTTGCACACAGGGGCGCCGCCAATGCTGGCTCTCTTCGCCGCCAGAACCGCTGGGGAATGCGGCGTCGCCTTTGGAAACGACGCCGTGTCGCCCACCCTGGCCCTCTTGGCGGCCCCGGGCGCAGCCCGGGCGCACCCTTTCTGGTCAGTGCCGCCGGCCCCGCTCCCAGGCGCGCTGTCTGCTGCACCGCTGGCGCCCTCCGCCTCGCTCTCCCCGCTCACTGCGCGGCCGGCGAGGATCGCCTTCCCCGCGTTCAGAAGGATCTCGGGGATCAGGCGGCCCTCGAGCGCGGGAAACTCCTCCTTCGTCTTGTCAGGCTCCTCTGCGACGCTGATGAGGTTCTTCATGGCATCGCGGACCTTCTGCTTCTGCTGGGTCAGAATCCTCGACTGGCCTTTCGCCTCCCAAATCGACGACGTCACGTTCGCGCACCAGGCGACCAGGAAGAGCCGCTGTCGCAACTGTGACGTCATGGAGTCCACCTGCGACTCAAGATGGGGGTCGCGGTACACCTCCTTTATGAGAGAGAAGCCACCGATCACCTGGAGCGAACGCGGGGTGGCGAGGAGGAGCCGCGGCGGAATGTACTGGGAACGAGGGGAGCTCGGTGGGATGAGACAGCGGGGGACTGGTGAAGGAACACGAGGAGCTGGGGAAGACGGCGAACAAGGATCTGCGCACCTTGTTGACAGCATCAACCATCTTCCCACCCTTGCCGCCGAAGGTCTCCGGCATGTCCACGGTGCCACCGACAACCTTTAAGAACTCGGCCGCTTCCTGCAGCGTCTCGGGGATGGGGCTCCTCTCAAGAAGCTCCTTCGCGGCGCGCACGGCTGGCTCGGCGTCGAACCGCTTGACGGAGCGTTCAGCCCGCTCCTGCGCGACTTTCTCCAGCCATGGCACGGCCTGCGCGTGCAGCTCCTTGCTGGCCCCCACTGCTGCCTCCACATCTTCCAGAGAAGCGTCGAAAGTCTTCGCGATGACCGTCTGGAAGGCGCGCTCCGGCTGCGCCATGTCCCCGAGCTGGCGCACGGCGTCGCTCGCGTTCTCCCACAGCTCCAGGTTCAGCTCGCCCCCGGCCTGCTCGGCAAGCTCCTTGGCGTCGGCGACGGCCGCGACGCTGCACAGCCACATGTCCGCTTCCTTCCAGGTGTCCTCGGGCGGCTCCGCGCTCAGCAGCTTGGAGATATTCAAGAAGGCCTGCAATTCCTTCCGTTGCCACGCCGCCGAGTCCACGCGCTTCAGAGACTGTTCTGCTGCACCCTTGGCTCTGGCCAGAACGCTGTGGCCCAAGGCCCTGCGCACACGCGCCGCCGTGCCCAGCGCGAGGGAGAACAGCGACTGCAGCCCCTCTACGTTGTCTTCCGCAGACACTGTCACGCCAGAGACCTTCAACAACGCCTCGGGGCTCTCCTTCAAGAGGTCGCACAACCGATTGGCTGTCTTCACTGGCTGCTTCATCCCAGGTACGTCGAGACGGCTGTACGCGGCGATGTCGGCGATCTTCTTCAATGCCCCGAAGGCGGTCTCGTGGGGGCCCTTGATGCCATCAGGCGCCCACTCCTCGACGGTCGACCAGCCGTGCTCCAACTCCAGCCGCTCGACGCACGCGGCAGTCAGGAGCTCCTCTGGAGAACGCGTTTCGGCGCCCAAACTACATTGAGAAGGCGCGCTGCTGCAGCACCTCTGGCACAAGGTGTTCTCCTCATCATCCTCCTCCCTCCTCCGCCTCCACTTCCTCCTGATCGTTCTGGCGGTCCGGGGTCCGGGGGTGGTTCATCTGTCTGTGTCCTGTTTCTCGCTATCGGACAAGGAATCTTTCCTCAGGCCTGCTGCGGCTCGCCCCACCTCCTCGCGGGGCGAGCGCAAGAGCAACCCGAGGACCACGTCCTCGAACGCCGTGCCTCGACAGGAGGCAAACACAGGCAACGGCGAGGTCAAACATCCCATGCTCAAGTAGGAGAAAATAAGGCGCGCCGCAGCAGCACCGGCCAAACTAAAACCAATGGCGGATCGGAAACCCTCGAACCTCATCGAACGGACTCGCGATCTTGCGGAGGCCCGCCCGCGGCCTTCCCTGGCGAGTTGGTGCCGGTCGGCCTCCTGCAGCGCGCCCGCCTTGGGCGCGGCCTCCTTCTGCTTCTTGCAGGCGCGCGACACCTCCTCGGTCCAATTCTGCCACTGCTCCCCGGCGGCATGGCCCGTCACCTGCGCGAAGAGCTCCCGGGCTGCCTGGGCGCACTGGAGAGCAGCCTCCTCGTGGGACCGCATCTTCATGGCCGACTCCGCCCAACCAACGAGGACTTTGCCGCCCGGGCTCGTGTTCAAAGCGACGCCCAAGGCTCCCTCCAGCTGCGGGAGCGCCTCCAGCGCCTCCTCCACCTCAGTCAGCGGGGCAGTGCTCGCGCGCGACACTGCCCAGAGAACTTGGATTTGACCCTTCAGCTCCTCCTCCCACACTGGCCGCGCAGGGTCGGCGGGGGCCCGCTGGAGAGCACCCCGCGCGGCGCCAGCGAAGGCAACCACGGCAGCAAACGATCCGCCTCCCTTCTTGGCGTCCGACTTCGCGACGGCCGAAATCAGGCCCGTGCCGACTCGCTCGAGGGTCGTCGTCGCGAGATCTGCCGAGGGCGCGCCATCTGCAGCGCCGCTTTCCAACAGGGACATCAGCTGTAACCAATCGCAGCGCTTGATGGCCTCGTCTGCCTTCCAGCTCCTGAACCGCATGTGGTACGCCACGCCGAACGCGATGTCCTCCGCCGCGGCGATCTCGGTGTCTTTCAGGAGAGTCTCGGTGTTCCCTGGCTTCTCGCTCACAGCAGCCTGCGGACTCCTCCGCCTCCTCTGGCCCCCCATCGCTCAATCTTCTTCCTCCTCCGCTTCCGCCGCCTCCTTTGAACTGGGCCGGGGGCCTCCGAGCCCCCGTTCACAAAGAGGAATGAACAACTGAATGCGTACTGTAGCCCCCTCCTCCCTTCCTCCCCCATTCCTCCTCCCTTCCTCCTCCCTTCCGCGTCCCTTCCTCCTCCCTTTCTCCTGCCTTCCGCCTTCCTTCCTCCTACCCCCCCTCCTGCCTTCCCCCTCCCTTCCTCCCTCTCCCCCTATCGTCCTTCTCCTTTCCTCCTCCCTTCCTCCATCGACGACGACGACGACGACCACGAACGCGACCACGACCGCGACCACTCCGCCTTGACGACCCGCACTGCCGCGGCCAGCGCCTCCTCTGAGCGCGCCAGCCACGCCTTGTTGATCTGCAGCGCCTGCGCGCCGTCATCCGGGATCTTCCCCATCTTGGCCGCTGCCTTCTTGGCCGTGTGGATGGCGCTCTCTGCGGCTGCCGCCTGCTCAAAAGCCGTGGCCTTGAAGTGGGCTCTCCCCTCCTTCGTGGACAGGTCCACATCTCCGCTGAAGTCGAGCAATGTGTAACACTCCCGGAACGTGTTGAAGAGCGTGTCGGCCTCGCCCTTGAGTTTCCTGCCGGCCGCTGTGAGGCTGAATTCGAGGGCCTTCCGCCCCCTCTTCTTCGACGCGGAGCCGTCCTCGAGAGGTGCTGGCTCGTCCGGCTGCCCGCCGCCCTCGTCGGAGTCGTCGGGCGGCTGGGCGAGCAGGGGCGCGGCCCACGAACCGCCGCTGCCACGCTTCTTCCCTGGCTGGCTCCGGCCCGAGCGCTGCGGGGTCGCCAAGGGCGGACTGGCGCTGCTGCCGTAAGCTGGCTGCGCCGAGGGCGCGGCCGTCTGAGCAGGGGCGCGGGCGGCTGACCTCTGCGGCGGCGCCTGCGCCGAGGGCGCGGCGCACTTCGAAGGGGCAGCGGCTGCGGGCGTGGCAGCCCCCTTGGCGGCAGGCCTCTCGGCTGTCTGGGCGGGGCGCCCGGACGTAGCCCTCCCGGTCGTCTGGGCTGGTGGTCTGGCCTGCGGCTTGGTCGCAGCCTTGGGCGCGGGCTTGGCGGCGCGGGCCGTGCCCCACAGGCCCGACAGCGCCGCGGCCACGAGATCCGTCTCTTCGGCGTCCTCGTCGCTCGCGGGAGAGTCGGACTGGTGCCCCTCCGACGGCGCGCTCTCTGCTGCACCGATCTCCGCGCGCTGCGTGGCGCGCCGCAGGGCTGCAATTGGGGCCACGGCGGCCTCGGCAGCAGCCGCAACCTCAGCCGCGTCCGCGTCGTCGTCTGACTCGGCCACAGTCGCCAGCACCGTCCTGTCCTCCACCTTGCGATCGTCGTAGTCCGCGATGTCGTACAAGAACTTCTTCGCGCCGTCCTTCATGACATATACAACCTGCCAGTAGGAGAGCAGAAAGGGAGGGCATTTCAACGATGAAGGAAGCGAGTGGGAAGACGACTTGGCAGCGCGCCTCCTGCCAGGCGCCGTCGATGAGCTCCTCGCCGCGACAATTCGGGTCCGTGGGCAGCGGCGTCTCAGGGAAAGCCTCGTGCCACTTGCTCACGGGGCAGGCTTGATGCCAGTTCGCAGACAGGCGACGCCCGGAGACCTTGACGGAAGATACCTGGCGAGCCTGCTGGATGTCTCCCGCGGCCTGCCTGGACATGCGGCGGCGCTTCTCTGGGTCCTTCCCCGCCTGGCTCTGGACGTACGCATCCACCTTGAGCCGCACGGTCTGCGCCCGGCCCGCATCCTGGCGCACCCACTTGATGTACTCCTTCAGCGGCTTCTTCTCGCCGCCAGGCAAGTGGGGGCCCAAGAGCACCGCCTGCGAGAGAGAGAAAGAGAGAGAGAGAGAGAGAGAGAGAGAGAGAGAGAGAGAGAGAGAGAGAGAGAGAGGGGGCTGGACCAAGTCGGAATCGCGTCGGACATGGGTCGGGGCCGCGTGGGACTCGAGTCGCGTCGGGCCCCGAGCAGGATAGGCCGGGCGGGGCACCCCTGCGGATCGAGCGGAGGTGGAATGTCCAACGGCAATGCTCGAAATCGCCTCGCCGCGACCAGAAAAAATGCATTCCTCTGCCGGTTGCCCTTTTTCTCTTGCGCGGAATTGCAATGCGCTGAATTTAAAATTGCATCTTTTTGTGAATTTATTGAAAAAAATCATTTTCCCCCCAAAAAAAGTTATGTTCACCAAAACCACTTTTATGTTCACCAGGGCGATTTTATGTTCACCAGGGCGGTTTTATGTTCACCGGCCGGAAATTCAAAAAACAATTATGTTCACCAAAACCACTTTTATGTTCACCAGGGCGATTTTATGTTCACCAGGGCGGTTTTATGTTCACCGGCCGGAAATTCAAAAAAACAATGGGAAATAAAAAAAAATCAGAAATAGAAATTTGCAGCCCGCGCGGGCAGAGAAAAATTGAAAGCGGCGGGCTCGATTTCAGCGAAATGCCCCTTGCCCGCCTGCCTTCTTGCGCAACAGGGCCTTGCAAACCAGGCACAAATAGCCCGTGGCCTGGCGGATCATGCTGCCATGGTCGGTGTGGTACTTCCACGGCCAGTATCCGCCGAACTCGTCCTCGTTACTCGCCTGGGGATACGGGCTCGGGTCCGTGCTCTCGTGGGCGCAGAGACCGCACGTGAAGCTGGAACCATCCTTCTTGTTGAAAGGTTTCACCAGATAGCCAGCCCACTGGCCAACCACCACGAGGGCGACCTGAGAGGAAACGGGAGCCAAGAGGGAGGAAAGGAGGCGAGGCGAAAGAAAGGAAGGACATAAGGAAGTGCACAATGACGGGGGCCCCTCGACCTCGAGGCCGTGCAGCATGCGGCCCCGCCGCAACCCCGAGGCCAGGGACGGCGCTTTCTCCGTCTCCCCGTCGGTGTCGGAAGGCGATGCCTTCACCGTCTCCGCGCGGGACATCGCGGGGAGCGAGGGGGCGGGCGCGGCGGCGGGCAGCGAGGCGCTGGCGCGGACGGCAGCTTAGCCGCAGCTCGGGAACAATGCTGCGCCGAGAGACGCGGCGAAACAGCGATTGGAGCAACGATCAGGCGACAGCTGTGCGATTGCAGCGGGCGGCCGCGGCGGCGACAACGGCTCTGAGAAATGCACTTTTACACGCCTACGCTTCGTATCTGTCCTGGCGGGAAGATCACCCGCCACTGGCCCGCCTCTCCTCCGAGTCCCTCCAAGGCTGGCTCTCGGGCATGCCCGAGGACCGCGCGAGCAGCGGCGATCTGCGCTGGCGTGGGCACCTTTTGTTTATGGTCTGCCTTGCTCCCGCATCCAGGGGCCCCCCCCAACCACCACCACAAAGCGGCCAATGGTCTGACCCTCGATTGCTGGTTCCATGAACAGCCTGGATGGAGGCCACAGACGGCGCGCATGTCGTAGACGGCGAGGGCCTCGTTCTCGACAAGGCGAATGTAGTGAGGACGGCCAGCCCCAGCGGGATGTGGGAGCTGCGGGCATCGGGCGACGCGCGGGCGCCTCGGCGCGCCCGCGGGGGGCGGCGGCGGCGCCGCCGCCGCAGCGTGGCCGCCCAGCGGCCCGTGCGCCAGAGCGGCGTCCGGCGCTGCTGCGGGAGGCGCCTCCGCTGGCGCGCCTTCTGCTGCACCCTGCGCCCCGCGACCTCTCTGCCGCCAGGCGGCGGCGGCCTCCCAAGCGGCCTTCCAATCCTTCGCGTAGTCAGGCTCCTCATCCCCGCCACGCGCGCCGCTGCCCCCCCCGTCGGCGGAAGCCCCGCCAGGGCGGGAGTCGGCGAACGCCTGGAACCAGCCCGTCGCCAGGTCAACGTCCTTCTCGTGGAGGCGTGCCTCGTGCAAGTCCCGCTCCTCCGCCCAATCGACCGAATACTGCAGCTCTGAGCAACCCATGCGCGGGCGCGCAAGAAGTTCGACCCAGCGCAGCTCAGCCCGGTCGCGCCCGCACGCGCGTAAGATGTGGAGGGCGACGTCGATCTCAGTCATCATCTTCAACACTCTGCGGCCCTTCCTCTCCACCCAACACCGGCGCAGAGAGAATGGCACCTCGGGGGGCGCCGCGCCGAGCCCGCATGGCTGCCCCACCACGTCGCACTCGCAGAACTCCCCCGTGAAAATATGACTTTTCAAGTGCGAGAAGTTGCGAATCATCACACAGCCTCCAGGCCCTGAAACCTGGAGGGTCATCATCTTCCCGACAGTCTTGCACCTCGCAGGGGCCACCAACAACCGCAAATCTTCCACTACGCCTTGGTACTCCCCCCGCAAGTCGGCGACGCCGCCAAGGCATTCTGCCGCGCGCGTGCAGCAAGGCCGCTCAGTTGGGAGGCCGCAGCGAATGAGTCCTGGAGGCGCCACAGCAGCATTGTACATTTCGTCAAACGACACGGCCGTGGCTTCCACGAAGGATCCCCTCTTCAGCTTCGCATCGACATGTGCTTGCACGGCTGCGGAGACAAGGTCCTCGGACAAGGGGAACTCGTCTGAGCCGAGACCCCAAGGCCAAGCAGCTTCGTCCGACTGGTCAACGTGGTCGCGACAGATGCGCACGTACTCGTGCAGCGGGTCTGGCTTCATCCTCTCAGCCTTGTTCGCGCGCCGAGCCGCCTCTCTCCAGCTTCGCCTCTCGGCCTCGGATGCAGCCCGCCAGTCCGCGGCCGCCTGTAGATACAGACGCCGCTCGTACTCTCTCGGGTCTGCCCATGGCGCCCGCGGCTGCGAATCTCGCAGATCAGCCACGCGACGGTGGTAAAACATATAATGGCCCAACCTCTTGCGCCGCTGGTTGCCTCCTTTGCCTTGGGCCCAGATCGGTTTCGAGTGGCCGCTCTTCTGCAGGAGTCGGCCCCGCTCGGTGCGCAAGTCGCGCCCGCGGCGCCTTCTCCGCCCCTCTTCGCGACAGCGAACAACCTCGGAGATCACGCGCTTGGCGGAGAGCGTCGCGGCGTTCGGAGGTCTGTTGTTCATCGTCTGGAGGTGGGCTCTCATCCGCGCAAAAGCCAATCCCACGCGCCCTTCAGGGCGCAAGTGGTCTAGGGAGATTCCTCTTCCAACCCCCATTCTTTCTTGGATTCCAACATGGGTCTGTTAGTATAGAGAGGGTCATGAAACAAACGTTGCAACACATATTCTGCGTATCTGTGCATATGCGGTCTGGCAGATCGGGGCGGCATCATCGCGACGCCAAGGGGCGTCGCGGACTCGAGCCTGTGGCCTGGAAGCACGAAACGCACGATTACCCTTATCATGAAGTTCTGCAACCAGTCACTGTGTTCTGGGGGTGCATGGACAAGCAAAACTCTGTTCAGCGAATCGTTAGCTGGCGCCCGCCTCGAGCTCATGCCAACCCCCCCGCCTCTTCCAAATATCCCTTCGCTGCGGCTCCACCCTCCTCATGCCCCTCCGATTGCCCCGGTCCTCATCATGCCCTTCATCCACACTGCCCCCCCCCATGTGCCAATTCACGTCGTTCCTCGTCGTCCTCCTGCGCCGGATTCGTTCCCCCATCGTCCACATGCCTGCCCTCCTCCCATCCTCTACGCCCTAGTGCACATCATGCTCCCAACTTCTGCCCCCGACCCCACCTCCCTCGCCCTCGTGATGCTGACACCGATGATGCAAATCCTCCTGGGCTCATTTCCTCCGCTCTCGTCCAGTCCCGTTCATCCTTGGCCCCTCGGCCACCCCTCCTATCGAACCCCTTCCTTCCCACAGCCCACCCTCCCCACCCCCCCCGCGCCATTGCATGCCCAGACCACGGCCCCCTCCTGGGCCAGCCGGGAGACCTGCGGAAACTCCCGCCCAGAGACCACTCCAGCGAACGGCCCGCGACAAATTCACAGTTGGAGACACGAACTGTGCATTTCGACCGCGCGCGAGGCCCCCCTGGACCAGCCGGAAGAGAAACGCGAAAGTTTCCGCCCATTCAACACCACCCGCGAAGGACACACTCCAAATACACAGATGGGAACGAGATCTGTGTACACAGATCACACCACGATCTGTGTAAACAGCGGGCCCACACACGAAAATACACAGTTGAAGACGCAAACTGTGCACACAGATCACACGTTCATCTGTGTATTTCGAATAGGTAAACGCTCGCCACCTCGAGGGCGCCCCGACTTTGCCAGCCCTGAACCGAAGTTGACATGCCCAGCTGGGGGGGAATGCAAATGCACACTTCCCCGGCCCAGGGCGCCCCCGAGAGAACCGCAAATGCGCGCTTCCCTGGCCCAGGGCGGCCGCGGTGTAACGCGGCGCCAAAGCGGCCCCCAACGGCCCGAAGACGCCCCAAAAGGCCGCGAAGGACACCAAATAAAGCCGCGCAGCAATCCGAAAACACGAGAGATGTCACATTTCACGGACCTCTTACAAGTCAAAGCTCCACGCGCCGCCATATAGACCACTGCTCCGGCAGGGGGGCGGACCTTGCCGCAGGCACTTATAATTTACATGTTAGCGATGCGACTGTGCTCGGCGGCCGTGCCGCCCAAATTTTGGGTGCGCCCCGAACTCTCGCATTGGCAATCCCCTCTGTTTGGTTGCCCCGCTGTGCTCGGGTATCGAAGAAGCATTTACCGCTGACGCGAGCACGCGGCACCAGGGACTTCACTTTTCGAACAAGGAGGGTGGACGAGGTAGGACGACGGACGGTGGAGCAGGGAGGCAA
The DNA here is from genome assembly GCA_963575745.1 of Prorocentrum cordatum. Classification (NCBI taxonomy): domain Eukaryota; class Dinophyceae; order Prorocentrales; family Prorocentraceae; genus Prorocentrum; species Prorocentrum cordatum. Next base: position 198,934 of record CAUYUJ010015385.1, on the reverse strand, counting down.
AGAGGAACGAGGAATAATAAGGGAGGTGGGAAGGGGCGCTCCCCCGCCCGAGCCGCGGACGCTTTCGACACCATCCAGGGGAGGGAAGACAGGAAGGGGAACGGAGCAAGGGCGAGGACGACGACGGGAAGCAAAGTGTCCCAGGTCCGCATATAGCCATATGTCTGCGATTCGGGTGCGCGCGCTTTCTTCGAGGCACTTCAAGCCGGACCCATGCTGAATTCACGAATTCCTCAAAACTGTGTAGACACTCTGTCCTCTGTTCCCTCTCCTATACAACGGCCTCATAACAGAGGGGCAGTGGATTCCAAATTCTTTCCCGTTTGCGGAGGGGTCTACCCCTCTCCCGCGCCCCCTCCCCAGGACCTGGGCGCGGGGGCCCGCAATAGGTTAGAGCGTCAAGAATGGCCCAAGACGGCCCCTAGGGTCGCAGACCGCAGCCGTGAAAAAGCCAACTCGCCTGGGCGACGTTTCTGGATGGGCTGGTGGGGATCTGCGCAACGCCAACAATTCGGAATGCACCGTCGAGGCCATCGCGTACCTAAAGCATGCGGAGAGAAAGCGCTGCACCTCTGGCAGGAAAAGGTCGTCAACGCCCGTGGTGCACATCTTCCTCAGCCTCAAGGAGAACCCCGAGTCCAGGCAACACTCGTTTGCCCGAAAGAGTTCTTCGCCTTCTGCGCGGCGGGCCCCCATGTCCAGGGAGGCGTCCACGAGCCGCATGAGCCTCCATGGGTAACCGCTCAAACGAATGTCGAAGCGACGATAAAAGGACCCAGTGAATACGTGGACGATGGCGTCTGCTTCGCGGAGGACCTCGCCGGGCCAGGACGCGAGGGGGCCGTGCAGGGCAAGCGGCAATCTCCACAAGTCGTAATGTCCAGCTGCAGCGGGGTCAAAGGCTGAGCTCAGCTGAGCGAGCGTGTCAAAGACGACGCTCTTGCAGAATGACGACAGCGCAGACCCCTTGGGGTCGAGCCAGCCATGCAAAGACCCACGTTTGAAACATGCGTAATGAAATCGCATCCCCACGGCGGCCACGGCCACCCACAGGACCAGCCGTTGCCGCGCAAGTAGATCGGAGAGAAACCTCATCATCTTGACGGTGCGAACATGCTGTTCACGCCTGAAATCCCCCAGGCCCGCTGCGCCGCTGCCGCTCTCGAGGCCGCCATCTTCCCGCCGCATGGCGCGCGCAGCAGCGCCGCGCGTCTTCTCGAGCGCACGCGGCAGCAATCCATGCAAGGAGATCAACAGCAGCAAGACGCACGCGGTGGGATGCACAGTGTTCCAGCGGTTCAACGCGGGCACTGCCAAACGCCTGCGCAAAGGAACCATCACCGCCGCCACCGCTCTGTCGACAGACTCCTGCCTGTTCGCGCAGCAGTCGCGGCCCCTGCAATGGTGCACAGGCCTCTCTTGAGACACGTCGCCGGTGAACATCTCCTTGATCAAGTCGACCTCTGGCTTGGTGAGGCCTCTACGTTGGCCGCGCGCCGCTGTCACCTCCTCGTCCTCCACGTCCTCATCCATCTGGCGGTCGCAATACCCGAGCAGCATGTCGAGCTCCCCCCTGTCCGCTGGATTCGGCGCGCCCCGCCGCACCTCCAGACCAGCCTCCTCGTCCGACAGGATTTGCCGCAGAGCTGTCTCGAGGGCCCGCAAGTTGGCCCCTGTTTGCAAGTGTCTGACAGTGGAAAACATGCCGCCGACGACCCCCGTCATGTCCCCGACCGACTGCAAACATATTGCGGTTTGATGCTGCAAACAAAAAGAAGGCAACAGGAGGACCCACCAGGGCAACGTCTGCAGCAAATATTTGCACACCAGCCCGTTTGCGGCCACAGAATCGACGCTCGGGGACAAGCACGCCAGCAGCGCCGACGGCCAGAGCTCATCCATATCCACGCGCAACGCCCGCGCGAGGCCTCCGAGCATGCAGTCGGCGGTTGCAGATTCCAGCACGGACGGTGGGAAGATAAGCTCTTGGCTGTGGACGCGGAGGTCCTCGTCTTCCCAATGCAACACGCCGTGCTGTGTCATCACTTGCTGCCCACAAGGAGGCTTGCCGTCGTTCAGCTGCACAGTGAACTTGGTTTCGCCCCACTGCAGATGCATAACCAACCAATTGTGTTCTGTCCCAGGCGCTCTGAGCACTTGGCGCTCTATTTGAGCACGTTGGCTGTCGCAATAAAGCTCCGCCAAAGCCGATCTCAATTGGCGAGCGAAAAGATGGCTGCCTTTGATTCCGGTGCCTCTGAAAACCTCGGCGACGCTGCTAGCAGCCATCCGCAGATTCTCTTTGCTGAACACTGCGCGGAGCATTGTCCGAGGAAGCCACTGATCCCAGCGAAATCTTGGCGACTTCTTGCGCGGGCCTTCCTGCCCCTCCCCCATCACATCCACCTGTCGCTTGGCATTGTCCAAATTGTGCGTGGCCATCTGCGCCTGCAGCTCCATGTCCAGCTGGAGCCGCGCATCGCCCCTAGCCCGACGAGCTGCAGCGGCAGCCGCGCCCAGAGGCACCAGGCCGCGCCTGCCTGGGCGGGGCCCGGGGCGGCGCGCTTCTGCTGCGCCTCGAGCCCCGAGCCCATCGCCGCCCACGAGGCGACCCAACGCGTCCCGAGCAGCTGCGAACATATCCATTCGGGCATATGACCACCAGCGCGCTGGAGCCACAAGGACTACAGATGCACGGCTCACACGATAGAGGCCCCCAGCCTCCTGCTAGGTTTCTCCTCCTCCTTTTCCTCCTCTCCTCCTCCTCCTCCTATTCCTCCTCCTCCTTCTCCGGTTTGCTCGACGCGGGCCCGCGCGTCACTTCTCGAGCGGTCACGGGCGCCACCGATGACGCTTGCCACCATGCGGAAGGCAGCGTCGGGTAATGAGCAGGGGTGCTCCCTGGCTTGTCACTCACAGCAGTCTGCTTTCTCCTGCGCCTCCCCTCCCCTCCTCCTCCTCCTCCTCCTCTCCTCCGCGTTCGTTACTTATTCCTCCTCCCGCGCCCCCCCCCCCTCTTCCTCGAGGCGGCCTGGCGCTACAACGTCTTGCAACGACCACCTTTGAAGCGGGGGTGCCCCCAGCATCCGTTCGCCGCGCGGAGTGACCACATAGTGAGTACCTTAGCCTTCGCCTTTCTCTCCCCATCCTCCTCCCGTCCTGGTCTCTTCCCCCTCCCTTCCACCTCGCTTCCTCCCCCCTTGCTCCTCCCTTTCTCCCCCCGTCCCCCCCCCGTCCTCATCCAATCCTCCTCCCTTCCCCCTTGCTCCTCCCTTCCTCCCCCCGTTGGCCCCCCTTCCTCCTCCTGTCCTCCTCTCTTCCTCTTCCCTTCCTCCTCCCTTCCTCATCCCCTCCTCCTCTCTTCCCTCTCCCTTCCCCCCCCCTTCCTCCTAGTCGCCGCGGCGCGGCAGGAAACGCATTCACAACAGTCGTTTCAATCATGAGCCGCCGCAGCCGCGGGGTGCGCCACAACCACAAAGGAGGAAAGATGTCCGCTGACGAAGACGACGACGACGACGACGACGACGACGACGACGACCGCGACGGGCTCCACGACGACGACGACGACGACGACGACCACGACCACGACAACGACGTCCACGACGACGACAACGACGACGAACACGACCACGACCACGACGACGACGACCACGACGACGACGGCCACGACGACGATGACAACGACGACCACGACGAGGACGAGGACGAGGACGAGACGACGACGACGACGACGACACGACCACGACCACGACGACGACGACGACCTCGGGAAGCCCTCTACAGATACCCTTGGGGTAATTTTGGGGGAGGAACCTCTTGAAGCCTACTCGGCGTCCTCTCGGGGCCGTCTTGGAGCCCACTGGTGCCTCTTGGAACCTCTGCAAGCTTCCCCAGGCCGCGTTGGGGGGCTCTGTCAGCCCAGGGTTCCCCACCTCGTTGGGGGTGCTCTGTCACCCGACATCTTCTTTTTTCATGTGCGAACGTTGCGCACGAAGCTCTCAAAGGAATAATCCGCAGCGAATTGGCGCCGTTCCAAATGCCAGCAATTCGGGCGCGGCTGCTTTGCAGGCCGTCACCAGGAGAGGGAGTAGGGAGAAGCGCGCTGATGCTGCACCAGAGGAGGCGAAGAGGAATGAACAGGTGGCGGGGGCTGCCTGCTAGTTGGACAGCTCGCGGGAAACAGATAAATCACGCCGCTCCGCAAACTTTATAAACATCCTCGACACTCACGTGGTCGACTGGAAGTTTGCCGTCGGCGGGCGGGCACCAGCAAGTGGCAAACAAGCCTTTGTACCGTTGAGCCCTCGACACCATGCAATCGACCATCTGATCGTCCAGGGCCACTGGCGTTTGCACCTCCTCCCTCAGCGCCTCCACCGCCCGCCCCTTGTCGGCGCGGTGGCCCCCCAGAAGCCTGCGCTCTGGATGAAACGGCAACCCCTTGGTTTGCAGGCCAGCCCTGACGAGCTCATTCAGCACGAGTTCGGGCCTGCACACGAGGTCCTCGTGCCGCACGACGAGGACGCGATGGGTTGGAGACGCCGGGCTGCCCACGCCAGTACCGTGGAGCACTGCGGCCATGTAGTGGCACCACAAGTCGAACGCATCCTCGAACTCTGGATCGTAATCGACGCGGCCTTTCGCCCGGGCGGGCCAGCGGACGTGCACAGGTTCGTCTCTCGGCCCCCGCAAGAGCCAACTCACGTCCCCCATCCTCCGAACCCGCTTCGTGCCGCTGGCAGAGTTCGGCATCAGTTCGTAGGCGCCCTTCGACATCGCCCTGATCCACCTGGGGGAGGGGGATTGCGAGAGCAGCATGGCATGATAGTTTGGGGGAAGTGAGAAGACGGGAGGGCAGGCAGGCTGATACCTCAAAAGCTGGCGCGCTTCTGCTGCACCATTGGCCCGAAAGACCCGTCGGCCGCCTGGTCGGCTCGCGCGTGCACGCCAGAACCACCACTGGGCGGCCCTGCTCATCCTCTGGCGGAAACTCCAACGGCGTGAGGAGCAGGTCGTGCTTCCACACGTGGCGGCCGTTGAAGGAGACGCACCCGTCCCACCTGCTCTTGCGCACCTCGACGTCGAAGTGCCGCCCCATGTAACTGTGGAGGGCGTGCGTCCCCGTTTTCCAGAGCCCCTGCACGACAACGCACGGCCGCTGGTACTTGCCGCCTGCGTTGAGCTGCAGGTGGTCGCCCTGCATGCGACAGTGCCCCACGGGCGTGCCCACCACAGGTACAGGCAGCACAACGTGGATGGACACCTCCTCGAAGTGGAGCGGCTCCCCTGGGCTCCCGCGCGGCACCTGTGACTGAGAGGGGGGCCAGGCGAGGACTCTCCCTTGGTCTTCCCGTGGCCTTCCTGACCCCCATCATGCCTGATTCCAGTATAACCTCCCCAACCCCCTCCCCTTGGGAATGGGTCGATTTCCACGACGACCAGAGTCGAACGGGGTGGAGGTGTGGTCGGAATCGATCAGGCGGAATCTATTGGAGCCAATTGGAATCGGAATCGATCGCGCTGGGGATCGGATCGAACGCGGGCCCGACGGGAATCGCTCGGCACTCGGGCTCCTCGAAGAAGCCCCGTCAGACGCGTTCGGAAGCGGACTCAGAATCGAGCGGACTCGATAGAAATCGAAATCGGAAACGTCAAAAATCAGACTCGGCTTCGTCGCCCTCGAATTTTGGCCCCGTGTCCGCGTAGTCCACGGCGGCGGCGCCCGTCCCCGCGCCGTCGGGCACGGGGGGCGGCGCCGACGCATCGGCAGGCGGCGCCAGCGGCGGCGGCGGCGCCAGCGGCGGCGGCGGTGGACGCCCAGCCGCTACGACCTCCGCGGTCGCGAAGGCTCTGGCAGCTCTGCGGCGGGCCTGTCCTGCAACGGCGCGCGCTGCAGCGCCACTCGTTCTCTGGTGCGCAGTCTCCCAGTCGGCCGCACGCGACGCGAAGGCCTCGGCCTCGGCGCTGTCTCGGACGACGCGCCTCTTCGACGCAGGCTCGGGCGGGCCCGCCGGACTGTCCACCTCCGCGCCCGCCTCCGTGTCGGAGCCCTCCACCACGAGCGGCGCCGCAGCAGGCGGCCCTGGCGACGAAGCAGCAGCCCCGGCGCGCGCGGCAGCACCAGACTGGGCCGCGATCGTCGCGATGGGGATTTGGCCGCCGACAGCGCCAGGCGGCCCCGTCGACATCTCCTGGCCAGCGTCGGGGGCGGGCGGCAGCGCGAGCAACGGCGTCGGAGGCGCGTGCTCGAGCGACGGCGGCGCCCCGCACTCCGACCAGGGCCCGAGGAGAAGCTGCGGGGCGGCCGACTCGCCGTGGATCCACGGCTCAGAGGTGCTGAACACCAAGAGAGTGCGCAAGTCGTCGGCCGCGGTGCCGGGCACGCCCAAAGGCGACCAAGGGTAAGGCTGCATCGGCGTCGGGGGCCCCCTCGGGGGGGCGCGGCGCCCAAGGAGAACCTCGATCCGCTCGTTGATGGCGGAAAGAAGCAGTGCTCGGCCAGCGATGGGAAACCGCCCCTGCTCCTCCGCGCGCGGCGGCGCGCGGCTCGCCAGCTCCAGCTCCATGGACTGCTCGGCCTCGGACGGTCCAGGCGCGGGCGGCCCCTCTGGCAGCGGCGGGCCCGGCTGCTCCGGGAGCCCCTGGCGCACGCCCCCGAACCAGTGCTTCAGCCGCCACTTCGCCCGCGGAGTCGGCGGGGGGGGGACATGAAGGAGAGAGAAGGGCGTGACAGGAACATGGCGGGCCCGATTTGCAAACTATGCCGATTCACCTTGCTCTCCCGATTCTTGCCGCCCCGCTTGTGCCTCGCCGAAGCGAAACCCTTGGCTTCCCACGGCGGAGCGCTCTGGGAGGGGCCGGCGCGCTCGGCTGCACCATGGCCCCCCCCCTCGTCGCGCCATGGAGCCGCGGCGTGCGCCTCCGCCTCCGCCTCCGCGGCAGCGGCCCTGCTGCTCGAGGCGGAGGGCCACCGCCAGGCGCTCCGCCAACCGCTGTCGGAGGCCCAGGTGGAGGACCGCCAGTCGCCGTCGGAAGACCACGCCCCGCTCCACCAACCACCCCAGGCCATGGCGTCTGCCAGGGGCAGCGGCAACGGGAGCTGCGAACGCGCAGCGCGGCAACACGTGCTCGCTGCTCGAACCAACGCAGCAGCAAGGAGCGAGAACGCATGCATGACGCCTCTTCCCCCTTTTCCCGTGTTCCTTTTCCTCCTCTTCCTCTTCTTCCCTCTCCTCCTCCTCCTCCTCCTCGTCTTCCTCCTCCCCCTCCCCCCCCTCCTCCTCATCCTCCTCCTCCTCCTCCTCCCCCTCCTCCTCCTCCTCCGCC
>CAUYUJ010015385.1:176599-191508 GCA_963575745.1 Prorocentrum cordatum | reverse complement strand
CCTCCTCCTCCTCCCCAGGCCCCGTGCGCAAGGAAGGAATCGAGCAAGGCAAGGGTGTTCAGCCAGCGCCCAGGATACGGGCACAGTCTCAGGGAAAGGAAGAACGACGCAAACATAAAAACTCGGAGGTCCGGGCGGATTTCTCGGATCGGCGCCGGGGCCCCCTGGCGGCGCCCCCAGCGCCGCCCCTGGCGCGCTCCGCGCGCCAGGGAGGGGGGTCGAGCGCGGATCCGAGAAATCCGCGCGGACCTCCGAGTTCTGTTCATGTCATTCTTCGTTCCCCTAGATTCAGATTGCACCACAGCTTGCACAACATGGAGTTCATCACATGGGTTGCACTACATACCTTGCAGCTCACAGATTGCACCATCCAACGTGCACCACACATATCGCGCCATGTCTACAACATGTACGTGTATACATAAGATACCCAGGGTGCAACAACGCACTCTCTGGGGACCTCGCTGACAAACATTACTTGGGTTTTTTTCTCGGAGAACGTTGAGTTGAGCTTACGCCGCGCTGCCTGAAGAAGAGGGAAACCACAAACGAGGTCTTGCCGCGAGACTGTGGCTTTGCCGGCTGGAGCTGGGCTGGGCCCGAGGCACAGGGAGGGAGGAGGGGTGGGGGACGGAGGGGAGGGAGGGAGGACGAGGAGGGGGCGCAACAGGGTCCAGTGGGGAAAACGCTTGTGACACGTTCCTGACCACCATGGACACGGCTGCGAGGGAAGTGCTGCATCAAAGAAGCAATGACGAAGAGAGGATGAGAACTCTGCGCTGATCCCGAAAAGAGCGCATCCGCAACGCCCACGGGTTTGACCGGGCCCCTGGGGGCTGCCCTGCGAGCTGCTTGGCAGCCGGCTTGAGCCGCCTCGAGTCGGGCTGGACGCCTTCGAGCTGTCCCTGGGCCCTCTCGAGGCCTGATCGGGCATGAAGACCTGGGGAACAAATCTTTGATGTGGGCCGCAACGTGCCCTCATGGAGACCTCTCTGAAGCTGCTGAGGCCGTCTTGAGGGCTCATAGCAGCCTTTCGGGCTTTCTGGGGAGCTTCTGGGACTGGCTTGGAGGTTTCCCCTGGCAGACAGGCAGACAGACAGACCACGCTGCGCCCGCATGGCGCAAGGAGAAGTTCGGATAAATGGCATCACCCAGCACATGCAGAAGGGTTAGATCACATGCAGAAAAGAGCAGATGGAGGAGGAGGGGAGGATCGATGCTGATAATTCCGTCTTGCACAGGCCTTCGACGGCAACACGCCAATGCACCTCGTCTCTTAGAAGCTCCTGGAGTCAGCCCGGGCTTCTCCCGGAAACTTCCAAGGCGTGTGCGTGAAAACAAATACCGCTCAGACGTTCTTGCCCTAAGAAGATGGACTTCCCTCTGAACGCTGTCTCAAGCAGCCGTGCAAGCCCAGGTGCACGAGAAGCGTACGGTGAAGAAGCTCCAAGAAAACGCCCAGGGCCCAGTCCAGATTCCTGATCCTCCTAAGCGAAATCTGGAGTCTCCGACAGTCGATGCCTGCTCATAGTCCCTGCTGGGTGGACTTCGCTGCACACGTGGCAGGCTTCGTGCACGCGCGCGGGCCTTGGCCCGAGGGCAAAACGGCGGCCAACAGAAAATAACCCCGCACAAAGCTTGCAGACGTGCTGCAGCGGATGTCTGCGTGGATGTCTGCCAATGCAAAACACCAGAACGGCGAGCGAAAAACGGCATGAATTTCGCGTGGATGTGCTGTAGTCTTCATTCCGGGCCCCCCCCCAAAAAACGCACGAGATCCACGTCGAGCTCCAGAACGAAATTCTCCAGGAGCATCTGGGTCCATCCCATTGTTTTCCGCACGAGATCCGCTCTGCGATGTTGCCGCCATGAATTGGGAAGGATGCTCGGGGGATCCTAGGCAAGACGGCCATAGTGGAGCAACTGGCGTTGCGACAACACGATCGGCAGCTCCTGTGCCCGTGCATAGTGCAACACGCTGGCGTCACTGGCACAAAAAACAGTGCACGGGGGTATTTCGAAGGGCTCTTCGGCTGCGGTGTAAACTCACTCGGGGTCAAATTCTGATGTCATTGAGCATTTGGAAGCCTTCCTGGGTCGCCTGGTGAACCATCCTGCCGACCTTGGGGGCGACGTGATGGCCCAGATGGCGGGCCAACCCCCGAACTGGGGTCGGGGCACAGGCCCGGGGACTCCTGGCCCCAGTCCCCCGGCATGCATATGCACCGCCTGCGGCCTTCGCATGTTTCTTTCTCCTCCTCCTCCTCCTCCTCCTCCTCCTCCTCCTCCTCCTCCTCCTCCTCCTTGGCCGCGCCGCGAGCACACCCTCGCATTCGGAGCGAGAAGCCCGTCGAGACGGCGGCGCTTGGCCGACGAGTCCGTGCCTCGTGCCCGGGATCACCCCGGGGCACGGCCCGCGTAGCCGCGCGCGGGGGCGCAAACCCTCACACCTCCTCCGCTTCTCCCCCCCCCGCCCGTCGCAGCCCATGGCACAATCGACGGAAGCAGGCCCCGATGATACGTGTGTCACCTGCCAGGCGGTAGAGAAATAGCCTCCAGCACCGCACCGCTTTGTCATCGTTAGAGGTTGAACGATGTGGAACTCACCGCCCGCGTCTTCACACGTCGCAGCCACGGCTGTCTCTGTGAGACGGTCTCTCCTTGATTCGGACACGTTTGTCCCTGTCATGGCGACCGCCTCAATGAGGACATCGCAGCTCGACTGGGACGTGCTTGTGGCATTCGTGGCCCTGCGAGACAAAGCTCACGATTCGAAACGGGAATGCGCGAAACCCAGGGACAGCTGGAAAGGAGCCCGAATGAAGGGCAAGGCAGACGTGCCGACAGTGACGTCAAAAAGAGCTCAGCGCGACTTCCTCTCCAAGCCCCACAACAGTACAACCACCCCCTTTGGTTTCGAATGATATTCGCCCCCGCCCCCGCCCCGCCCCCCCTCCGAGCCTCGAAAGGACGCCCCCTGGGCCCTTGTTCAGCAGATTGGCGCATCTGTGGTCACTCTCGGGTTGAGCTCTGGAGGGTTGCCATGGAGAAATTCTGAGGATTCCACGGGGGCGCGGGGCCGCCTGGGGCTGGCGTGGACATGCGTGCGCACAAGATGCTCGAATCACGCGTGCGCTTCACGCGCTCTCATGCCTCTGTTCTGGCGCAGTCCACGGCGCTGCGATGAAGCGCAAGCGACGCAATCCTAGGCCTTCCCCTACAGTGGAGGCCAGTCCACAAGAAACCTTCCGCAAGAAACCCAGCTCTGAGACCCCAGGGCGCCCGTGGGCTTCTGGCGTGGGGACGCCGCGCATTCCATCGCAAAAACCATCGCAAAACCAGAGAAACCGGGGGCACCCTGGAGGCAAGCAGGGCTTTCGTTGGCATGGGTTTCCACTGTCACCTCCCACCTCCTCCCTCCCGCTCCCGCCTCGCCCCTCCTCGTCCCTCCTCCTCCTTACTCCTCCCTCCTCCTCCTCCTCCTCCTCCTCCTCCTCCTCCTCCTCCTCCTCCTCCTCCCTCCTCCTCCTGCCTCCCTCCCCTCCCCTCCTCCTCCTCCTCCTCCTCCTCCTCCTCCTCCTCCTCCTCCTCCTCCTCCTCCTCCTCCTCCTCCTCCTCCTCCTCCTCCTCCTCTCCTCCTCCTGCCGAACGCCGTGCGCGAGCGGCCCGCCCCATGCTGAGTGGCATCGGTGCTTCCGTCGGGGGCCTGCGAGGGGTGCTTTTTGCGGCTTCCTCGCGGCTTCCTGGCAGCCTCTTCGACCCTCTCATGTGGGCAAGGTCTTTGTCCTCATCCAGTGCGTCTTGGGGTTTCGGACTCTCTTCCCAAGAAACATGAGGCGCACTGGATATGGATTATAATCTGTCTCCAACAGGCTCCATGTTTATCCATATCCAGTGCGCCTCGGCCTTGCGGCGCCCCTTCCAACAAAGTCCAAGACGCACTGGATATGGATATAAACACTGCCCGCATCTCAGGCTATCGGGGCCACCCCGGGGCTAGCTTGGCCGCGGTGCAAACGCCTTGGGGAACCCACAACCCCGTCGCGGATGATCCCAGGCGCGGTCCCAGAAGCCGCAGACCTCCCGGCGGGTGAGAGAGGGATGATCGCACCAATCAACCTACCCGCAAAGGCCCACCCCCTGGGGGACAGCGCCCGCGCTATGAGTCGGGATGCCCCCCAGAAACGCGTGCGCCGCGCGCAGTGAGGTGAGAGGTAGAGCTATGCAGGTGTTGTCACCGGCCAAGCCTGCACCATCGTACACAGTGGGCACCCGCCCACCCGTGGGTGGTGGGGCAGCTCGCACGGCTGCCCGAACCCCGTGATTCACAGATCCATCGCGACAAGACGAAGCAAGCCTGGTGCCTCTGAGGTCGCCTCCCGAAGGGCACCGCCGAGGAAGCGTGAAACGGGTTCGGTTCGGTTCGGCTCTCCTCGGAAGCAAGGTGCACGACCTCGGCAGCCGGGGGGTGCGCGACTAATGAGCAGCACAGCCCAGGGCGCCCGCTTTGTGGGCTCTTTTTGCCCCAGAGGCATGAACCCCATGGTAAACGACGTGAAACAGGAGGGTGAAGGAGAGGCAACACATGCACAAGTCTCGTGTGCAGAATCCCTGCTTATGACCCAATCGGCCATTTAGCCAGCTGGGACGTCTTGAGCCCCTCTGGGGGCCCTCCTACGATCAGGTGGATAGAACTTGTAGTGAGTTGTTTGAGTTCTTGCTACCACATCGGAAGCGAGCGCACGCACTCGCACACGAACGCGCACGCACGCGCACGCGCACGCGAAAACGCTCGTGCTCGGGTTCGGGCTCGGTGTTAAGCTCGCGCTCGGTCTCGATCTCGGGCTCGGGCTCGCGCTCGGTCTCGGGCTTGGAATCGCGACCGAGCCTGCGCACGCGCGCGCCCACGCGCAGGCGCACGCACGCACGCACGCACAGGCACACGAACACGCACACGCGCACGCACACGCACGCACGGACACGCACACGCGCGCGCACGCGCATGCGCTCAGGATCGGGCTCAGGCTGCTCGGGCCGGGCTCGGACTCGGCTTCGGGCCCGCCAGGGCACGCGCGCGCGCACGCGCGCGCACGCGCGCGCACGCGCGAATGGTCGGACCGCGCGTTCACATATCGGACGCGCCCGCGCGCGCGCGCGCGCAAACGCACACACGCGCACGCGCGCGCGCTCAGGCTTGGGCCTGGGCTCGGGCTCGCGGCCGAGACGGCGCACGCGCGCGCAAGCGCGCTTCTGCTGCTCCTCCTCCTCCTCCTCCTCTTCCTCCTCCTCCTCCTCTTCCTCCTCCTCCTCCTCCTCCTCCTCTTCCTCTTCTTCTTCCTCCTCCTCCTCCTCCTCCTTCCTCCTTCTCCTCGTCCTCCCTCCTCCTCCTCCTCCTCCTCCTCCTCCTCCTCCTCCTCCTTCCTCTCCGTCCTCCCCCGCACAGGCGCACGAACACGCAAACGCACACGCACGCGCACGCGCACGCGATCGCAGAGACCTCTCAGACCAACGCGATGACCCACAAGCGCCGCATCCGAGACACCGCCACGGGCTAAGTGATCCTAAAGATGTGAAAGAAGCAGAGGTCTTGCCGCAACGGCCGCGTGCGTCGCAATTCTGCACGATCTCAAAGCCGAGGGGCACTGATGACCGATGCCAGGTGACCAACGCCCTGCAAGTTGAGAAGGCAACATCGAGCCACGCTATCAGCAGCTTGCAATTCCATATCCCCCGGGATCCCGCGTAGCCTGTGAGCGCGCACGCCTGCAACACCGATACGCAAAGCAGACAACAGAGGGTAAAGCAATTACGATACCTGCCACCCCTGATGGCTCACCACTGCAATGGGATTCAGCGTGCTGGACTGTCAGCACACTGTATTCCTTGTACAATGCTACGCATGTTGGCAACACGACGCGGGTTGCCCCGTACGCATGCCGCACGGGCGAGCCCATCCCCTCTTCCCCTTTTCCCCACACTTCAGCCCGCACCCCTCCGAATCAAGTCCGAGCCCTGCCGCTCGAGCGAGCCCATCGCAAGCAAAGTCGCATGCTGAGCGTAGCGCTAGAGCGCTAGAGAGAGCCCACCGGTGGCGAAAAACTGGAACAGGGTCAGCGAAGGTCGCGAGCATCGAGCTCAGCTGGCTCGCCGTCTTCCTCTGCCCGCGCCGCGGGGCTTGGCCGATCGCCCCGAGACGGCCCAAGAGGCCCCCAAGACGGCTCCAGGAGTGTGCCTAGACGGGGGACCCGAACGGACATTTCGAGCTCTCAGCCCCAAGAGGCCCCCAAGAGGCCCCGAAAAAGCCCCAAGAGGCCCCAAGAGGTTCTCAAGGGGCCCGTTTGGGGTGCCCTTGGGGTCTCTTTTTGGGCCTTGGGCGATCCGAGCTCAATTCGCCCGCCTCGGCCTAGCCCCCCCGATTGCTCATTTGAATGTGGTCCCCCACGGTCACACGGGCAATCGGAACTCAATTCCCGCGACCCGCCCCCCTCCCCCCCCCGATTGACAATGTGCCCCCACTGACAAATTGGCAATGGGAGCTCAACTCCCGGGCCTCGGCCTGCCTCCCCGATGGTCCATTTGACAGTGGGCCCCTGCTGTCAAATCGATAATCGGATTTCCTTGGCCGCCAAGACGTGGGCCCCAAAACGAGCTATCTGACAATGGGGTCCCACTGCCAACTGCGCTACCCACCTCCTTCCCCCCGCCTGGGCTGGGCCTGCACGTTTGCCAATGGCATGGCTGCCCAATGGGCTATTCGGCCCCCGGAACTACATACATGCTGCAAAAAACCGTGCGAGAGCATCTGGATGACCCCATCGCGAGCTTCGTAACAGAAGGGGCCCCAGACGGGGCACCTGACTAACAGACCATGGAACATCGAATTTGACAATTTACTTTTTCGGCCTCCCGATGCTTGCGCCATCCAGAGCGTCTCCTATTGTAATTTCCACCGCTTCTTTGGGTGCGCGACCATCTCATCTACATCGATCGCAAAATCATCGCGGCCCGGTTGGCACCGAAACCCCAAATTCGAAACAACTGGGTGCAAACGGTGAGCCGTGAACCTGGTCACCGCAGGAAGCGTCGTAGAGTTCCTCGCGCGCGTTGACTTTCTGGTGGCCACAGGTCTTCGCTCCACCGAAGGCCTCACTGGCAAAGTGCCGCATTCCGTGGCCCCGCGGGTAGCTGGCTGGTCTGACATCAGCAGGTAAAGTTCCTGCCCCTCGAAGCATAATAAGGCGCTGGGGCATAAGAACTTGTCGCTTCCCGCTGCTAAAAATACAGCGTTTGCGCATGTTTTGTGACTTCAAGGTCTTCATGACGAGCTCAATGGAAGTCGCGGAGGAGTCTTCTAGGAGCCCACTGGGGCAGTCTTGAGACCCTCTAGGGGCGTCATGGGGCCTTCTCGGCCCGTCTTCGGCCTCTGCGAAAATTCCCTTGAGTCCTGTTTGGAAACGTCTTTGGGCTGTCCTGGTCTGTCGTGAGGCTCTTTTGGGACCATCTCGGGGTCCTTTCGGGGGCATCTGAGTCTTGGATTCATCATGGGCGGAAAGAAATGACACAACGACTAGAAATGAGACTACCGCATGGTTTGACTGATGCTGGTCGCCTGGATATCCTCATGGGACCCTGGGGCCATCTTGGATGCATCCTGGGGCCCTCTCGGGCTGCCCCTGGGCCCTCCTAAGCGACGTTGGCAACGCCTTGGGTGTTATTCGTTGAAACTATTTTTCTGATTTGGAGCAACATGCAGCAGGCAATGTCTGCGATGCGAACGGCAATGTGTAAACATCGATGACAATATCCTTCTCGCAAGCACTTGATGCAAGCGCAAGATGAGATGGAATCAAAATCTTTGTGCCGTACCAAGACCAAACGCGAGTAGGTGCGTCCACCCTCCCGCCCAGCTTGAGAACCACAACGGTTGCGGGCGGGAGGGATACTGCGCACAGCACGAGCGAGCGAGAGCAGCAACAGCAGAGGTAATTCGCAGTACCACCGAAAATCTCACATCCCTGCCTAACTGATGTTCACAAATGGCCCCCCTGCTGTATGCGGGTGCACCCCGCTGCCATCTCACATTTCTGCAAAGCTACGCGCCTCGCAGCACGGAGATTACGCTACCGAGGAACCCCACATACTTATAGTATGGCTGGAGTGATGACAGCTGAAGTGAAGCATGTGAGAATGAGGTTGGTGGCCGTTACCCCGCCGATACCGCTGTGCCCTGGACGACCGTCACGGATAGCGGCCGCGGTGAGAGACCACCCCCTGCGCACCCCCTTATGGTGTCGAGGATATGCCATGCCTGCTGTGCCCTGGACGACCGTCACGGATAGCGGCCGCGGTGAGGGACCACCCTCTGCGCACCCCCTATGGTGTCGAGAATCTGCCATGCCTGCTGTGCCATGGACGACCGTCACGGACAGGCCGCGCCGCGGTGGCGTCGAGGATATGCGCACCCCCACGGATAGCGGCACCACCCTGCGCACCCCCTGGTGTCGAGAATATGCCATGCCTGCTGTGCCCTGGACGACCGTCACGGATAGCGGCCGCGGTGAGGGACCACCCCCTGCGCACCCCCTATGGTGTCGAGAATATGCCATGCCTGCTGTGCCTGGACGACTCACGGATAGCGGCCGCGGACCACCCTGCGCACCCCCTATGGTGTCGAGCCTGCTGTGCCCTGGACGACCGTCACGGATTGAGAGACCACCCCCTGCGCACCCCCTTGGTGTCGAGAATATGCCATGCCTGCTGTGCCCTGGACGACCGTCACGGATAGCGGCCGCGGTGAGAGCGCACCCCCTACCCCCACCCCGACCGTCACCTGATGGTCGAGATATGCCATGCCTGCTGTGCCCGACCTGAGACGCGCACGCGACCATGCCTGGTGCCCTGGACGACCGTCACGGATAGCGGCCGCGGTGAGAGACCACCCCCTGCGCACCCCCTATGGTGTCGAGAATATGCCATGCCTGCTGTGCCCTGGACGACCGTCACGGATAGCGGCCGCGGTGAGAGACCACCCCCTGCGCACCCCCTATGGTGTCGAGAATATGCCATGCCTGCTGTGCCCTGGACGACCGTCACGGATAGCGGCCGCGGTGAGAGACCACCCCCTGCGCACCCCCTCTGGTGTCGAGAATATGCCATGCCTGCTGTGCCCTGGACGACCGTCACGGATAGCGGCGCGGTGAGAGACCACCCCCTGCGCACCCCCTATGCCCTGCCTGCTGTGCCCTGGACGACCGTCACGGCCGCGGTGAGAGACCACCCCCTGCGCACTCCCTATGGTGTCGAGAATATGCCATGCCTGCTGTGCCTTGGACGACCGTCACGGATTGCGGCCGCGGTGAGAGACCACCCCCTGCGCACCCCCTCTGGTGTCGAGAATATGCCCTGTCTGCTATGCCCTGGACGACCGTCACGGATAGCGGCCGCGGTGAGAAACCACCCCGTGCGTACCCCCTTATGGTGCCGAGAATATGCAATGCCTGCTGTGCCCTGGACGACCCTCACGGATAGCGGCCGCGGTGAGAGACCACCCCCTGCGCACCCCCTCTGGTGTCGAGAATATGCCATGCCTGCTGTGCCCTGGACGACCGTCACGGATAGCGGCCGCGGTGAGAAACCACCCCCTGCGCACTCCCTATGGTGTCGAGAATATGCCATGCCTGCTGTGCCCTGGACGACCCTCACGGATTGTGCATACGTCTTGGGTGTCTGATGCAATGGACATGCGTCTTGTGTGTGCGAGTGTGTGTGCATGCGTGCGGCTGTGTGTAGACGCGTGTCTCATGTACTTGCCGTGCATGTGTTGACCGCGGGTTGAGGAGCGGAATGGAGAGGAGGAGGGGAGGTGAGGAGACGCGGGTGCGCCGCGGCAGGGAAGAAAATTACGCGACCGAGGAACCCCACATACCTTTATTATGGGTGAAGTGATGAGAGCTGAAATGAAGCATGTGAGAATGATATTGGTGGCCGCTGCCCCGCCGATACCGCTGTGCCCTGGACGACCGTCACGGATAGCGGCCGCGGTGAGAGACGACCCCCTGCGCACCCCGTATGGTGTCGAGAATATGCCATGCATGCTGTGCCCTGGACGACCGTCACGGATAGCGGCCGCGGTGAGAGACCACCCCCTGCGCACCCCCTATGGTGTCGAAAATATGCCATGCCTGTTGTGCCCTGGACGACCGTCACGGATAGCGGCCGCGGTGAGAGACCACCCCCTGCGCACCCCCTATAGTGTCGAGAATATGCCATGCCTGCTGTGCCCTGGACGACCGTCACGGATAGCGGCCGCGGTGAGAGACCACCCCCTGCGCACCCACTAATGCTGTCGAGGATATGCCATGCCTGCTGTGCCCTGGACGACCGTCACGGATAGCGGCCGCGGTGAGAGACCACCCCCTGCGCAGGTGTCGAGAATATGCCATGCCTGCTGTGCCCTGGACGACCGTCACGGATAGCGGCCGCGGTGAGAGACCACCCCCTGCGCACCCCCTATGGTGTCGAGAATATGCCATGCCTGCTGTGCCCTGGACGACCGTCACGGATAGCGGCCGCGGTGAGAGACCACCCCCTGCGCACCCCCTATGGTGTCGAGAATATGCCATGCCTGCTGTGCCCTGGACGACCGTCACGGATAGCGGCCGCGGTGAGAGACCACCCCCTGCGCACCCCCTATGGTGTCGAGAATATGCCATGCCTGCTGTGCCCTGGACGACCGTCACGGATAGCGGCCGCGGTGAGAGACCACCCCCTGCGCACCCCCTAGAGGCTGTCGTCACGAATATGAGAGACCACCCCCTGCGCACCCCTATGGTGTCGAGAATATGCCATGCCTGCTGTGCCCTGGACGACCGTCACGGATAGCGGCCGCGGTAGAGACCACCCCCTGCGCACCCCCTATGGTGTCGAGAATATGCCATGCCTGCTGTGACGACCGTCACGGATATGCCCGCGGTGAGAGACCACCCCCTGCGCACCCCCTATGGTGTCGAGAATATGCCATGCCTGCTGTGCCCTGGACGACCGTCACGGATAGCGGCCGCGGTGAGAGACCACCCTGTGCGCATCCCCTATGGTGTCGAGAATATGCCATGCCTGCTGTGCCCTGGACGACCGTCACGGATAGCGGCCGCGGTGAGAGACCACCCCCTGCGCACCCCCTGCGGCGCCCAGGAAATCCCACGCCTGCCACGCCCTGGGAGCCTACAACGCATAGGGCCCCCACCCCCAGCGCACCCCCTGTGGCGTTGTGCTGTGCTGTGCTGTGCTGCTGTGCGGTGAGCTGTGCTGTGCCGTGCTGTGCTGTGCTGTGCTGAGTTGAGCTGAGCTGCGAAAAGGAGAAGGGGAGAGGGGAGGTGAGGAGACGCGGGTGCGCCGCGGCAGGGAAGAAAACCAGAACCCCACGAAACATGTGGGGAACCAGACCCCCACGAAACATGTGGGGAACAAAACGTGCAGCATTCAATGTCTGCAATGCGAGCTGCGGATATGCAGTGCCGCGAGAAGAAGCGATGAGAGAATTAGCAGAATTGTGGGGGACTCTTTGGAGGCATATATGACAATGTTGGTGCTCTCTTGGGACGTCTCTTGGGCCCTCAAGGGCCCTTTTGAGGCCGTCTTGGGGCCCTCTCAGAGGGGCAGCTGGACCAACCCTGGGGGCCTCTTGGGGTAGGGGTCAGAGTCTGCTTGACTACATGTCGGCGTCTCTTGGCATGCTTCACGGGCGCCTCCTGGAGCCAATTCTAAAGTCCCTTGGGGCCTGTTGGGGGCCGCCTGGGGCCTCTCGGGGCCTCTTTCGGATCTCTTGGGGGCCTGCTGCCAGTCTCGTGGGGGCACTTGGGGCGGAGGGCTCTTGTAAGTGAGTTGGGGGTCCCCCTCTTGGGTCGTCTTGGGCACCTCTTGGCCCCTCTTGGGCTCTCTTGGAATATCTGGGGGCGCTCCTGGGAGGCTCTTGGGCCGTTTGGGAACGACCTTGGGGGCCTCTTGGGCCGTCTTGGACGCTCTTAAAACAGCGAAATTACGAACAAGAGACCAAGGGTAAAAAAGCATGATGTCCGAAGAGAGTTCGGTAACTTTGGTCATCGAATGCCTCTTGGGGAGCATGTCGGAGCCTTCTTGGGGCGTCTTGGTGGCCTCTTGGGCCGTTTTGAAACCTTCGTGGTGGCCCCTTTGGAGCGTCCTGGGGGCCTCTTGGAGCGTCTTGGGGCCTCGTAGGTGCATCTTTGGGGCATCTTCGGGATTCTCTTGGGGCTTTCTGGAGCTATCTCGGTGCTGTTACGATGCCGCAGAAGGCCAAGAGGGGGGGCGAGTGGCGCATGGACAACAATCGAAGCTATTCCTGAGGTTTTTGAGAGGCTTTGGCATTTACTTTGGGGGTGGCTCCTGGGACGACCTGGACACTCCAAGGGGCGAGCCCCCAGAAGCCCCCCAAGACTGCTGTGGGAGGAATCCTCTGGGAAGCCCTGCGAAGACCCTGGATTGCAAAAAAAAAACCTTGCAATGGATTTTTTGCAATTCTTCTGTTTTTTTTTTTGCAATCTTTTTTTTTGCAATCCTGCGTTTTTTTTGTGCAATCCTTCGTTTTTTTTTGCAATCCGACATTCGCTGGAGACTCCGGGGAGATCCCGGGAGGCTCCGGAGGCCACCTCGGGGGTCTCCCGTGCCGTCCTGGGCAGGTCGTGGCGGTTCGGGGGGGGGGTCGCTCGGCATCGCTTCGGCTACGCCTACGGCCATCTTAACGCACTCGTGGCTGAAGTATCCTTTCCTGGAGGCCGAAGACATGCCCGGGGGCGGGGGGGTTAGAAACGTCTGATGCCCTGGGCCGCTTGCCCCCGGACGCCGATGACATTGCCTGCAGCATCATCACCATCATCGTCCCCCCCACCCCCCACCACCACCACCACCACCACCACCACCACCATCACAGTCACAATCACCATCACCAACACCATCACCATCACCGTC
This sequence comes from Prorocentrum cordatum, assembly GCA_963575745.1. Classification (NCBI taxonomy): domain Eukaryota; class Dinophyceae; order Prorocentrales; family Prorocentraceae; genus Prorocentrum; species Prorocentrum cordatum. The sequence goes on along the minus strand of CAUYUJ010015385.1, from coordinate 178,527 downwards.
ACCACCACCACCACCACCACCACCATCATCATCATCATCATCATCATCAATATCATCATCATCAGCAGCAGCATCATCATCAGCAGCAACATCATCGTCGTCGTCATCACCACCATCATACTCATCCTTCTCCTCCTCCTGATCATCACTCTCATCCTCATCCTCATCATCATCCTCATCCTCATAATCATCATCAGCATCATCATCATCATAATCATCATCGTCGTCATCACCACAATCATCCTCCTCCTCCTGATCATCATCCTCACCCTCATCCTCATCCTCATCCTCATCATCATCGTCACCACCACCACCATCATCCTCATCACCATCATCACTAGCATCATCATCATCATCATCATCATCATCATCATCATCATCATCATCATCATCATCATCTCCATCACTACCAGCATCATCATCATAATCATCACGACCGTCACCATCACCATCACCATCACCATCACCATCACGACCATCACCATCACCATCACCATCACCATCACCATCACCATCACCATCACCATCCTCATCATCCTCATCATCCTCATCATCCTCATCATCCTCATCATCCTCATCATCCTCATCCTCCTCATCCTCCTCCTCCTCCTCCTCCTCCTCCTCATCATCATCATCATCATCATCATCATCATCATCATCATCATCATCACCATCACTGCCCGCATCGTTCACGTGTGCCCCGTCGTGTGGCATTGCGCCCATCCTGTCCCTTTGCCTGGGTTGTTAATCAGAAACCTCGTGTATGCCTGTTGGCAGCCTCTGGGCGACCGCCTGGAGGCAGTCTTGGGCGCCTCCTGGGCTCTCCCGGGGCTCCCTTGGGCGCCTCCCGAGGCCCTTTCGGGCTGCCTCGGAGCGGTCCTGTGGGCCTCTTGGGCCAGAGATGGGGTCCGCATCCCGCCCCCTCCCTGGCTCCTGATCCGCCGTACTTTGGATGATTTTCCGACCTAAAATTGTGTCGGAAATCGACGCCAAAGGAGCCTCAAGGGCGGAAATCGACGCTCAAAGGGGCCTTAAAAGTAGGGCGGAAATTTCCGCCCTACTTTCGAAATCGCCCAAAGTAGGGCGGATCAGGAGTCAGGGCTCTCCTATTTCGGCACGCCTCTCACACGGATCGTGGCCCACATGGATCTCTGCCTGCGGCCCCAGGGGCACTGCGCTCGCACTGCGCCCCCCCCCCCCTCCGCCCTTGGCCACTGCGGCACACCCCATCACGCGGATCGCCCCCACTGGGAGCACTACCTGAAGGCCCAGAGGCAAGGTTCGCACAACGCCCCCCCGCCCATGCCGGCACACCCGTCACACAGATCATGCCCCAGATCATGCCCCAGCAGGAGCTTCACTGCCCCAGAAGGAGCTTCACCTATGGGACCAATGGGCAGCTTCGCACGGCGTCCCCCCGTCCATTTCAGAACATCCCTCGCACGGGCCGTGCCAGGAGGAGGTCCACCTGCGGCGTCAGGTGTTCGCGCGGTGGCATCCAAATTCATTCGGCACACCCTGCACGCGGATCGTGCCTCACAAAGAGTCCAGCGCACCCGTGCACGCGTGATCCGCAGCAGCCATCTTTCCGCATTGCCCCGCGGCGCGCAATGTATGAAGAGAGACCCGCGCCCTGAGCGAAGACAGTTTGGCCTCCCGCAGGGGCCCTCCCGGGGCGCATCTTGGAGCCTTCTTGGGACGTCTTCGTGGCCTCTTGAGGCGTCTTATTCGGGCGTCTGCCGCCCAGTCGGGCCGCTCTTGTCGCTTCTAGCCTCTGGAGCTGTTTGGGCGGCGGGGAAAAGGCCCAGGAGGCCCAGGAGGCCCCGCACGGGGGCAAAAATGACGTGGTCCACGGGGGGGATCCGGGAGGGTGTCTGGGCCTGGGCCTCAGGGCCCCTGGTACCCCAGCACTTTATGTGTACAGATGT
>CAUYUJ010015385.1:154099-171599 GCA_963575745.1 Prorocentrum cordatum | reverse complement strand
AGAACAGAAACAACGAGTCCAGCCAAGGCATGAGAGAAGAAAGCCAGCTACTAACGTCTTGCCCGTCAAATTTGAGCTGCACCTCTATGCCCGTGACCGCGCAGCTCGCCAGGATGACGAGGCCCATGACCCCGTCAAACGCGTGGGAATGGACGAAGAGATGCACCCTGATCTGAAACTGCCTCTGCCACAGCGGCATGCTGTCGCTCAGCTCTATGGTCGCCGTGGACGGCAGCCTCTTGTTGAGCATGGTCGCCGCGGAGCTGCCATGGTCATTGAAGCTGGAGGGCTTCCATTGTACCGGGGACCCGAAACTTTGGTTCGTCCTGGGGCTCCCCGACAGGGACTCCGGGCCGCCGTCCTCCTGATCCCCGTCATCTGCGGCCACCGGGTCGTCCGCCGCCTTTCCCCGCATGCTTCCGCTGGCCTGCACGGGCACCGCTTTCGCGCCCGCGCCCTCCACCCAGTCGTCGAGGGACACGCTGCCGCTGCGGCTGCGATGGCACCCCCTGGAGCGGGACCGGTTCTCTTTTGAGAGCCGCACATGGACCTCCTTCCGGATCGCGTCCTGCACCACGTGCCGCAGCTGCTCCAGCTGCCTGCTGGAGAACTCCGCCGGGCCGTCCGGCCCCGGGGCCGCGGGGGCCCGGCGCGGCCCGCGGCGCGCCTCGCGGGGGCTGCCGCCGAGCGAGTGCTCGACGGCCGGAGGGCTCTCCATGCCGCGCGCACTGCGGCCCCCTCGGGGGTGGTCGCCCCCGGGGCGCCAGGGTGGGCTAGAAGCTATGCAGGCGAAGGGGGCGACGGCCGATGCGACACGCAGCGGCCCTTTGGCCGACCGTCTTGAGCCAAAATGGCTACGGCAGGCCTCTTGGGCCATCTTGAGGTCACGTCGGTCACTCTTGGAGCGCTCTTGTGCTGTCTTGGGGGTCTCTGGGACGTCTCCGATGACCCCCCTGATCGCCCTAGGTGTGCTGGGGCTTGGCAAAACGCCCTGCGAGGCCCAGGAACCGCTTCGAGGCCCGTCTGGAGGGTCCCAAAGCCCCTGATCCCGGGAGTCCGTTTTTTTTTGGGGGGTCCCCCCGCCCGGGCTTATAGAAATAATTTAAGGAAGAGGAGTGTGTATATATACATATATATATACACACACACACCTCTTCTCATATTTTTACAAGCCCGGGCGGGGGGACCCCCCCCCCAAAAAAAAAGGGACTCCCGGGATCTGGGGCTTTGGGACCCTTCGGACGGGCCTCGAAGCGGCCCCCCGGGCCTCGCAGGGCGTTTTGCCAAGGTGCAGTGGTTCCCGAAACGACCCCAGAGAGCCCCAATACGGTCCACGCCGACGTCCACGAAACCGTCATACCCCCAAAGATCGCTCCGAAACGTCCCAAGAGGCCTCCAAGAACCACACTTCTTCTTCGTCTCGCGCGATATGTTTTGTATCCGGCGCCTCGGCGACGACAAGTCCGTATCATGTGCTGCACAGCAATGGCAGTACCCGCTTAAACGCACACATAGCGCTGCATCGAAATGGTTGACGCAGTGTTGCGTGCCCTGCCCGCAAACAAAATTCAAACCAAGACGCTACATCACGCAACTGCGCATCCTCCAATCATGGTGCAGACTGGGACCACCAACTTGACACTGCAGACATGGCGTACTACTGACGGGGAGGGAAAAGCATGTGCTTGAACATCGTATTATGCATATTCTGCTGAAAACCGAAATGCTCCATTTCCAAGTGGTGGCCAAGGGCCCTACGAATCCCACCTCGGGTTGCTCATCGGATCGCAACAATGCCTGCCCGACTTGCTCTGCAATCCCGCATAAGGACGTGAGCGCTGCACATTGCCAGTCTCGGCAGACTTGCTGGGAAACTTTCAGCAAAGAGTCGTAAACTACTGCTGGACGCGAGTCGCACAACCCCTGGCATGTTTTCAAAAATTCGCGCGTCAATCGCGCAACCAATCAAACCTCTGCGGCCAACATCAAGCACTGGCGCCAATTTCGCACCAAACGGAAGACATGGGGTCATCAATGACAAGGCAACGCTCAAAGTCAGCACCACTTCCGCAATTCCTCACTGTCTCCATTTCCGCTGCCTTTTCTCGATCTTGAATCCGCCGACCCCTTGGGGTTCATCGGCGCGTGAGATGCTTCCCCCTCCCCCCCTTCCCTCCCCCGAGGAGCCCGGTCCGGTCGACTTGGGGGGCGGCGGTCCCCCCGGGGACGGCACGAATGCATCTTGGGAGAATAAAGGGCCTCGGAACAGGCCAAGAGGGCCCCACGAGGCCAACCGGACGGTCCAGGAGGGCCACGAGCCGCCGAAAGATCGATCCAAAAGGTTCACGATGGCCTCCAGACGGCCCAGGAGGCCCCCCAGGACCCCCCGAAAGCGCCCAAGAGGCGTCCCAAGACGGCCTCAAAGAGCAAAGATCGCCCCATTCCCGGGGGAAAGCGTGAATTTTTAGCACATTCGCCTCTTGTGCGTTGACAACGTCCAAGGCGGCCCGAGAAACCCTCTAGATCGCCCCGAGAAGGTCCACGAGGCCCCCAAGAGGGCCCCCACACGACCCAAGAGGGCCCCAAGACCGCTCAAGAACCCCCCAAGACGGCCCAAACCAAAAGGGCCCCAGGACAGCCCCGAGAGGGGGTCTTGAAGGGGGAACCCGAACGGACGTTTGATCCTTCGACCCCAAAATGCCTCCCTGGTTGCCCCAAGAACCCCCCAACAGACCCCCAGGGAACTCCGAGAGGCCACCCCCAGAAAAAAAAACGGGAGGCACCCAGGAGGCCCCCAAGAGGTTCAGAAATCGCCCCCCAAACGCCCCCAGGGCGCCTCCCACGAGACCCCGTTTGCCATCCGAGTGGCCTCAGACCCGCACACCAAGCGCTGTGGCGGGATGTGGCGAGGGCCATTCGGTAATCATTTCTTCTGATATTTTGACATATGCCCGCCGATTGTAAACGTGGGTAGTCGCTCGTTCATCTATGTTTGCACGGCGAACGCTGAACATGTCAACCGCAGAAATCATTACTGTTGGTGCGGGCGGTGCCGCGCTTGCCTGGCCCCGGGAGAATGATCCGCGCACGCGGTACACTGTCCAAGAGGGCCCGGCACGCCCCACATCTTGCTCCAAGACGCCCACGACGGCTTCAAAACGTATTTTGACAGATGCCCGCCATAGGTAAACGTTGGTTCTCGCCAGTTTCCGCATGCGCACGCTAAAAACGAGTTCCCAAGAGAACTTCAGAGGCTCCGCGTTACCGCCCCCTGACCTTCGGGAGGTCCCCTTCGACAGCATCGTGGACAGCCCTCGCCAACCCAGTCCCGCATCTCTGCACATAGTCTTCCAGCCCAAGGGGCCCCGACACACCCCGCATTTCGTTCCAAGGCGCCCACGACGGCTCCAAAACGTGTTTTGACAGATGCCCGCCGTCTGTAAAAATGGGTTCTCGCCGGTTTCCCCATGCGCGCACTGACAACACTGAGAACGTCAGCCGAAAATATCACCATTGGCGGCGCGGGCGGTGCCGCGATTGCTGGGGGTCCCGGGGGGATTTTTCGCGCGCGCGCGCGGCACACTGTCCAAGAGGGCCCCGGCACGCCCCACATCTCGCTCCAAGATGCCCACGGCGGCTCCAAAACGTGTTGTGACAGATGCCTGCCGTCTGTAAAAATGGTTCCCGCCCGTTTCCCCATGCGTTCACGGCGAACACTGAGAATGTCGGCCGCAGAAATCACTACTCGAGGTGCGGGCGGTGCTGCGATTGCCGGGGGCCCCGGTGCACTCCCTCTCGAGCACGTGGTACACTGTCCAAGAAGGCTCGTCACGCCCAACATCTCGCTGCAAAACGCCCACGACGGTTCCAAGACGGCCCCAAAAGCCTCGAAACCACCCGACGATAACCCCACACACCTCAAAAGGTTTCCAGGGGCCATCTCCGCCAATGTCCCACAGGTTTAAAACGTGTTTCGGGTCCCCATCATTTCTGCTGCCAGACGCTTCGTGCAGCCCAGGGCGTTCCCACGACCGCGCCACGACGGTCCCACAGGCCACCAAAAAGACCGCGAACCATTGGAGAATGCTTCGAATACGAGCCGGCGCGGGCGGTGCCGCGCTTGCAAGGAGCCCCGGGGGAATCCTTTGCGAACACGCGGTGGACTGTCCAAAAGGGCCCTGGCACGCCCCACGTCTCGCTCCAAGACGCCCGCAATGGCTCCAAATGAATTTTGACAGGTGCCCGCCGTCTGTAGAAGGTGGCTTCCCGCCCGTTTCACCATGCGCGCGCGGCGAACACTGAGAATGTCAGCCGCAAAAAATCGCAACTGACGGCGTGGGCTGTGCTGCGATTGCCTGGGACCCCGGAGCACTCCTTCGCGAGCATGCGGTACACGGTCCAAAAGGGCCCCGACACGCCCCAAATCTCGCTCCAAGACGCCCACGACGGCTCCCAAACGGCCCCGGAAGCCACGAAAACACTCGTCGAGTCCTACACAGCTCCCCAGGGGCCAACCCCGTCAATGTCCCACGGGTTTTAAAAGTGCACTTTGCGACATAATCTGGATCATCTTCTGGCGTCTCGCCATCGCTGTGCACCGTTGTTGTGCACGACGGCGCGGGGCATCATATTACCCCGCGCGTGCAGGCCCACCACCCCTTTCAATAAACACTGCAATGTGCACGCGGCGGCAAAATCCGCCGACCCCTTGGGGTGTCATCAGCGTGTGAGGTGCTTCCCCCTCCCCCAACCCCTCCCCTCGGAGCCCCCCCCCCTCGGAGCCCTGCCCGGCCGACTTGGAGGGAGGGAGGTCCGCCTGGATCCCCCGGGCCCGAACGCACCATGGGAGGACACAGGGCCCCACAACGGGCCAAGAGGGCCCCAAGAGGCCACCAATTCGGTCCAAGACGGCCCCGAGTCGCCGAAAGATCCTCCAGGACGGCCACGATGGCCTCCAGACGGCCCAAGACGCCCCCAAAACGCCCCAGGAGGTCTCCAAGAGCCCTCCCAAGAAGGCTGCCGTCCATCTATGGGTTTCCCGGAACTTGGAAAATTCCAAACGCGAATTCTGGGAAACCCGGGGTTGCAGGGCGTCAGACGCGAGCCCCACGACATCAACAAAAACTCTTCCTGGAATTATGGGAAGCCCAGAAGTCGCCAGAACCCCTCGGGAATCTGGCGACCTACGGGTTTTCCAGAATTGCCCCCGTCGAATTACGGGAAACCCATGGGTCGCCAGAAACCCTAAGGAATCTGCCCGCGCGCGCGCGAAAAATCCCCCCGGGACCCCCAGCAATCGCGGCACCGCCCGCGCCGCCAATGGTGATATTTTCGGCTGACGTTCTCAGTGTTGTCAGTGCGCGCATGGGGGAACCGGCGAGAACCCATTTTTACAGACGGCGGGCATCTGTCAAAACACGTTTTGGAGCCGTCGTGGGCGCCTTGGAACGAAATGCGGGGCGTGTCGGGGCCCCTTGGGCTGGAAGACTATGTGCAGAGATGCGGGACTGGGTTGGCGAGGGCTGTCCACGATGCTGTCGAAGGGGACCTCCCGAAGGTCAGGGGGCGGTAACGCGGAGCCTCTGAAGTTCTCTTGGGAACTCGTTTTTAGCGTGCGCATGCGAAAACTGGCGAGAACCCACGTTTACCTATGGCGGGCATCTGTCAAAATACGTTTTGAAGCCGTCGTGGGCGTCTTGGAGCAAGATGTGGGGCGTGCCGGGCCCTCTTGGACAGTGTACCGCGTGCGCGGATCATTCTCCCGGGGCCAGGCAAGCGCGGCACCGCCCGCACCAACAGTAATGATTTCTGAGGTTGACATGTTCAGCGTTCGCCGTGCAAACATAGATGAACGAGCGACTACCCACGTTTACAATCGGCGGGCATATGTCAAAATATCAGAAAAAATGATTACCGAATGGCCCTCGCCACATCCCGCCACAGCGCTTGGTGTGCGGGTCTGAGGCCACTCGGATGGCAAACGGGGTCTCGTGGGAGGCGCCCTGGGGGCGTTTGGGAGGCAATTTCTGAACCTCTTGGGGGCCTCCTGGGTGCCTCCCGTTTTTTTTTCTGGGGGTGGCCTCTCGGAGTTCCCTGTGGGTCTGTTGGGGGGTTCTTGGGGCAACCAGGGAGGCATTTTGGGGTCGAAGGATCAAACGTCCGTTCGGGTTCCCCCTTCAAGACCCCCTCTCGGGGCTGTCCTCGGCCCCAATGACGCTCCAAGAGGCCCCCACGAGGCTTTCAAGAGGCTCCCAAGACCCCCTCTTGGAGCTGTCCTCGAAACGGCCAAAAGAGGCCCCCAAGACGGTCCAAGGGGCCCCCGAGACATCCCAAGAGGACTCCAAGAGAGCCCTCAGGTGGCCGCGAGAGCCCTCCAAGATGGCCTCCGAAGGGGCCAGACCGCGCAAGAGCGCCCCAAGCCGGCGCAAGACGTCAACAGGAAGCCCCAAGAGGTCCCAAAGCGGCCCCAATGACGCTCCAAGAAGCCCCCACGAGGCTTTCAAGAGGCTCCCAAGAGCCCCCCACGAGGCCGCCCAGAAGCCCTGGGGATTGCAGGACGGAGCGGCACGCACGCGCGGCAGCCGAGCAGGTCACGCCAACCAGCGCCCACATCTTCCACATTTGAACACTTTTCCGCAGCGGCGACTACCAGTCTGGATCGGCTGCGCGGCGCCAAATTTGCCCGCCAGCAAGCGGGGCGGAGCAAGTCTGCTTTCTCACGCTGGGAGCTGTGCGCCGCTTCTCGCATAAACACTGCCGAGCATCGCGTGTTTTTTTCAACCCTGGCACAGAGGCCCATGACAGCCCAAGCAGCCTCCAAAATGGCCCCAAGCAGCCCAAGAAACACTCAAAAGCCTCCCATGACGACCCAAGCGGGTCCTAAGACGGCCCAAATCAAGAGGACCCCAAGAAAGCCCCAAAACGGCCGCGAGAGGCCCCCAGACCGGCCCCTCCGAATAGGCCACACGCCGCAAGAGCGCCCCAAGACGGCCCAAGACGCCCCCAAGAGGCCCCAAGAGGCCCCAAAGAAGCCCAGTGCAGAAGAGGCCTCGAGAAGCCCCCAAGACACCTCCAAGAGGCCACAAAAAAGCTCCCAAGAAGCCTCGTAACGACTGGACTGTACGTGCTCCGGACGTGCACCCGGCGAAGCGAGAGGAATCCACGTCCGGAAGTGACGTGCTGGGCGGCTGCGTTTTCTGCGGAGGCGAGAATGCAGCGTATCCGATGTATCCAATGAGTGCCAAATCGCCACATATTATATTTCTTTGCAATGTTATGCATTCCCCCCTAACCCCCCCTGGAATCGCGCCACAACGCCGTACCAACAGGTGGCGGCCGTCCTTCTGGGGCCTCAAACCTACAAAAGCCTATGGAAAATCAGCAAGTTCGGCCTCTTGGGCTTCTTGGGGCTCCAAGAGGGCCTCAATATGGCCCAAGATTGCCCCAAGACGGCCCAAGACGGCCCCAAGGCTTTCAAGATGGTCCCAAGAGGCCCATGAGACCCCCAAAACGGCCCAAGAGGGCCCCATGAAGACCCCAAAGAGCGCGTCCAGGAGCCAAAATCATTGATTTTCCGTTGGTTTTCGAAAGATTGTCGCGTTCTCACTTCTTTCGGTTCTCAGAGGACCATGACGGCCCAAGCAGCCCCCAGGAAGACCCCAAGACGGCCAAAGAGGCCCCAGGATTGCCCAAGATGGCCCCGAAACGGCCAAAAGAGGCCCCCAAGACGGTCCAAGGGGCCCCCGAGACATCCCAAGAGGACTCCAAGAGAGCCCTCAGGTGGCCGCGAGAGCCCTCCAAGATGGCCTCCGAAGGGGCCAGACCGCGCAAGAGCGCCCCAAGCCGGCGCAAGACGTCAACAAGAAGCCCCAAGAGGTCCCAAAGCGGCCCCAATGACGCTCCAAGAAGCCCCCACGAGGCTTTCAAGAAGCTCCCAAGAGCCCCCCACGAGGCCGCCCAGAAGCCCTGGGGATTGCAGGACGGAACGGCACGCACGCGCGGCAGCCGAGCAGGTCACGCCAACCAACGCCCACACCGTCCACATTTGAACACTTTTCCGCAGCGGCGATTACCAGTCTGGATCGGCTGCGCGGCGCAAAATCTGCCCGCCAGCAAGCGGGGCAGAACAAGTCTGCCTTGTCACGCTGGGAGCTGTGCGCCGCTTCTCGCATAAACACTGCCGAGCATCGCGTGTTTTTTTCAACCCTGGCACAGAGGCCCATGACAGCCCAAGCAGCCTCCAAAATGGCCCCAAGACGGCCCAAGAAGCACTTAAAAGGCCTCCATGACGACCCAAGCGGGTCCTAAGACGGCCCAAATCAAGAGGACCCCAAGAAAGCCCCAAAACGGCCGCGAGAGGCCCCCAGACCGGTCCCTCCGAATAGGCCACACGCCGCAAGAGCGGCCCAAGACGACCCAAGACGCCCCCAAGAGGCCCCAAGAGGCCCCAAAGAAGCCCAGTGCAGAAGAGGCCTCGAGAAGCCCCCAAGACACCTCCAAGAGGCCACAAAAAAGCTCCCAAGAAGCCTCGTAACGACTGGACTGTACGTGCTCCGGACGTGCACCCCGCGAAGCGAGAGGAATCCACGTCCAGACTGCAGCGAAGAGTCTCGGCAATCCGACAGGACGGGTGTGTGACGCAAGGGCCCGGCCACGATGCGTCAAGGAAGGCCCATTGCAAAACATGGCATTCTTATACATTGCAAAGCAACCCCCCTTAATCCACCCCTGGGCCCCCGCCGAGTCGCCGACCCAATCGTGCGAAGATCCAAAACCTGCCAAAACCCTGTGGAAAATAAGTGATTTTCGCCCTCTGGGCCCCCTTGGAGTCCACAGGGGAATCCCGACGGCTCAAGATGGCTTCAGGACGACCCACGATGGCCTCAGGACGGCCCAAGATAGCCCCAAGAGGACCCCAAAGGCCAAAGAAGAGGGACCCAAAAAGACCCCCACGAGCGCCTCCAGAGGGCAGAAACAATGATTTTCCGTAAGTTGTTGTACGATTTCGGGGCGTTCTCGCAGTTACGAAATTTCGGCAGCCCGTAACGGTCCAAGCAGCCTCCGAAATTACTCCCTTTCGGCCCAAAGGGACCCCCAAATAGCCCAACAAGGCCCCAATACTGCCCAGAAGAGGCCCCAAAAATGGTTCAAGAAACCCTCAAGACGGCCCAAGAGGACCCCAAGAGAGCACCAAAGTGGCACCAAGACGCCTCCAAGAACGTATCGGCTCCGTCGTGGGGCTCCCTCGCCGTCGGGCCAACTTGAAGCATCTTGAGATCTCTTGAGGCCCTCTTGGACCACTCCTCCTCCTCCTCCTCCTCCTCCTCTTCCTCCTCCTCCTCTTCCTCCTCCTCCTCCTTTCTCCTCCTCCTCCGAGAGGCCGAAGAAACCAAAATCATAGATTTCCTGTGTTATTTCAGGTGGTTGTAATGCTTCCTCGCGTGGCCTCGACGGGCGCCTCGGGGCCTCCTTCGGCCGTCCTCCGGCATGTTGTGGACCATCTTGGGTGTCGTTGTGCGTTTTTGCACGTTTATCAAAGTTGCATGCATCGATGGGGCCTCCTGGGGGCTTCTTGGAAGCCTCTTTAGGGAGCCTCTTGGGGCCATTGGGGGGCCTCTTTGGGGCCTCTTGGGCGCGTCGTGGACCGTCTTGAAGCGCTTTTGCGCCGTCTGGACCCTGCGGGCGCGCCCCCAAGACGCCCCGGGAGGCCACCACGAGGCCCCCAGGAAGGCCCCAGAGGCCCCCATTGAGGTTCCCAAGGGGCCCCCATGAGGCCCCAAAACGACTTCGGGTGTTGCTAGAAGTACCCCTGGCCCAAGGTGCCCCCATCATGTCGCATTATTTTTGAGCCCCTGGGGCCCTCCGGGCCTCGTGAAGGGTGCCCTGGAGGCCGTCTGGGTCATCCCGAGAATCCTGGGGGAACCTTGGACCAGGGGTACTTCTAGCAACACCCGACGACTGGGCTGTACGTGGTCCGGACGTGCACCCCACAAAGCGAGAGGAATTCTTCGATGCTGACACGTGGCTTGACTGATTCATTGTTGACATGTTTCCAACTTTGCTCCAATTGGCAGGTGGGTAGTATGTCCAGAACCAGCTTGAATGAGAGGGGGTCTCGTTGTAAAGAAACGTGAACTCGTGCAGGCGCCAGGACTGCAAGCGCTCCAAACATTTAAAATGGTGCGTGTAACTGAATACCGTAAGATCGTATCGTGGCGCAGCCTGTAGAGTAGGAGTCCATGACATGTTGCTCATGTCGTCCGGCCCCTTATACCCATAATAGTAGTCCCCCGAATAAATATCGCAAGGCGAAAGGCCCGGATGCGAGCCTAGCCAATGCTCTGCTGCATATCGCCCTTTCCCGATTTTTGCATCCTCGTGTCGGCCCCACACCTCAGCACCCCAAGACCAACTGCTGTCATTGTCGGCACGACCTGTGTGGGCCGCCGTATCGAATTTCAGCATGGCCTCCCCGAACTTCAAGGGAGGGATCAAACCTTTGATGTAGGAACACCTGGCCACCCACATGTTCCCTGGCACGTGTTGGTGGGGCAGAGGAGAAAAACGTGCAGCGCATACATTGCATGTGCTCGGCATGTTCAGACACTCTGTAGAGAAAGCCCCCCGCATGAGGAATCGTCGTAACTGTGTGTTTCTATCGGAAGGATGGAAAGAACCCTTTGAGTGAATGTACACGACCTGGTCGGAACCACTTCCGCTGATGCAGTGATCAAATAGGCTTTGCAGCGTGTCAACTTCGTTGCCATTCATAAAGCTTCCAAGACGGTGACAGAAACTGCAGTTCGGTATCCGGTACTGCAAGGCACGATTTGTTATTGCAGCGACGTTGTAATACAAACCCGTAATACCGCCATTGTAGAAAGCTGACGACACATCGAGCATCTGTTCAGCCACTATTGGTGGTAAGAGATCGCTGGCGAACGCGTGGTAAAACACATAGGTTGTCCTTTTCTCTTCCCAAAAGAGGGCTGACCCCACATATGAGTTTGACCTGAACGTATGGCAAGCTAGCAGGACAGATGCGCAGCAAAGAAGCACCTCCAACCCTGAACGGGTAAGGCGCGAGGATCCAGAGCGCATACGGCAAAGCCGTCCGCGTATTTTCACACGGGAAGAAGCATCCCTGGATATGGGACAGGCACTTGGTACAACCTCGGGATTTTCTCCGAATGCCAGTCCAAGTGCCGACGTTGGCTGACAGCCGGTCACTTGCTACTGAGGGCGAGGCGACGTTGGCTTCCACGATTGCTTTTACCACATATATTTATAAATACTTGAGCAGGCCGAAAGATTTTCCTCTTGAGGCCCACATGACACATGCGAAATGTCGTTGACTTTAGCGGATGCGGACGCAGCGAACATATCGCGCTCGCGTCGAGTTGGGGTGCGGCATATGTTATGGGATGCTGCGGGAGTTGGCCAGGTCCGCTGTGGCGCTCGAGCACCCACATGTGATGGAGGCTGCGGGAGTTGGCCGGGGCAGCTGTGGCGCTCGAGCAACGACATGTTATGGGAGGGGTTCGGAAAGGTGGCCAGCCCCGCTGTGGCGTTCGAGCTCCCGACTTGGGCACCGCGGTCGTTTTCTCTCTTTTTCCCTCCTCCCTCATCCGCCTCCTCCGTCCTCCCTCCTCGTCCGCCTCCCTCCTCGGTAGGGACACCCCTCTAGGTGGGGTGCGGCATGTGTTACGGGAGGCTCCGGGAGTTGGCTTCGCCCGCTGTGGCGCTCGAGCACCCACATGTTATGGAGGCTGCGGGAGTTGGCCAGGGCAGCTGTGGCGCTCGAGCAACGAATGTTATGTGAGGGGTTCGGAGAGGTGGCCAACCCCGCTGTGGCGCTCGAGCTCCCGACTTGGGCACCGCGGTCGTTTTCTCTCCTTTTCCCTCCTCCCTCATCCGCCTCTTCCGTCCTCCCTCCTCGCCCGCCTTCCTCCTCGGACGGGACACCCCTCCCCCGTAGAATCAAAGCTTGGGCTGCAGGTCAAAGGCTCCGTGGATGCATTTCCCCTTGGGTCCCTTGTAGTCATTACTAATATTAGTATTATTATTATATATTTACTCCAGGAAAAGAATTGGATCCACGAAACTTCCACGCCAAGAAACTGGATCCAGAAGACACGGAAATTGGATCCACGTGAGTCCCGCACACGTAATTGGATCCAAATCGGCTCTATATTCCCCTGACGCCCATTGAACCTCGTGAAGCCTCTATCCGGCCAGAAGCCTCTATTCCCCTGACGCCCATTGACGTTCGTGAAGCCTCTATTCGGCCAGAAGCCTCTAATCCCCTGACGCCCATTGAACCTCGTGAAGCCTCTGTTCGGCCTGAAGTCTCTATTCCCCTGACAGCTCGTGAAGCCTCAATTCGGCCTGAAGCCTCTATTCCCCTGACGCCCATTGAACATCGTGAAGCCTCTATTCGGCCTGGAGCCTCTATATTCCCCTGACGCCCATTGAACATCGTGAAGCCTCTATTCGGCCTGGAACCTCTATTCCCCTGACGCCCGGTGAAGCCTCTATTCGGCCTGGAACCTCTATTCCCCTGACGCCCATTGACGCTCGTGAAGACTCTATTCGGCATGAAGCCTCTGTTCCCCTCACGCCCGGTGAAGCTCGTGAAGCCTCTATTCGGCCTGAAGCCTCTATTCGCCTGACGCCAGGTGAACCTCGTGAAGCCTCTATTCGGCCTGAAGCCTCTATTCCCCTGACGCCCGGTGAAGCTCGTGAAGCCTCAATTCGGCATGAAGCCTCTATTCCCCAGACGCCAAGTGAAGCTCGTGACGCCTCTATTCGGCTTGACGCTTCGATTTCGCCTCGGCTGCATCCTCCAGGGTGCACAGCTAGGCTGGCTGCGTGTGACCGTGGTGCTTCTTAAACGCCTAACCGGTGGGCAGTGCCTAGCACGAGGTGCCGCACAGTAGATGGGGCACGTCTAGCACCAGGGATTCTTCATTGATGAACTTGGGGAGGGGTCTTGCCTAGCAAAAGATGCCGCACAGCAGATGGGGCACGTCTAGCACCAAGGATTCATCTTTAATCAACTTGGGGAGGGGTCTTGCCTAGCAGAAGGTGCCGCACAGCAGGTGCGGCACGCCTAGCACCAATGATTATTTGTTAACTCAACTTGGGGAGGGCTCTTGCCTAGCAGAAGGTACCGCACAGCAAAGGGGCATGTCTAGCACCAAGGACTCTGTTTTAATCAACTTGGCGAGGGGTCTTGCCTAGCATAGGGTGCCGCGCAGCAAAAGGGCATGTCTAGCATCAGGGATTCTGATTTAATCAACCTGGGGAGGGGTCTTGCCTAGAAGAAGGTGCCGCACAGCAAAGTGGCTCACTTTGGAGAGGGTGCCGCACAGCAAAGGGGCACATCTAGCACCAAGGATTATGTTTTAATCAACTTGGGGAGGGGTCTTGCCTAGCAGAAGGTGCCGCACAACAGATGGGGCACGCCTAACATCAAATATTCTTTTTTAAAATCAATGTGGGAGGGCTCTTGCCTATGAGAGGGTGCCGCACAGCAAAGGGGCATGTCTAGCACCAAGGATTCTTTGTTTAATCAACTTGGCGAGGGGTCTTGCCAAGCATAGGGTGCCACACAGCAAAAGGGCATGTCTAACACCAGGGATTATGTTTTCATTAACTTGGGGAGGGGTCTTGCCTAGCAGAAGGTGCAGCATAGCAAAGGGGCTCACCTTAGAGAGGGTGCCGCAAAGCAAAGGTGCCGAAAAGCAAAGGTTTCTTTGTTTAATCAACTTGGGGAGGGGTCTTGCCTAGCAGAAGGTGCCGCACAACAAATGGAGCACGCCTAGCACCAAGGATTCTTTGTTAAAATCAACATGGGGAGGGCCATTGCCTAACAAAGGGTGCCACACAGCAGATGGGGCACGTTTTGCACCAAGGATTATGTCTTATCAGCTTGGGACGGGTCTTGCCTAGCAGAAGGTGCCGCACAGCAGATGGGGCACGTCTAGCACCAAGGATTCTTTTCTAATCAACTTGGGTGGGGGGTCTTGCCTAGCAGAAGGTGCCGCACAGCAGATGGGGCACGCCTAGCACCAAGGATTGTGTTTTTTTTATCAACTTGGGAGGGGTCTTGCCTAGCAAAGGGTGCCGCACAGCAGATGGGGCACATCTAGCACCAAGGATTCTGTTTTAATCAATTTGGGGAGGGGTCTTGCCTAGCAGAGGGTGCCACACAGCAGATGGGGCACGTCTAGCACCATGGAGTATTTGTTGAATCAACTTGGGGAGGGGTCTTGCCTAGCAGAAGGTGCAACACAGCACAAGGGGCACATCTAGCACCAAGGATTCATTTTAAATCAACTTGGGGGTGGGTCTTGCCTAGCAGAGGGTGCCGCGCAGCAAAGGGGCACGTGTAGCACCAAGGATTCTTCTCTAATCAACTTTGGGAGGGGTCTTGCCTGGTACAGGGTGCTGCACAGCAGATGGGGCACGTCTGACACCAAGGGTTCTTTTTGAATCAACATGGAGAGGTGCCCTGCCTAGCAGAGGGTGCCGCGCAGCAGGTGGGGCGCGTCTAGCACCAAGGATTCTGTTTCCGGAAGGGGTCTTGCCCAGCAGAGGGTGTTGCACAGCAGATGGGGCACGTCTAGCACCAAGGATTCTGCTGTTTTGAACAACTTGGGGATGGGTCTAGTCCAGCAGAGGGTTTGGCACAACAGATGGGGTACGTGTTGTGTTGGACTCGGAAAGCGTAGAGTAAAATTGCACTTTCAACTAACAATTAAGATGGGAACGCATTGAATACTGGGCCTGGTGAGGAGAAGAAACATCTTCACGAGAAGTAACGTCTTTACCCGGAATAGCGTCTTCACCCGGAATAGCGTCTTCACCCGCAATACCGTCTTCATTGGGAACAGCGTCCTCACAGGGAATGGCGTCTTCACCGGGAATAGCGTCTTCACCCGGAATAGCGATCTTCACCAAGAATAGCGTCTTCACCGTGAAGACCGTCTTCACCGGGAATAGCGTCTTCACCGGGAAAAGCGTCTTCACAAGGAATATCGTCTTCACCGGGAATAGCGTCTTCAGCGGGAATACCGTCTTCACCCGGAATAGCGTCTTCACAAAGAATAGCAACTTCATCCCGAATAGCGTCTTCACGGGGAATAGCGTCTTCACCCGGAATAGCGTCTTCACCAGGAATAGCGTCTTCACCGGGAATTGCGTCTTCACCCGGAATACCGTCTTCACAAGGAAGAGCGCCTTCACCGGGAATAGCGTCTTCACAAGGAATAGCGTCTTCACCCAGAATAGCGTCTTCACCCAGAATAGCGTCTTCACCAGGAATAGCGTCTCCTCTTGGAGTAGCGTCTTCACCGGGAATAGCGTGTTCACCCGGAAGACCGTCTTCACTGGGAATAGCGTCCTCACAAGGAATATGGTCTTCATGAGGGAAATGCTGTCTGTGTCCGCAGAACGCGTCTTCACCGGAAATAGCGTCTTCACCCGGAATAGCGTCTTCACAGTGAAGCTGCTATTCCCATGGGAGTAACGCCTTCACCGGGAATGGCGTCTTCACCTGGAATAGTGTCTTCACAAGGAATAGCGTCTTCACCGGGAATAGCGTCTTCACCCGGAATAGCGTCTTCGGCGCCAGCTCGAACGCGGAACCCGGGTTGGGGGGGCAATCTTTACATATATCTATATGTATATATACACACATACATGTTTTGCACCGCGTAGTTTGCATCGCGTACCTTGCGCCAGATAGCTTTCACCACATACCTTACACCGCCAAGCGTCGCGCTGCTTGCACCACATAGCTTGCGCCGCATAGTTTGCACCCGCTTTCTACTGAGCGGCCAAACCAACCCGTAAGGACGTCTCGAGCGAAACTGTGCCCAGAGCAGGCTAACCAAGCAAGTCGCGGGGACGTCTCTGGCGAACGCGCCAAACCAGGAAAAGTGCAAGGACGTTTCTCGCGAAACCGTGCCGAAACCAGGCAACTTGCGACGATGCCTCAGGCGAAACCTCGCTGAAACCAGGCCAGACCAAGCAAGCTGTGAGGAAGTCTCTGGCGAAACCGGCTCCAGACCAGGCAAGCAAGCATATTCTGAGGATGCCTCAGTCGGGGCGCCCCGCCACACCAGGCCGCAAAACCAGAGGCCAAACTAAATCCCGAGGGTCTCCCGAGCGAAACGCCCCAAACCAGGCTCCATCCACTCTCCTGAACAAGAGGCACGGGTGCCAAGGATCATATTTTTCATGCCAACATGTGATAATTAGCTACTGATGCAAAATACCAAGGGTCACACAACTGTGGGTGCGGAGCAGTCGGGGATGGCGAAGGGGCTAAGGAGTTCTAGGATTGGGGGAGAGCGCGAGAGATGCGTTCCCCGGCGAGCGGGCACATGCCAACGACGACCTGCAGTATGTGCTTTTGGGCGCTGCAGGTGATTTCGAACTGAATGCTGAGCCCTGCGAGGTTTCAACCGGTTTCAGCGGGGCGTGCTCCAATGATGGGGCCCGTTGTGACGCGATGGCATTCGTGATTAAGGTGGAACTGATACTTCGTGAGAAAGCCCCCGGCGAATCCAGCGTACCGCAATGCCGAAGAGCCAGCGGGTGGCGTCACGCCAGCGCAGTGCCACACAGCATTTGCGGGACGGTGGACTCGACGAGGCCGGTGATGACGCGTCTGTGGAAGGGGAGAGTAGGGAGTGAGGGAGGAGGGAGGGATATGGAGGGATGCAGGGAGGAGGGAGGGATGGGGGAAGAAAGGGGGGCGGAGGGAGGTGGGAGGCTCAGCATCGGGGGCCGGTGGAATCGTCGAGGGCATGAGTGAGGGAGGGGGGGGGGGGGGCTGGAAGGAAGGGGGAAGATGCGGGGAGGGGGTGGTGGGGGGAGGGGTCAAGCTCGGCAGGGAGGCGCCGCGGGGGGGCCCGCGGAGCGGGGGGTGGCGCCAGCTGGTCGGACGGCCGGTCGGACTAACACTCCAGGGCGGGGCGCCTGGGGGGAGGGGTGTGGGCCCAAACGCTCGGTCGGAAGCAAGCACCAAGGGAGGCGCCGAGAGGGCGAAGACACTCTTCCAGGACGGATCCGGGACACCCCTCCGGCGGGGCGAAGGCCAGGACACTCTTCCAGGATACTCCCAGGGCGGGGTCTAGGACACTCTTCCAGGACAGATCCAGGGCGGAGTCCAAGACACACTTCCAGGACAGATCCAGGACCGTCATTCCACGGCGGAGTCCAGGACCCTCTTCCAGGACAGATCCAGGGCGGAATCCAAGACACTCTTCCAGGACATATGCCAGATGGGTCACTCTCCCAGGACAGATCCAGCGCGGAATCCAAGATGCCAGGACGGCCACTCTTCCGGGACAGATCCAGGGCGGAGTCCAGGACACTCGTCGAGGACAAATGCCAGGGCGGACTGACGGTCGGTCGAAATGTTCCAGGGCGAGATCACAGTGGTAGCTCGGAAAATAGTTTTTAGCTAAAAGGGGTGGATTGCCCCAAG
>CAUYUJ010015385.1:139099-151599 GCA_963575745.1 Prorocentrum cordatum | reverse complement strand
CGGATTGGGTCGCTATCGGCCGGAATACGAGGTAGGTGGGGGTATATAATAATAAGGAACAAGGATGTGGGTGTGTGGGTGTTGGTGTGTGGGTGTAGGTGTGGGTGTGGGTGTGGGTTCGTGTGTGTGTGTGTGTGCATGTGGGTGTGAGTGTGGGTGTGGGTGTGGGTGGGTGAGTGGGTGGGGGGGTGCGGGGGAGCTGGGGCGCCACAGCGTGCATGTGATTGGGGCGCAGTAGCATGCATGTGTCTTCCGAGGCGTTAGGAGAAATATTCCTGAGGCTGTAGTTGAGGTTCGAACTGACGCTGGCTTGAGCCAAGGTCGCTACGGCTTCAACAATTAGCCGTACACTGGGCCTTCCTGCACCAGCAGGGCCTGCTCGAGTGACACGCTGCTCTCCCACGAGTGGCTCGCAGATGGAGTTCGGCAGACGATCTGCCGCCGCCAGCACCCTGCTTCTGCACGGACTTGGCGGCATCGTCGAGCACCCGTCGTGCATCCTTGGCTTGGTGCCGTGTCGGCGGAAACGTCGAAGTTGCTGATGGCACCCTCCAACACGCTTGACAAGCACTGCGGTGCTGCGAATACGGACACGTCTTGAGGTAACCGACCTGCAAAGCAGACCTGCGAGCGGCCGTCGCTCGCGCGAGCGCGGCGCTGCCCACCGGCTGGAGCCGGAGCCTTCTCACCGCACGAGCCGTCGGAGCCGGCGTCGGATCCGCTTGCCGCAGCATCTCGTCTGCGAAAACGTTCTCCCGAAACTCGGGCTGCAAGACGGCGGAGGAGGAGGAGGAGGAGGAGGAGGAGGAGGAGGAGGAGGGGCGACAAAAATCAGGGCAGCAGCGATGAACGCCTCGCACAGAGAATTGCCTGAACCGCATGCTGCCACAGCGAATGCAGCAGCGCGTCCTGGGTGCTCGAGCACGTCTTGACATACACTTGCTCACGTGAGCCGAAATGGTAACGGAGGGCCGTTGGCATCTCTTGGGTCGAAAATGGGCCTGTCTTCAGCGCCTTTCGGATCGTTTTGGTGCGATGTCAGCGTCGTCCCTGGCCGTCTGGGCCGCTCTGACGACCGAAAAACAATCAAAATCAGTGGAAGGACGTGTTAGGTGGTCGCTTGGAGGGGGGGGGGGGAACTTCAAGTTGGGTAAACTACGACGCCCAGAAAAATCCGGGACGTCCGGGAGCTGGGGCACCTCCGCCGCCAACCACCACGACGGGGAGGGGTGGTCCAACCCCCCTCAAAAAAGCACCCCCCCCAAAGAACACATCCCCAACAAAACGCCCCTCCCACAAACACATCCCCAACAAAAACATCCCAAACATTTTTGGTCTGCGGGTCGAGAGCGAGCCTCTTCCAGTTAAGAGCTAGGCGGGCCGCGCAAAACACTAATTGGGGAGACAGGGCGCGGGCGGGCGGGGCCTCAGGCGGCCGGAGGGCGCGGGGTGCAGGCGGTGCCGAAACATCCCAAACATCCACCCCCCAAAAAACATCCCCCCACCAAAAACATCCCCTAGCAAGAACCTTCCCCGACGCGCCCCCCCCAAAAAACAAGACATCCCGGACGTCCAGAGGCCTCCAGGTCTCGCTCCCCCGCCCTTTTCAGGCGGGGGCCGGCCCTTGCCCCCCCCCGCACCGGCGAACGAGGAGGACGAGGAGGGCGACGACGCGTCCCGCCCGCCCGCCCGCCGGGCCAGGCTGCTCACGACGACGACGCGTCTCGCCCGCCCGCTCGCCCGACACGCGCCCGCGACGACGGCGTCGACGAAGTGTCCCGCCCGCCCGCCCGCTGCTGTCGTCGTCGTCGTCATCGTCGTCGTCGTCGTTGTCGTCGTCGTCGTCGTCGTGCTCAATCGTCGTCGTCGTCGTCGTCGTCGTCGTCGTCGTCGTCGTCGTCGTCGTCGTCGTCGTCGTCGTCGTCGTCGTCGTCGTGCTCAGTCGTGTTCAGTCGTCGTCGTGCTCAGTCGTCGTCGCCGTCGTCGTCGTCGCCGTCGTCGTCGTCGTCATTTGCCGGCGCTGGGGGGTCTGAACCCCCTCCCCCTTGCGCGACTGGCGGGGGGGAGGGGGGTTGACCTGCGCCCTTGCGTCCAAGGGAGAGTTGTGGGGGGGGCGCAGGGCTTCTGCGTGAGGGAGAAATCAAGGGGGGGGGTCAGGGTCATTGGGATCTGGGGATGTTGGGGAGTGTCCCCTTGGTGTTCGACGTGTCGGGTCACGCTTTCGCACCCAAGCCCCCGTGAAACGCGCTCTCTCACATCAGTGCTAGCCAGCGTGTGCCCCGAAGAGTCGGCTAGTCCATCTTTGGTGTTCAATCTATGCGTTGCAAACTATGCGATGCGACATAAGTGTGCGTGGTGCTCCGTGTGCTACTAGAATGTGATGCTAGCTACGCGGCGTGGTGCAAGCTGGGTGATGCAACCTATGCAATGAAAACTATGTGGCGAAAGCTGCGTGATGCAGGCCGTGTGATGCGAACCGTGTGGTGCAAACGCTGCGGTGCGCGAGATTGACTACCAACCAGACCACCCCAACCCAACCCGAAGACCCGAATTTCGGGTTGGGGGGGTACGGGCT
Source organism: Prorocentrum cordatum (assembly GCA_963575745.1). NCBI lineage: Eukaryota > Dinophyceae > Prorocentrales > Prorocentraceae > Prorocentrum > Prorocentrum cordatum. The sequence continues at coordinate 149,024 of CAUYUJ010015385.1, read as the reverse complement.
TCATGTGTGCGTTTTTTCGAAGTTCCCGGGCCCCGCCCCCCGCTGGAAATGGAGGGCATATCGGGGCCTTCGGGTTGGGTTGGGGTGGTTTGGTGGGCGGTGAGCTGTTGGAGACCTGGAAATTGGCACCAACACCAACGCAAGGGGGTTGCCTCCTCAGGGGGAAGATGATCCTCGATGTTGGTGCTGGTGGAGTAATATTTAAGTCGCATTGGAAGCCAGGGAAGCCAGAATCTGACCGCCACCGCCGAGATCGGGATCCTCTTCCCTTGGTAGATGCACGCCGCCGATCTTGGTGTTGGTGCCAATCACCGGGCCTGCGAAGACATGATGTGCAGCCGATGCGGCGGAAGCTGTGCGGTGCAAGCCCCGCGGCTGTCCTCTTTTTGTTGTTCGCGAGCGCAAACGGCAGGGCCGCGCGCCGTCAGAAGCTACATCTAACAAGCAGCACACGAGGGAGAGGAAAAGAGAGACGACAAGAGAACAGCGGGAGGTGAGACTAGCCGGGGCGGGCCGCGCGGCGCTCACAGAGGGGGTGCCATCGGCAGCAGCCAGCAACCGCCGGAGGTGCCCCGCGGCTGCCCCCGCGGCGTCGTCGTCGTCGTCGCCGTCGTCGTGCTCAATCGTCGTGCTCAATCGTCGTCGTCGTCGTCGTCGTCGTCGTCGTCGTCGTCGTCGTCGTCGTCGTCGTCGCCGTCGTGCGCGCCCACCGACCGAGGCGGCCACGGGCGGGCCCTGAGCGGAGCCCAAAGGCGAGGCCCACCGAGCGCCACGGGGGGCGCGCCCGACCGGGGCGCCCTGGCCGGGGGACGGGCCGCCAGAGAGAGAGAGAGCGAGAGAGGATGATGAGACCGCGTGCCCCGCCCCCCTCCTCCTCCTCCTCCTCCTCCTCCCCTCCTCCTCCTCCTCCTCCTCCTTCCTCCTCCTACCTCCTCCTCCGCGCCTCCTCCTCCTCCCTCCTCCTCCGCCTCCTCCTCCTCCTCCCTCTCTCTCATGTCCTCCTCGTCATCCGTTCTCCTGGTCCTCCTCCTCCTCCTCGCCTCCTCCTCCTCCTTCCTCCTCCTCGCTCCTCCTCGTCCTCCTCCAGTCCTCCTCGCTCCTCCTCCTCTCCTCCCCTCCCTCCTCCTGTGCCTCCTCTTCCTCCTCCCCCTCCTCCTCCTCCTTCTCCTCCACCTCCTCCTCCGCCTCCTCCTCCTCTCCTCCCCCTCCTCCTCGTCCTCCTCCTCCTCCTCGTCCTCCTCCTCCTCCTCGTCCTCCTCGTCCTCCTCGTCCTCCGCCTCCTCCCGCCTCCTCCCTCCTCCTCCTCCTTGTCCTCCTCGTCCTCCTCGTCCTCCTCGTCGTCGTCGTCGTCCTCCTCCTCCTCCTCCTCCTCCTCCTCCTCCCCTCCTCCTCCTCCCCTCCTCCTCCTCCCCCTTCTCCTCCTCCTCCTCCTCCTCCTCCTCCTCCTCCTCCTCCTCCTCCTCCTCCCCCACCCAGCTGGGCTGGGCACCGGGCAGCACCCCTGGAAGACCCATCCAGTGACTGGAGCAGCACACGTTCTGCCCGCGCGGGCCCCAGAACCGCGTGCGATGGCACGCCAGATGCGTATCATATACCCGTGGTGCAAAAACCTGGGTGGTGCACCTCTGTGTGGCGGAGCATGTGTGGTGTAACCTATGACGTGTTGCAATCTGTTCGGCGCAAGCCATGTGGTGCAATCCATCTCGAGTAGAACATGTGGCGCGCTCTATGTGGTGAAAGCGTGCCAGCTACGTGGTGCGATCCATGTGGTGCAGCCCATGTGGTAAAATAGATGTGGTGCGCTATACGTGATGCGAGCTACATGGTACACTATATGCTATATGCGATGCAAACTGTGCGTTGCAAGCTATGTGATGCATGCTGTGAGTGGTGCATTGTGTGAAGTGCAAGCCATGCGGTGCTAACACTGCGGTGCAAGCTTTTTGATGCAATACATGCCTCTTCTCGGCGCAAGAAACCAGCGATCGACAACCACGCTGAGCTGTCACGAACAGCACCAGGCCCAACTGCCAAAAGCCGCCTACGCACGGATCGTAACCCCGAGAATGTGGTCCACAAGGTTGTCCACAAGGTTGTGTGATATCCTCGTGACCCAAACGGCCACACGTATAAATCCGGCCATGTATGAGATGGACAAGGAGGGGGAAGAGAAAGAAAGTGAAGGAAGATGTAGTACAGCACATCAAATTGAAAACAATACAGCAACGCTGGTGAAACAACCTCTTCCACCCGCCTCCCACTCGCACTGCATCTAAACCGCAAGTACTGGCCATCCGACGTCTCGGTTCCAATAAAGTTGCACATGAAGCTTACTCGCAGAAACCGAAAAGAGCGACCCTTGCAACAGGTGACTGTACCAGAACTGCTGGCGCATGGGGAGGTGTTTGGGGCCTCGTGCAGCACCTTGTGGCCATCGTGGGGCTTTTTATGAGGACCCGCTAGTACATCTGAAGACGGGCACACTATTAACGAAGCTGCCCTCGTCTCAGACGGTGTGCTCTTCACGAAACACGGACGCCCTTGACGCACTTGTTATTTGTCTCGCACGCTCGGACCTTTCATTCGGCGCCTCGGCGACGGCCAATCCGCAACATGTGCTGATCAGAATTTGTAGTATCCGATCCAAGGCATACATCACGTTGCATCGAGGTGTGTGACGAGATGTCGCGTAAACTTAAGACTTACTCTCCAGACAACTCGAAATTAAACATGGTGCGAATCAAACCGTCGCTAAGCCGCTAGGCGAACTGGAAACGCCACCGAAACCGACCTGCGAGAGAGAAACCCGTACAGTGAACCATGGCCTAAGAGGGAAACTGGGAAAGAGAAACACAGAGCGAGAGAGAGAGAGAGAGATAGAGGGAAAGAAAGAGAATAGAGGGAGACGAAATCAAAGAGAGAAAGAGAGAGAGGGAGAAGGAGAGAGAAATATATATATATATATATAGAGAGAGAGAGAACAAAAAACACAACAACAACAACAACAACAGCAACAACAACAAGATCAACAAGAACACCAACAACAACAACAACAACAACAACAACAACAACAACAACAACAACAACAACAACAACACCACCAACAACAACAACAAGAACACCAACAACAACAACAACAACAACAACAACAACAACAACAACAAAACACACAAAATACCAGCGCAACGCCGCTCATGGCTGATGCCGCACATGAACCAAAGCAACACGGCATCGGACGGACATCCGTGAGGCCCTGGGCCGAACACAGCGCAAGCTTTCGGGCCGGGGCCGAACCCGCTCCGACCCCCGCTCCCGCACGCAGGGCGTCGCGGTGCCGTGCTCCCTGCCTGCCGCTCCCCCGAAGGGGACGCGGAGGCGCCCCCCCCCCTGCCCCGACGGGGAGCGAGCACGAGGAGGAGGAGGAGGACGAGGACGACGAGGAGGACAAGGAGGACGAGGAGGACGAGGAGGACGGAGAGGACGAGGAGGACGAGGAGGACGAGGGAGGCCGGAGGCGGCGCGGCAGGACGAGGGGGGCTAGCGTGCCGCGAGCCTGCACGCGCCGAAAGAGGAGGAGGATCCTCGAGGAGGAGGAGGAGGAGGAGGAGGAGGAGGAGGAGGAGGAGGAGGAGTAGAAGGAGGCGAGGCGAGGAACGAGAAAGGATGAGAGGAAGAGAGGAGGAAGGAGAAGGAGGAGAGGAGGGGCGGAGGAGGCGAGGGCGAGGACGGAAAGGATGAGGAGGAAGAGATGAAGGAGAGGGCGAGGGCGAACGGTAAAGATGAGAGAAAGAGGAGGAGGAGGAGAGGAAAGGAGGAGGGCAGGGTGCGAGGAGGAGGAGGAAAGAGGAGGGCAGACGGAACATGAAAAAAAAAAAAAAATTACAATTGCCGGTGGGGCGTCGCTTCGTTGGGGGGGGGCGGCGAACGGGGGGGAAGGGGAGAAGGGGTGCCCTTGGCGGGCCCCTAAACTTGGCCGTCGCTCGGACGTCCATCTCCCGTGCATGTTGTCGGCTTCGTGCGTGTTTTTTTTTTTGCTCGATGGTCCAGGATGGTCCTCGTTGGTTCTCGCCGAAAAAATGCACATGTCCGAGCGATGCCAAGCTGAAGGGCTTCTCTCTCTGCAACCCTCCCCCCTCTCGTCGGCCACCCGCGGGCGCGCCCCCCGAAGCCAGAGCTGCGAGGCAAGGGCTTAGCCTCGTGCACCGCCCCGGAACCGAATTCAGAGGGACCCAGCGAACGGTGGGTATGGAACCACGTTGGCCCCGGGGGGCCAGAATATATCCATACCCACCGCCTGGAGAGGTCCGCGAACATGTATCCTCTGGGCGGTGGTTGTGTAGAAATCCTGGCCCCGGCTACGCGCAGGAGTGACCCTGGGTAAGAGTGACCTTTGGTGCGCGGCTTCTGGGGGGCCGCGGGGGGCCGAAACGCAAGCGCGCAAGATGGTACCACCTCGTCGCGTTCGGCGATCGGCGGACCCCAGTGGGCCCGCACCACGGGTCACTCTGGCGAAAGGTCACTCTCACGTGTAGCCGACCGCCTCGAAAGAGCGGCCGCAGGCGCTCCGGGCGCGAGGGATCGGCGGTGGACAAACCTCCCTTTAGTAGACCTCCCTTTTGCGAAAGCGGCCTGGGACCGAAACCAACGGACCTGGACCCGCAAAAGCAACGGCCGCGACGCGCTCTCGCGAACCGAAGACGGCCAATTTCGCCAATCGGCGTGTCCGGGCAGGAGGTCCGTCGACCTCCGACGGGGAGGACGGCGGCGACGGCGGCGAGGAGCGGGCCCGCCGCGGCAGCGGCGGCGGCGGCGGGCGAGGCCGACGAGGCCGCGGGGAAGGCCGGGGCACGGAGGCAGGTGTCGGGTGGAGGCCCCGCCGGGCGGCCTGCCTCCTCCTCTTCCCCGCCTCCTGCTGCTGCTACTGGTGGCACGAGGGTCCTCCGGAGGCTGCCAGGTCGCCCCGCCCCCCCGCCCCACCGTCCGGTGTGCGAAGGGGGGGACCCCAGGGAAAGCGGCACGAACGGCCGTTGGCCTTGCCTCCTCCTCCTCCTCCTCCTCCTCCTCCTCCTCCTCCTCCTCCTCCTCGTCCTCCTCCTCCTCCTCCGCTTTCCTCCTCCTCCTACCTCCTCCTCCTCCTACCTCCTCCTCCACCTCCTCCTCCCCCCACCTCCGTTTCGACCTCCTCCTCCATCCTCCTCCTCCTCACTCCTCCTCCTCCTCCTCCTCCTCCCTCTCCTCCTCCTCCTCCTCCTCCTCCTCCTCCTCCTCCTCCACCTCCTCCTCCTCCACCTCCCTCCTCCTCCTCCCCACCTCCTCTCCTCCTCCTTTCTCCCTTATAGTCCCACCTCCATGTCTGCCCCCTGCTACTCCTCATGCCCACCACTGGTGTTCCATCTCCTCCTCCCCCTCCCTATCTTCCCTCCCACCTCCTACCTCAGTCCTCCTTATCCTTATCATCCCTCCGACCTCGCTGTCCCTGCTCCTCCTCCAACCCGTCCCTCCTCCTCGCTCCTCAGTCACCTTTCCTCCTCATCCTCTTCATTATCCTCCTCCTTCTCCTCCTCCTCCTGAATATATCTTGACTCTTCCTCGTCACACCGCGAGACGTGTCGGTAGGGCGGGCCAGGTTTCGTCGGAGGCCCTCGCCTCAGCGCCGCGCACATGCGTCTTAAACCTCCCCAGTAGAACAGCGATGGAGGGTGGCCCGTTTACAAACTGTAGCTGTCGCCTGAGCGCCGCGCGCATTCGTCGTAACAGTTACCAGTAGCTGCACATCTAGAAGGCGGCTGCTTTCTAAGATGGCGGTTCACGTAAGACTTCGAAGAGTCATGGCATGCCATACATGGTTTAAACTACTGTTTGAAAAAAAGCGTACTAATCACGGTGGGTGGACGGCGGATCATTCTAATGGCTACGCGCATGCTCGGTCATACAAAACTGTGCAGCTTCTACACGGATGGATGGTCATTCCAATTCACATCGGGGCTCTCGATCGAATGCCACAGAAAGGGGGGGGGGGGGGGGGGGGGGGGGTGGGGGGGGGGGAGGGGGGGGGGGGGGGGGGGCCGAAGTGGACAGAACTGCTTGCAGGGACGCGGATGAAGCGGGCATCGCTCCATGCATCCTGGATACCTTCTGGTTCTTCTTTCTCCTCTCCTCTCCTCCTCCTCCTCCTCCTCCTCCTCCTCCTCCTCCTACCCCCCTCCTCCCCCTCCCTCTGCTTCTTCCTGCCTCTCCCCCCTACCCCCTCCCCCTCCGCCGCCTCCTCCCCCTCCGCCTCCTCCTCCTCCTCCTCCTCCTCCTCCTCCTCCTCAACTCCTGCTCCTCCACCGCCTCCTCCTCCTCCTCCTGCTCCTGGCTCACTGCTGCCTGCTTCCTGCCCTGCTCCTCCTCCTGCCTCCTCCTCCTCCTCCTCCTCCAACTCCTCCTCCTCCTCCTCCTCCTCCTCCTTCCTCCTCCTTCCCTCCTCCTCCCTCCTCCTCCTCCTCCTCCTCCTCCTCCTCCTCCACCTCCTCCTCCTCCCTCCCCCCCCTCCTCCCCTCCCTCTGTTCTCCTGCCTCCTCGCTCCTCCTCCTCCTCCTCCTCATCCTCCTCCTCCTCATCCCCAACTCCTGCTCCTGCTCCGCTCATCCTCCTCCTCCTCCCCTCCTCCGCCACCTCCTCCTCCTCCTCCTCCTCCTCCTCCTCCTGCTCCAACTCCTGCTCATGCTGCTGCTCCTCCTCCGCCTCCTCCTCTCCTCCCACCCTCCTCTCCCTCCTCCTCCTCCTCCCCCCTCCTCCCCCTCCCTCTGACTATCCTGCCTCTCCCCCTCCCCTCCCTCTCCGCCGCCTTCTTCCCCCTCCGCCTACTCCTCCTCCTCCTCCTCCTCCTCCCCTTCTCCTCTCCTCCTCCATCCAACCCTGCTCCTCCTGCTCATCCTCCCCTCCTCCTCCTCCTCCTCTTCCGCCTCCTCCTCCTCCTCCTCCTCCTCCTCCTCCTCGCACGTACCCAGAGAGGCGGCCGCGGTCCTTGACTCCGATCACCGCCGTCGGAGCTGGAACCGCACAGTGGCAGCCAGCGCGCGCTCTCTATGGGAAGAGAGCGACTCGAGCGAGGCTCGCTCGGCATTCAGAGCATTATAGAGAAGTGTAGCAGCAGCAGGGATGGCGATGGAATCAAGAGACGGGCTCGAAAGACCAAGACGCTGGACAGGGCAGCCAGGGAGAGAAGGGACCTGGAGCACGAGAGCAAGAATGGGCAGAAAGCGGGGACAGGACCAGTAGTGGCGGATGCAGTCGCCGCAACGGTCGAGGCCGTTCGGCACGCACCCTAGGATACACGAGCAACGGATCTGGAAGCGTTCGTCGGTCGTCCAGCCGCCGATCAGCAGCTTAAGGACGGCGCCTGCGATCGCAGGCGGGGCACGATTCAGAGTGGTGCGGACCTGGGGCCAGGGCCATGCTCGGATAACGGCCTCGGAGCAAGGGAGCCACGAGGAAAGACGAGCAACAAAGACGTCGACGAGAGGGTCAGGGAATCGCACCTCGAGCATAGCCTTGGCCAGGGCACCTTGAATTCTCAAGCTCTTTCTTCCATACCCTCGGGCGTTGGCTGACTGACCTTGCTCAGGAGGAGGAGGAGGAGGGGGAGGGGGCGGGGGAAGCGCAGCAATCGCAGCAGCAGCGGAGGCGGAAAGGAGGTCACGCGAGGCAGGGGACGAGGTCACAAGGTCGCGCCCTATGGGTCTCGGGAAGGCCAGCGAGGCCGACTCCAGGAACTCCGCAAAGGATGGCTGGGACCAAAAAGGAGGGGACAGCTCGCCGCCGAGAACGCGTCGGTAGGGCAGGCAAGCATCCGCGGACCTACGAAGCAGCGGCATCAGAGTGCGCCAGGACTCGATCGTGACCAGGCTCGAACGGACGAGTGCCGCCGACGTGGAAATCACCAGGCTCGAAAACGCAGGGCCGTTCCAGAGGCCAAGGTTAAACCAACCTCCCCTGGGAACGGCTGCAACGCGCAAGGCAAAAACAAAGCTTTACAGGTAAAAACGTTTTTTTTGCCTGTGGCGCTTTTTTTTTTGCCTTGCGCGTCGGGTCCCCGGGGCACTGGCCGGGGCGCGCGCGCCGGGCGGGGGGGTGCTCCTCCGCTTCCCTCGGCCTGGCTCACATAAGGAATCGCGACCAGGGTTTTTGCCTGTGGCGCTCCTGGGGCCCAAAGAAGGAATCGCGACCTGGGTTTTTGCCTGTGGCGCTTTTTTTTTGCCTTGCGCGTCGGGCCTCCCGGTCTTGCCGAGAGCGCGCGCGTGTAGAGGAAGTGCTCCCCTGCTCTCCTCCGCGTCAGTGGCGCTCCTGAAGCCCAAAAAAGGAATCGTGACCTGGGTTTTTGCCTATGGCGTTCTGGGGCCCAAAGAAGGAATCGTGACCTGGGGTTTTGGCCTGTGGCGTTTTACTTTCGCCTGCGCGCTCGGGCCGGGCGGACGGAGGTGCCATGCGGACGCAGCCACTGGAGCCTTCGGTGGAGCTTCATATGGGGCTACGACCCGTGTGAGGGGTGTGAGGAGATATGGTCGGGCATGCGGTGAAAGTGCTGACGATGACGGGAGGGGGGAGGAGGAGGAGGAGGAGGAGGAGAGGAGGAGGAACGCGGGGGACTGAACGCTGGAGGCCGATGCGGAGGGAGAGGGACGACGACAAAGAGGACGAGAAGGAAGAGAAGGAGGAGGAGCAAGAGGGGGGACGCAGGAGGAGGAGGCAGAGGAGAAGGAGGCACAGAACGAGGACGAAGAGGAGGCAGGAAAATCAGCTGCGTGAGCTGATTCTCTATCCTATCCTTTGCTATCCCCCCCTTTCGTTCCCCCCGACCGTGGGCGGTCAGGAGTGCCCAGAGGGCGCTAGAGTTCAGTCGGGCCTGTCCCTCTACAGGGGGGATATCCAGGAATAGTAAAAAAACTTTGGAGACGATCCAGGAGAATCCACGAATACCCAGGAATTGTCTTTCGTTGCCCCCCGACGGCAGCTGCCTCCCCGAGCGTGGCGAGAAGGCTCGGGGCGCCCGCCCCCCGCGCACGGGCCCCCCACGGCTCACGAGGGGCGCCCGCGAGTCGAGGCGCGGGGGCGCCACCGTGGGTTGTAACAACACCCATCCGAGCACACGAGAATGAGAGGAGGCGGAGGAGGAGGAGGAGGAGGAGGAGGAGGAGGAGGAGGCGGAAGAGGAGGACGAGGAGTAGGAGGAAGGGGATGATGATGATGAGGAGGAGGAGGAGGAGGAGGAGGAGGAGGAGGAGGAGGAGGAGGGGAAGGGGGAGGAGGGGCAGTGATGCAACACCACGGGCAGTGGTGCCGTACAGCGGCATTCCAGGCTTCTGCTGAGCGGGCAGGAACATACGTACAGCGGGTCGGGTCGGGCGGGCGGGACACTAAAGTCGGATGCGTATACAGCATGACACATGAGAACCCTAACGGCCGGAACGGGACGGGCGGACCCTATCGGGCGGGTCGGGCGGGCGGACCCTAACGGGCGGGTCGGGTCGGGCGGGCGGGACACTAAAGGCTGATGCGCATACAGCAAGACACATGAGAACCCTAACGGGCGGGGCGGGACGGGCGGGACGGGCGGACCCTATCGGGCGGGTCGGGCGGGCGGGCCCTAACGGGCGGGTCGGGTCGGGCGGGTGGGACACTAAAGTCGGATGCGTATACTGCATGACATATAAGAACTCTCACGGGCGGAGCGGGACGGGGCAGACCCTAGCAGGCGGGTCGGGCGGGCGGACCCTAACGGGCGGCTGGGGACAGGCGGGCGGGACACTAAAGTCTGATACATATACGGCATGACGCATGAGAACCCTAACGGCCCAGGCGGGACGGGCGGACCCTATCGGGCGGGTCGGGCGGGCGGACCCTAACGGGCGGGTCGGGTCGGGCGGGCGGGACACTAAAGTCT
>CAUYUJ010015385.1:117923-138999 GCA_963575745.1 Prorocentrum cordatum | reverse complement strand
ACTACTACTACTACTACTACTACTACTACTACTACTACTACTACTACTACTACTTCTACTACTACTACTACTACTACTACTACTACTACTACTACTACTACTACTACTACTACTACTACTACTACTACTACTACTACTACTACTACTACTACTACTACTACTACTACTACTACTACTACTACTACTACTACTACTACTACTACTACTACTACTACTACTACTACTACTACTACTACTACTACTACTACTACTACTACTACTACTACTATTCTTATTAGTGATACTCGTATGGTTATGAGTACTAGTACTATTACTCGTATCGTTATAATCATCCTTACTGTTACTGGTAACAATATCATACGTATGAATGTTTGTTCTCCTCCTACTCCTCCTCCTCCTCCTCCTCCTCCTCCTCCTCTCCTCCCTCCTCCTCCTCCCTCTCTCCTCCTCTTCATCATCCTCCTCATTCTCCTGCTCCTCCTCTTCCTCCTCCTCCTCCTTCGACCTCCCTCTTATTCTCCTCCTCTCCTCCTCCTCCTCCTCCTCCTCCTCCTGCTCCTCCTCCTCCTCCTCCTGCTCCCCTCCTCCTCCTCCTCCTCCTCCTCCTCCTCCTCCTCCTCCTCCAACTCCTCCTCCTCCTCCTCATCCTCCTCCTCCTCCTCCTCCTCCTCCTCCTCCCCCTCCTCCTCCCCCTCCCCCTCCTCCTCCTCCCTGCAGCGCGCAGCACGCTCTGCCGCCGCGAACCCTCCCGAAGCTGCCGCCCGAGGCGCTGCTGCACGATGCCGCCCAGAGCGCGGCACCGGCGGCGCCCCCCTCGCCGCAGGGTACTGGCGCCCACGCATACTCGCGTCGTGAAAAAAATCACGACGGAAGCTTTCTGGCCGCTTACAGCCTCCGGGGGCTCTCGCCGGGCCCCGGCACCGTCAAGAAAAACGACTCTGCATGAAGAACTGGCCCGGGGAAAGGGTCGGGACTTGCGTGTGCCCCGTGTTGGCAAAACCAAACATCGGATGCGTCTGGACTAGGCTCCACGTCACACCCACAGCCTGAGAGGAACGATAGGGGGCTGGCTCAGGGGGAAGCCGTCGACCTGCAATCGGCGATACATCGCCAACAGATCGGCGATTGGCACCAGATAGCGAATCCGCACGGTTCTAAGCAGGGTGGGCTATCGGGTCCCTACTGGCGATGAATGGGCGATTGGGCGTCGATGCACCCCACCCTGAGCATATCCCCCCCTAACGTTGCCCCTGACAACCATGCCCGTGCACGCGCACACCCTTCGCCCATTTCCCCAAGGCGAGCTCGCGCGCGGCATCGAGCCGGAGTACAGCCGCGCTGGCGCAGGGATGCAGCTGGCCCATGCGAAGGGGGAACGACTGAGGGGGACCTGCTCAAGGAGGGAAGCAGCGAGAGGGAATCGGAGATACATCGCCGATAGATCGGCGATGGGCACAGTTGGCAAATCCGAACGTTCCTGGGCGCGGTGTGCCATCGGGCCCCTCCTGGCGACCAATGGGCGATGGGGGGTCGATGCGTCCCCCCTGAGCAAGTTTCCCCCCCCAACGTTACCCCCTCCTTTCGGGCCATCACCCGGCTCTCTGGCGGCCGCTCGGGGCGATCCGGGCACCCCCCGGACGCCTCTCGGCGAGGCGCCGCTGCCGGAAAGCCTGCCGAGGCTGGCAAACCTCCAGGAAATCGACGACAACGCCCGAAAATACCGAAGCTGCCCACGCCTCTCCAGACAGGCCACCCTGGAACGGCCCGCTCCGCGCGGCTCGCCGCGCCTCGGCACGCGCCTCGGCACGCGCCTCGGCTCGCCTCGGCTCGACGAGGCTCGGCGAGGCTGGCTGGGTGGCCCGCTGCTGCGACGGCGCCGCGGCGTACGCCGGCGGCGCGGGCGGCGCGGGCGGGGGCGCCGGCGCCGGCGCGGGCGCCCAAGACCCGGCAATGGGCGCCACGCCGGACGCAGCGGCAGGCGCGGCGGGCGCGGCGGCGGGCGCGGCGGCGGGCGCGGCGGCGGGCGCGGCCGGCTCCGTGAGCCGCTGCGCCTCGCGGGGGCGCGCGGCATCCCCCCCGCAGGAGCCTCGCGGATCGAGGACCTCGAGGATCGAGTTTCGAGGCTCGAGGCTCCTGGAGCGTTCCGGGGCCCTCCCTGGACCTCGAGATGCTTCCAGAGGCCTCCCGAGGCCTCCGTGGGACCTCTAGGCCTCAGTGGGCATCCACGACTGCCGAGGAGCGGTGGATGTACGCAGCGGTGGATGCGGACGCCTTCCCGCCATTGAGGGCTCCCAGGCGTCCACATCCGCTGCTCCCCGAGGTGGCGCACGACTCCGAAGCGGTGGATGTGGTGTGGATCTTGTGGGGCTGCGGAGGCCCGCCACCGCCAGCGCCTGCGCCGCGAGGATCCCCAGATCTCCAGCGGCTCGGCCGAGGTCGAGGCGGCTGGCTTTTGCTCGCAGTGTGAGCCTGTCGACTCGTCGCTCGTTCCCTGTCGCCTCGTCGTTCGCTCCCGAGCCTCGCTCGGCCAGGCATCCCCTCCCCAAGGTCGCCTCGTCGCTCGCCCCCCCCCTCCCCCGACGCTCGTGCCCTCGCCGTGGTCGTCGTCCTCCGAATCTGGCCACCGCCAGGGATGGCAATGCCGTGGGATCCGACGCATGCTCCGACTCGATCCTGCAGGCCTGAGCGTGTGCGGCGGCTGGGCACCGGAGTCGTGAAGGCCCCTCGGGCTGCGGGGTGGGGCTCCCCGCCAGCACGCGAGCCTCTGGGGGGCCAGCTTCGGGCCCCTGGGAACCTCAAAAAACGGCCCGGGCTGAAAACGGCTCTGGGGAGGGAGTCGAGGCTGTCCGAAATCACAGCGGCCCTCGTCCCAACGTTTTGACCGTAGGGCCGCAGCGTGAACCAGGGCGAGGATGTGGGCTGTGACGGCGAGAATGACGGTGAGCACGAGCCAAAGTTTTAGCTGCAGGCTGCCGACTGTCCTGCGAAACCCAGGCTTCAAGCTGCAGAATCATCCGAAACATCATCAGCCGTGTCCTCTTTCCGAAGGAGTACACGCGAATAACTTTCCCGCGTGCGTTTTGATATTGTACAACGCCCAACCCCTTTTACCCTGTCGGAAATGTCTACGACATGCTCTATTGTCAAACCGATGTCCTCGGAAACGCTTTCCAGCTGCTCCATGTGGCGGAGCTCAAACAGGTCAGAGATCACAATCATGCCACCTGGTCGTAAAACATGCTTGGCACCAGCGAGAAACAGAGCGAAGTGTTCGAGCTCCATTTGAGTAATGACCTCAATGCACAGAACGATGTCGAACATTGCTGACCGATGCGTCTTGTGAAGGGCGGCAGCGTCTGCAGTCCTGTAGTAGACGGGGCTGTCAGAGTGGAGCCGCACACAGTCCGCGATGCAGGCGCCATCGATGTCGGTGGCCACGTAATCCGCCGCCAGCGCTGTGCCGATTGATGGTGCCTGCCAGGCCCATGGCTTGTTACTGCTTGTGCGCCCTGCGAACCTATAGTTGTCTACACACGAGCACACACACACTTATTTCGTCGGTGGCTACGCAGAGTGACTGCGCTGGAAAGGAGGCCTTGGAAGATGAACGAACACGAATTCGGCCACCATGCAAGAGGGGGGAGGGAGGAGGCGCTCGGCGACAGCAGGAGCATCTTCACACACACACACACACACACACACTCGCACGCACGCACGCAAGCACGCAAGCGCGCGCGCACATACTGACACACACACACACACACACAAACACACACACACACACATGGTAAACTCGTTGAGAAGAATGTGAGGCAATTCGTGCCAGCAAGACCCATCAAACATTGGCATGCTAAAACTGGACCCCGTGCGACCTGCAATTGCCTTTAACTGTGCTGGAGGAAATTGCATGCCATGCGCTGCTTTGCATTACATTGCAGTTGAAACCCCATTGCAAGGCAAAGCAAAGCTGTGCGCTAGGCCAATATCGCAGCATCCATACAACAAAAAGCCACAGCACAGCATACAATGACACAGAATAGCATAGCACGCCATTAGCATAGCATTGCATCAGCTTGATCGACTCACAGCACAGCACGGAGCTGAGCGGAACCTAGCATATCATGTGCATAGCACTGGCATTGCATAGCCTGGCACAACATTAGCATAACACATCATGGTATGAGTATCGCATATCACTTTCATGCCGTAGCGTAGCATTGGCATAGCATGGCGTAGCATTGCATTTGCACCAAGCACCAGGAACTGACGCGAAGGACACAAGGGACCAGCCTGAACAAGATACCAAAAGCGTCGTGGTGGACGTGCGCGGCAGCGCGAATGGATTGCGCGTGCCGCAAACTTCGGCGAGGTAACGTGCACCGCCGCCACGGTGACATCCAACTTCAAGAACATCTCGATCTCGAAAAAAGTTTGCATCAAAGTTTCCCGAACCGTCCGTCGTGGCTGCATGCCAATACATCGCCGCGCCGTACAATTGCTGGTGAAAAGGCCGCGATCCCTTTTCCATGCCAGCCCGCACCAAGAGCTCGTGCTGGGGAAGCTGTTTACCTAAATCAACCCCACAGTTCATTATATCGGCACTACCCGAACTGGGTGCTTTATCAAAAAAGCCACCGAAGAAATAACGATGCTTCGTCACACTCGACAAGATGGGTGGGGAACGTCTCGCACGCGAGCGAGTGGTCAAGACTAGGCCCACATTCTTACATAGCTTGGGCACTCTGCCAATCGACATGTCGACAAAATAGCCATGCATTGGCTTTGAACGCCTCGAGCACAAAAGGCTTCGGAAAGCGAGGGTGAGACCGAGACGGAGGCGGATGAGGGTAGGGGGGGTTATGCCACTCCGGCCGACATCGTAAACGAATCCGACCAGAAACAAAAGGTGTAGCTACTCTGACCCAGAACTTTTGGACTTGCGCAGTGTGGCAGACTGCACACGTAGCTTGCAGGAGCAATACAAGCTGTGCGCTTTGCGGAGGAGGGGAAGGAAGAGCCAAGGTGACACGTTGGCAGGAGAGTATGAGCAGGCAAGGGTGCGAGACTGGTTTCTTACACATTCCGCACTACTAGCGGAGCAGTGGGGACGGAACGAAGGCTGGCCAACAGCGAGTGCCGCGAGTCGCCCACGTGGTCTGACATGGCAGCACACGCAAACCAGGGTAATCATCCTACACGTCTTGTTTCAAAGTGCGCACCGAAGCAGACGCTCGTCGACGCCGAAGAACTTGAAGATGCAGCGAGGTCCAGAACTTTTCATTGCGAGAAGGGGGCGCGGTGCCGGAAGCAGTGGTTCCAGCATTGCTCGGGCGTGGCGCGTGCTCCCCGTGGGCCCCGGGGAACGTTCCCGCATGACTGCTTGGGGGCCTCCTCCTCCTCCTCCTCCTCCTCCTCCTCCTCCTCCTCCTCCTCCTCCTCCTCCTCTCCTCCTCCTCCCCTCCGCCTTCGCCTCCTCCTCCTCCTCCTCCTCCTCCTCCTCCTCCTCCTCCTCCTCCGCCTCCTCCCCTCCTCCTCCTCCTCCTCCCCCATGAGCTCGCCGAGAAGGGCCAAGGGTGCCCCGAATCGCTACACGATCGGTCCAAGACGCGCAAAGTGGCCTGGCCTTCGAGACGCCCTAAGGCAGCCCCAAGAGCCTTCCCAAGAGGGCACCGGGAGGCCAAAGCCGTGTGTTTGCTGGGCTTGGTTAAATGATTTGGGCGTTCTCGCCTGTTCGGCTTCCCGACGCTCCAAGACGGCCCAAGAGGCCCCCAAGATCGCCCCAAGAAGGCCCAAGAGGCATGCCCGCACCAGTGCCGCCACCGAGGGAGTGGCACATCTGGAATCCTTGGAAGCAGTCGCAACCTTCGGCTTCTTTGCGGACCACGTCGAAAACGCTGTCGATCAGCTCCGCCCCCTCAGTGTAGCGCCCCTTCGCCCAATTGTTGCCCGCACCTGTTTGGCCGAAGATCATGAAAGAATTAACGATGACTATGGCCAATCCCAGAGGAAACCAAGCCAACGAGGTAGCTGAAGATGTGGATCAACAGCCCCTTGCCGAAGGACATTGTGAAGATATACATATATATATGATATCTTGCCAGAAAGTGAAGCCGAAGATGCACGGTGATCGTCAGCCTTGCCCAAAACATGTGTGAAGCCGAAGATGTAGTATGGAGATCGTCAGCTGCTTTCCCAAAACACGTGCGAAGCCGAAGATGTATGGAAATCGTCAGCTTCTTGCCAAAAACGGTGAAGATGATATATGACATCTTGCCAGAAAGTGAAGCCGAAGATGTATGGAGACCGTCAGCCTCTTGCCAAAAACAAGTCTGAAGCCGAAGATGTTTGGCCGAAGACAAAATTGTCTGGGCGGAAGAGCTGGCCGAACGGCCCTGCTCGGACGCTGTCCATGGTGCTGGGCTCCAGGTCCATCAGCACCGCGCGTGGAACGTAGCGACCTCCGGTCGCCTCGTTGTAGTACACATTGATGCGCTCCAGCTGGAGGTCGGAGTCTCCGTGATAGGTTCCGGTGGGGTCGATGCCGTGCTCGTCGGAGATGACCTCGGCGGGGGCGAGAAAGGTCTCTGTAGACCACCCCTCCGGCACAGCTAACATGAACCACCACCTAGCGACCTTAGGCACTATCCTGCACCCGACGGAGGGCTTGCTCGTAAGGGTCCCGCGAGCCACACCCGCAGGTTCCTCCGTCTGGGTTTCCTCACGACACTGGGATGACACTATATCTGGCGAACTGCAGGTGGGCTGAGGGTTCTGGCACCGGTGCACTCCCACCACTAGATTGTGCGGACCTCCCTCGGCTTGCGCGGAGGGGCAGAACGCCGAGACCCCAGTGCCGCTGTCATTGCGTGCAGGGTTACCTCCAGCCGCTACACAGTGAACACGAAAGCCGCGCCGGTATGGCATACCTAGGTTTACCACCTTGTGTGGAAGGCGCTGGACAAGCTGCCACGTGAGCCACTTATGGACTCCCTGCCCGGACACCCGAGTCTCAGCTTCAGTCGCTGCCATCCCGAAGGACCGCACGCTTCACAGATCACCACTTTGGGGTAGCTTCGGAGATGACCTCGGCGGGGGCGCGAAAGGTCTCTGTAGACCACCCCTCTGGCACAGCTAACATGAACCACCACCTAACGAGCTCGCGCATGGCTCCGAGAGCTGCCGAGAGCTGCAGCGACAGGACAACGCTGCGGAGGACAGAGTTATGCTCGAACCCGCGTGGCTTGAGCCAAAATGGATACGGGCGCCATGTTGGGCCATCTTGGAACCCGCGCTTTTGGGCCGTCTTGGAGCCCTCTTGGACATCTCCGGTGCCCTCCCGTCGCCCCTCTTCCCCTCTTTTGACGCGTTCTGGCGCTCCCTGACGGGTCCAAAACGGCCGTGTACAAAACAGTGCTCCCCTGGGCCCCCGGGAGCACCTACGCATGTATATACATATAATAGACAGATAGAATATACATATATATGAATATATGTATACACGCACACATCTATATGTATGTACATATAGATATATACATACAGATATGTACGTCTAGATGTACATATATAAATATTTATGCAGACATATGTTGACATATACATACATACATACATACATACATACATACATACATACATACAAACACATGTCCGATGCATATGCATATGCATATACATATACACACGTATACATACATGTATGCATGTATACATACACATACACAAATACATATACATATACATATACAGAAGCACGAACATGAACATAAACATATGCAAGGACTCATACATGGCAAGCACATAGAAATAGATACGTACACATACATAAGCATACAACTATACATATACAAATTCAGTGAATATAAATATATATATATATAAATACATACGTGCATATATATATATATATATATACATATACATAGACATATACATACACATGTATGCGTACACATGTATACATGTATGCAAAGCATACAAATACACACACATATATATATATATGTATGTACATATTCATATAGATATACACGAACACATGCATATACAAGATACAAATATACACACCTATACAAATACACATGCATATACATATGCATGTCTATACCTATACCTGTACACTTACACATGTACATATACATATCTATATATAATATACATGTAGACATACGTATACGTACACACATACATACACCTATAAATATACGGCTGCACTTGCAGATGCAAATACATAGAAATACATATATATATATATATATATATACATCTACGAATACAAATACTTATACATAGGCGTGTACGTAAGCATAGACATATACGTATACAAGATCATATACACATCTAACTGAGAACACAGATGCATCTACATGAACATAGACACAGACATACACATATACATATACGTATACATAGACACGTACAAATACATACACAACTATGTATACATATACGTATATCTTTACACATATATATGTTATCAGGTACGTCAAATACATACGCATAGACATATACGTATACAAATATACATATACGTATACATATGCAAATATAAATGAACATGTACAGATGCATCTACAAATGAATAGACATGTGCATGCGCATATACATTTACGTATGCAGATACGTATCTATATACACCCATACACATATACATATACATATACATACACAGATACACAGACCTATGCACATATACATAAACAGATACGTGGCATCTATATACATAGATATTAGCTTGTACATATACATACACATGTCCACATACACATGCATGTATATACACATACCTAAACATGCACAGATACATACACATATACATATAAATTTACAAATGCATGTACCTATACATATACATATACGTACACCTGTGAGCACAGCGCACACATGTATGAATACATATGCATACACATATGCATAGACAAGTACATACACGCACACAAACACATACACATGTACATATGCTGTACACATGCATAAACATATACGTATGTACATAATATATATATATATATACATGCACACATATACATGTATTTTCAATTACGTCACTTATACCTATATATATGATACCAGAGATAGTCCCGATCCGATATTTTAAGGCTATGGGGCGATGGGGTTGTAGGGCCATAGGGCTATAGGGCTATAAGGCTATGGGGCTATATGGCTATAGGGCTATTGGGCTGTTGGGCTACAGGGCTATTGGGCTATAAGGCTATAAGGCTACAGGGCTATGGGGCTATAGGGCTAGTGGGCTGTGTGGGGTATAAGGCTATTAGGGCCATAGGGCGATAGGGCTGTAGGGCTACAAGGCTATAGGGCTATAAGGCTATGAGGCTATGGGGCTATAGAGCTATAGGGCTACCGGGCACCCGGGCACCCGGGCCCGCCGTCGAAATCGGAGGCACACCACACCTAACCACATGAATCCGCTAGGACCCCTACAGAGGCAAGCTCTGACTTGGGAATATCGAGCGGTACATATGCATATACATAGGCATGTACATGTACACGTACATATACACATATATCTATATATATATATATATACATGTACATTTACATTCACATAAACATAAACATCAACATAAACATTAACATAAACATAAACATAGACATACACTGTCATACCTATACACTCTCATATACAAAAATTGGATACCGAAACCATGACTTCTTGCCGCCTGGATGTGCAATATGTGTGACGCAAGCTGTGTGGTGCAAGCTGCGTGATGTCAGGCATGAGGTGCAGGATACCTGGTGCAAGCTATATGGTGCAGACTGAGTGCTACAAGCTGTGTGGCGCAAGTTATGTTGTGCAAACTAAATGGTCCAAGCCAGTTGGTGCAAGCTGTGTGGTGCAAAACTGTGCGGTGCAAGCAGTGCTGTGCAAGCTGAATAGTGCAAGCCAGGATGTGGAAGCCATGCAGTGCAAGCTGCGCGGCACAAGCTCTGCGGCGCGAGCCAGCGGCTAAGTGGTACAAGCTTTGCGGCACAGGCTATGTGGCGCCCACGGGGCGCCCACGTGCGGCTGCGGGGCGCAGTCCCAGAGAACCCAAACCAGCGCACGAGGCGCCCGAGAGGCGCCCACGGGGGGCGACGGGGCGAAGGTCCGAACTCCGAGCTGGCGTGCGAGGCGCCCAGCGAGGCGCTCACGGGCCGGGACGGGGCGACAACCCTGCACTTCCACCCAATCACTTACGGCTCGAAATAACAACTCCTACAGTCGGGCTCGATTGGAGAGGACACGCGAGAGGACACAAGACCCTTCCAAGGGCCACATCGCCATAGGAGTGTACGATGGCACGCGTCGCGAGGCACAGGACACAAAGGTACCCTTGAGCTGGCAGGGTCGACCTACTAATCCGGGCCGACTGTAGGTGCAAGCGCTGTTTTGGCGCCCATTCTCCTCACAGAAGCAAAACGCACTCTGCCACCCCTCCCCCCCAGAAGTATCGATCACCCCTGGGGCACTGCGAATTACATAGGATCCTGCAGCGCTGTTCATTGTCCATTTGCATTTGTCTCATTTCAGGCAAGCTGGGCATCGCCCCCTCATCGTCAAATAATACTGTGCGCGCACACCCATTTATCGAGAAAAACATGTCCCAAGAATCGATCGCACAGAAACTGCACAAAGTCCGCAAGCGCGCACATGCCAAAAATATGCCAAACACACTAATTGTGCAAGGATTCCAGAATAACACCAACATCAAAAAACTAATTCGTCTCGTCACAATGTTTGAAGATTCCATGCCCGCGCGCACTTGCTGAAATAATAGGAAGACCATATGGCGTTAGCAATCTCGCCCAAAACCCACATTATCATCCCATGACGCGGTGCATCCGCGTTGGTCCAAAATGTGCCCAGTGTGCAAACCCGAATCAAATCCGCCAGCCCCCTTGTGGAGCCACCAGGCTGTAGAACGAGGTTGCTGCTCCCTGCACCATTTACAATTTCAAGTCTCCAATGTTACAATCATGTTTCCTGCTTCCTATTGTACATTGCTAAAGTCCGCGCGAAGGGGGGGAGCCCCAAACCAGCAATTTACCACGCCCAAATCGCGTTCTCTGAATTCCCGGGGGGCGTTGGACATGTAAAAATACATGAGATTCGCGCCCCCGAAACCACAACCCTAGTAAATTACGCAATGGTCCCATCCCCGAGGCCGCAAACCCTTGTAAATTACAATGGTTGTGCCCCCATGAGGCAACAAACCCGGATAAGTTACGCAAGATTCGCGTCCCCGAAACCATACTCCTTCGTCAATTACACCAGATTCGCGTCCCCGAGTCTACAAACCCATACAAATTACATACGTATGTTCTGAATCCCCGAGGTAACAAGCCTTTTGCACATTACACAATAGTCGCGTTCCCGAGGCCATAAACCCTTACAAAGTACACCATATTCGCATTGCCGATGCCCCAAGGCGCCCGAAGATGGTTCCAAGGCGGCCCAAGAGGGCCCCAAGAGGCCCCAAGAGCGCTCCAAGAGCCCTCCCGATAGAGCCCCAAGAGGCCAAAGTCTTTGATGTTACAAAAATGTGTTTGAAGCATTCTCGCATTTCGACTTTCCGACGCTGTAAGACGGCTCAAGAAGCTCCCAAGACCGCCCCAAGGCAGTCCAAGACGTGTCCAACAAGGCCCCAAGACGGCCCAAGAGGGCTCCATGATGGCCCAAGAAGCGCTCCGAGAAGCCCCGAAAAGCCCCCAGGAGGCCCCAGGAGGCCGCCAAGAGGCGCCAGGAGGCCCCAAGAGGCGTCCAAGACGCGCCCAGGAGGCCTCCAAGAGGCCCAGAAGATACCCCACGAGGCCCCAAGAGGCCCCCGAGAGGCGCCCAAACCGCCTCCAAGACGCCCCCTGTGAGGCTCCCACGACGCCCCAACACGTATACAAAGAGGCCTCAGACCCACAACTCAGCCACGGCGGCGGGGTGGGCCGAAGGCCACTAGGATAACGCCAACGTCGCACTATGCGCTCGTGATTCCTGTCCGCCCCCGCATGACGTTCCAGATGCGCCGAGGCAGCGCCGAGGCGCACCGAGGCGACTCTGATGTATCCCATTATGCTAAAGAGGGGCCGGAGGCAGGGGGCGAAGCCCACACGGATAACACCATGCAGGCCACACACGCGCGCCGCCACGCGAGCGTGTCGAGATCATTCAAGAACCATTGAGTTTCAAAGTTTTTCAGATACAACTTTTCAGGCAAGAAAAATGTTTGTCAGCAAAACTGTGCCAAGGTTTCTGGATTTCTGCGCGCGCGCACTTCCTCAGCATCACCCTCATCAACGCCACCGCATCAAGTCATCGTCGTCCCGGCAGTTGCCGCAATCACCAGTCAAGCACCTTCATCGTCGGCACGTGGACATCATCATCGTCATCGACGTTATCCGCATCGGCGCCGTCATTGGCTTCACCGTCGTCATCCTCTTCATCACCACCACCATCTCTAGTATTAATCATGACATCGCGCCCGCCCGAGCCACCGACCCGCTTTGAAATGCCCGAACGCCGGCGCGGCCGTTGACACGCGCTGGGACGTCGCCATCGGTTTGCGCCAACGCGGCCGCATCAGTTGGGCCAAACCAGCTGGCCGCTCTGCGCGCGAGCTTGCGCGCGCCAGCGCGGCCGCAGAGATGCGCCAACCATAGCCAAGCTGTCATCGGAATCGTCACCGCATAGTTTTCCAAACAATGTAGCAGATGGGAGGGTGGATGATTGCGCCGTGCTGTCGCAAAAACTCTATGCAAAAAAGGGGGGCGAAGTGCACACGCGCGCGTCGTCGCGCGCGCATACCGAAATCTCTGAAGAACCTTGGGTGCCGTAAGGGTTTCAATATCGAGTGTCCAAAAAATATTTAAAACACACTGCTGTGTAACATCGTTGTTTATTGCCTTTGCGAGGTTTTCCAACATTGTCATCAAATTCTGCCAAGCGGGCCTCTCGCGCCGCATGCCGAACTCATCCAAACGCCCTTGCGCGCGCTGGGGGGGGCACGATCCGTGCCAAGTAATACCTCGCGCGCCACTCGCGCACGTCGGCCGCGCGCGCATGTCGAACTTTTACCAAAACCTTCATCACCAACCGAGGACATCGTCATCTCTATCGGCGGGCGTGATCAACATCGGCGCAATCAATTGGCCTCGCCTTCGTCGTCGCCACCATCGCCACCATCATCCCTACTCTCAGCATCGTGTCTACCGTTGTCGGTGTCACCATGCCCGCCCAAATCACCGACTCGCACTGAAGTGCCCGTTGGGAAGCGCCCAGCGGCCAGCGCCGCCGCGGCCGCGTCGGTCGCGCCGCACTAGGTGGCCGTTGCGCGCGCGAGCATGCGCGGGCTAGCGCGGCCGCAGAGATGCACCAGCCAACGCCAAGCACTCATCGCAATCGCTGTCACATGGGTTTTGCAAACCAACGTGCGGACGGGTGGTTGGGATGATTACGCGAGCAGTGGAGTTGACAACCCACTGCGAGCATTGGTGATTTGCACCACGTAGCTTGCACCACACAGCTTGCACTACATACCTTGCACCACATAGCTTGCACCTCAGAGCTTGCACCTCACAGTCTGCATCGCATGGCGACATCACTACTGCAGGTTGTGCTCGTTTTGGCACCATGGCTGTGTGCCGCTGCAATGGCAGCGGCACTGGGGCCTCCAGCGTTCCCAATGCGTTGCGAGCTTGTAAACCAGTCCCTGGAGCTCCTGGATCTCTGGACAAAAACCTTTTGGTTTCAACGACAACACTTAAGTTGCTGGCTGCCCGAGGTGGTCCAAGCAAGAGTCACTGGGCACTACTGAACGCGTCACCCAAATCATTGACCCTGGCCGACTAGACGTGACCTCCAAACAGCTGTGTCACGGAATCGGTGCGCCAATTTTGGGAGAAATGCCAGGGATCTCCAGATAATCCTTGCGACGGCACCTCCAGGTGTCCTGGCCCTCAAGGCAAATGCGGTGGCACCAGCCGTCCCAAGGCCACACGGAGCTCCCGGTCCGCCAGGCGCTCGTGGAGGCGCTGCACCCCCCCTCCCGCCACGCCACCTCACCAGACATCCGATGTTTGAACGTTTCAATGCAGGGTCCCCAGAACTCCTCGCCCTTTCCCCAGGACTGGCTTCTCATCCCGAGTTTTTTTTTTCGGTCCTGGAGCCCAGTGAAGACCCCTGGAGGCCGAAAACGGCTAAAAACCTTCTGTTGTGACGTTCTGCACGATGCCATCATGTCTGGCCCCCCTCCCTCGGACCAACGTGCCGGTGACCTTTGTCAAGGGTGGCCTTTGGTACGCTGCTGCTTGGGGGAGGGCGCCCCGCCAGAAGCAGCCTTCTGGGCGCCGTCGGCAATGCCAGAGGGTGCGCCCGGACGCCCCGTTCGGCCCAGCACCAGAGGGCCACGCCGGCGAAACGGCGCCCCCTACTGGGGGCAAAGAGGCACCGATGCCAGACCTCTCCTGGGGTGCATTCTGACCAGAGTTTCGGGGCGGACCCAGCCGTGGCGACGATGAGAGGGCAGCGGTGTCGGCATCTCCTCCTCCGTTCAGCGCCACGCATCGCCGACGCCCTCCTCTGGCGCCTCTGCAGCGGGGGCGCCCCCCGAGGCCCCGAGGGCACCGCCTGGCGCCCCCGCGACGCCGGCGAGGGCGGGGGAGACGGCGCCCCGCGAGCGGGAGCCCTGCCCGGCGGCGGCGGCTGCGCCTGGGGCTGCTGCCTCGGCCGCACGGCCGCGGCGCGGCAGCGGGCGCGCCGACCAGGCCCGCCGACCCGGTGCGCTGTCGCGCGCCTGTGGGCGCTGCGCCCCCCGCCGGAGCCCAGGTGCCCCCTGACTGGGGAGACCTAGAGGTACCGATCCCGCCACTCCCCGGACCTCTCCTGGGGAGCGAGCGCTCCGACCAGAGTTTCGGGGCGAATCCGGCCGTGGCGACGAGGGCACTCCAGGAGGCCCAGAAAAGGAAAGACCGTCGGTACCGTTTTCCACCTCTGACAAAACGCCGCCCCCTGACCCCATCCCTCCCCCTCCCCACCCTCCTGGGGCGGGGCTGCGGCGGGCGGCGCCCGCGCCGGGCGACAAGGACAACGACGACGACGACGACGACGACACGACGACGACGACGGCGACCACGACGACCACGACGACCACGACGACGACGACGACGACGACGACGACGACGACGACGACGACGACAACCACGACGACGACGCCGCCGACGACGACGACGACGACCACGACGACGACGACGACGACGACGACGACGACGACCACGACCACGACCACGACGACGACGACGACAACGACAACGACGACGACGACGACGACGACGACGACGACGACGACGACGACCACGACCACGACCACGACGACGAAGACGACGACAACGACCACGACGACGACGACGACGACGACGACGACGACGACGACGACCACGACCACGACCACGACGACGACGACGACGACGACGACGACGACGACGACGACGACGACGACGACGACGACCACGGCGACCACGACGGCCACGACGACCACGACGAGGGCGGCGGCGCCGCCGCCGTTACCCTGCGTAGGGCGTCGAAGGGCCGCCGAAGGGCCGCCGAAAGGCCGCCGAAGGACCCCCGAGGCCGGCGCGGCTGCGGCTGCGGCCGGCGCAGCTGCTGCGGCTGCTGCTGCCGTGCCGCCTGCCGCCGGGGTCGCCGCCGCCGCAACGGTCGTGGTCAGTCGTGGTCGTCGTCCTCGTCGCCGCCGCCAGCGTCGCTGCCGCCGCCGTTGACGTCGCTTTCGTCGCCGCCGCCGCCGCCGCCGCCGTCGATGTCGTCGTCTTGGCCGTTGACGTCGTCATCGTCGTGGCCGTCGTCGGTGGGGGGAGGAGAAGCGGAGGAGGAGGAGGAGGAGGAGGAGGAGGAGAAGGACGAGGAGGAGGAGGACGAGGAGGACGAAGAAGAGGAATAGGAGGAGGAGGAGGAGGAGGAGGAGGAGGAGGAGGAGGAGGACGAGGAGGAGGAGGAGGAGGAGGAGGAGGAGGAGGAGGAGTGGGGGGCAAGAAAGAAAGTAGGTCGGCAGGGGTCCTCCCGTAAAGGTCTGCACGTTGAGCCCGCGGGCACGGAGCCACAAGCAGGGGGCTGCAGGGCCGAGGAGGCGGCCGCAACGGCTCCGCGGCGCCCACCCAAGAGATGGGCAGGCAGTGCTGTGAGTGGATGGGACGGAGGGGGAAGGCGAGGGGCAGCCTGCGTCCACCTGGCCCACTCAGTGGAGAGCAGAAGCTCCACCCTCATACTAGGCGCCCCGACAAGCGAAGCCGTTCAACAAACGCGCCCAAGGAAGGAATCGAACCGGGCAGGGTTGTTTAGTAAACACCCAGGGCCGCTTGGCAAGCGAACATTCACGGGATCGGGGAGGTTCTTCCTCTCTTGACTTAAGCTCACTTTCGAACTCCGGTCCTCACGCAAGAGAGATTCCCAAGGATTCCGCCATCACATAGTGTAATGCAATGAGGATGGCACGCCCTTTGCTCCTGCAGACGCACGCAACAACAAGGAGCACGAGAGCGCGAACTGGAGGCACAATTTCCCGAATACCGCGAGCCGCGCCTTGATCCGAGGAGTGAACGCAGAGGGGGGGAAGGAGGGGAAGGCCTGGAAAGAGGCGCCTTGCGAAGACCTTCGGCGGCAGAGCCCCCCGCACGCACTCCCAGCCGCCCCACATTGACGCGGCACGCAACTACGGGACTGAGAGGACGGAGGGGTCACCCCTAGGAACAAGGAGGCGTTGTGTTTCCCGTGCAAGGCCGCCTTTGCCTGCTCGAGGAAGGCTCCCAGCGCAGCCACCTCGATATAGCTTCGCCTAACCGCAGGCACAAGAGCGCCCTGGCACAAGTCTCCCTGCCAGGGGGCGCTTCCTTGCCGCTCTCTTGCTACTCAGGGAACTGGTCTTCGCGCAGGCGGCGAACACGTGAAAGGTGGGACTGCTGGTGATGATTCCGTAGCAGCAGCCCTGGCGGCGAACCCACGAACGGCACGCTTCCGATGTGGGTGAGACGCACGAGGCAGAAGCGAATACTCGCGAGCGCCCTCTGGCCCCAGCTTGTCCCCAAGGATAAGGCAGAAGGCAGAAGGCCTGGGCCAAGTCGCGCTGGGCCCCCCCCTCCCAGGAAGAGATAGGGGAGCGAGCGCGTGCGCGCGATGCCTCCCACTTGAGCTCCGCCCCGTCAGTGCGAGAGCAGCAGATCTGCAGCTGGATCCCCGCAGGAGCCCCCAAGGGCCCCTGGGGTGGGAAGCTCGCTGCAGCAGCCCGTCAAGGGAAGGGAGCATGGGGGCTGCGCACAGGCCATCGATCGCATCAAGGACAGATGGCTCAGCAGCCCAAGCCTTACCCCGGTCACTCGCGAGGGTAGGCGAGGGTGATGGGCCTGTTCTCCACAGGAGGAGGAGGAGGAGGAGGAGGAGGAGGAGGAGGAGGAGGAGGAGGAGGAGGAGGAGGAGGAGGAGGAGGAGGAGGAGGGGCGGAGGTGGAGGAGGAGGAGGAGGAGGAGGAAGAAGGAGGGCGGAGGAGGAGCAGGAGCAGGAGGAGGAGGACGAGGAGGATGGCGGAGGAGGAGGAGGAGGAGGAGGAGGAGAGGAGGCGAGGAGGAGCAGGAGGAGGAGGCGGGGGAGTACGAGGAGGCGGAGGTGGAGGAGGAGGAGGAGGAGGAGGAGAAGGAGGCGGAGGAGGAGGAGGAAGAAGAAGAAGAGGGGGAGGAGGGAGAGGAGGAGGAGGAGGAGGAGGGAGGAGAGCAGCAGCAGCAGCAGAAGCAGAAGGAGGAGAGGAGAGGAGGAGGAGGAGGAGGAGGGGGGAGGGGGGAAAAGGGGAAAGGAGGAGGAGGAGGAGGAGGAAGAAGAGGAGGAAGAGGAGGAAGAGGAGGAGGAAGAGGAGGAGGAGGAGGAGGAGGAGGAGGGGAAGGAGGAGGAGGAGGAGGAGGAGAAGGAAGCAAAAACTCTGGGGCCGCAGCGGCGCGGCACCACGCAGCGGCCAGGGGCAGCCGAAGGGCACCACGGGGCCCCATTGAGCCCAAACTGGAGAAGGAAGGGCGCGGGCGGGGGGCCCTCCTCCCTCCTCCGAGAGAGGCCGCGGGCGGCGGAGCCCGCTCGGGCGCACGACCCCCACGGGGCCAGACGCCCCCCGCCCACGAGCCCAAGGATCCAGAGGCTGCTCGGCTGACGCCGCGTTGCGGCCCCAGGGCACCGGCGGTGGTGCCAGGCTCTGGCATCAACCACCTCTCGGTGCGCATCGGTGCTGACGCTCGACGGACCGAGCACCCTCCCGCCCAGCCCAGGCCTGCCCCAGCCGCCCCAGCACCGCCCAAGGGAAGGCGGAGGGGAGGGACGGAGGGAGAGAGGGAGGGAGGGAGGGAGGGAGGGAGGGAGGCAGGAAAGGAGGGAGGGGAGGGGCCCGGGGAGAGGGGGGGCGGGACGAGGAAGGCACCCGCACACGGCGCCAGAGGCGCGCGGATGGAACGGCCTGCTGGTCGTGCTTCGCAGCGGCTACGTTCTCCGACGGCGGCCCCTGCAGCACCACCTGGCGCTCGGGGGGGATCGGGTGCGGCGACCACCGCCCTCGGGCACCTCTCCCGTGCCTGCACGCGAGGCGACGAAGAAACAAAAATCTGCCGACCCATTCGGCGCGTGTGAGACGCCGTCGTCGTCTCCGTCGTCGCCGCCAGCCCCAAGAGAGACAGGAACGAGCAGAGAAAGGAAGCGTCGCTTTCCCCCTCCCTGGCGGGGGGGGTAACTGCGGGGCGGGGGGATACAGGGGTCCGGGGGGAGAGAGCAGGGGGGAGGGTCCCCTCCCCCTCCCTCCCCCCTCCCCTCTCACTCACCCCCCCCCTCCCCCCTCCCCCCCCGTTCCTCCTGGCGGGTCCCAGGGGGGGGCCCCCTGTGGACAGGGGGACAAGGGGACCACCCCCTGGGAGGTCCCGCCTGTGATAGGGGGGGGGGGGTCCTGGGTCAGAATGTCGAGCCCTTTGCAGTCCCGAAACGGTGCGGTGACAGACCGTGCGGTGGCCTCGAAATCCTCCAAGACCTCACCGCACGGGCCGTCAACGCACGGCTTTGGGACCTCGGATGCCCCAGTCGCCCGAGACGCCCTCGGAGAACGACCCGAGTCCCAAAACCGTGCAGTGACCCCGAATCCCCGCCGACTCACCACACGGGTGTGGTCACTGCCCCGTTCAGGGACCCCCGAACCCCCCCCCCCCCAGAGTCCCAGAGGGTCCCCGGGGGGGGGGGCGCCAGCGGGAGTCCCAGGGGAGGTCCCGCCTTGGGTCGGCGGCACCAGCCGCAAGGCCGTCACAATACCCGGTGACGCACCCAACCCGTCCGAGGCACCTGCCAAGATCAGCAGGCTGATCCCTCATGGGTCCGGATACGACAAGGGCGAACATACATACGAAAGTGTATACACGTCTGCAAGCATACATGCATGCTCACATGTGCATGGATATGCCGTGCAAAAAAAGTGGAGGCCATGCTCGTCGATCGCCCCACGTGACAGACTCAAGACAGCACCACAGAGGATATGACGTGGGGGGGGAAGACAGACGGACAACGAGGACCATGAGAAGGGGGGAAGCCATGAGAGCAGGGGAAAGCATGTCGGCGAAGACTAAGATGATGGCAAGCGAAACACAGTGGACGGCATGGAGGGCGAGGAGGAAGGGGATGCGGTGTTAACGAGGACAGAGCAGCAGGGGGGAGGAGGAGGACGAGATGGAAGGAGGAGGGCCAGGAAGAGCGAGGACGAGGAAGAAGAGGTACGAGGATGAAGGCGGGGCGATGAGGACGGGATGCGACGCGCCGATGATGAATGAAGCTTCGCCACGCCACCCTGACTGTTCCAAAGCGCAGTCACTGTTCGTGCAGAAACCGAGCAAGGCGAGTCCGAGACCTCCTCCGCCCGAGAGGCTCCCTGCTGCAAAACCCTCGCCGGACGTCGAATGACACGCCTCGCTGTCGTCTTGGACGGACAACTCGAGCTGCACGCCGACCCATCCTCCCTCCGCCTCCTCCTACTACTCCTCCTCCTCCTCCTCCTCCTCCTCCTCCTCCTCCTCCTCCTCCGCCTCCTCCTCCTCCTCCTCCTCCGCCTCCTCCGCCTCCTCCTCCTCCTCCTCCTCTCGGCTGTCGTTTCCCTTGCGAGTGGCAGCCGCCCGGCAGTTGTGAGCTGAGACTCGCGCCTTCGAGCAGGGCCTAACCGAACTTCCTCCTCCTCCTCCTCCTCCTCCTCCTCCTCCTCCTCCTCGGCGTCCTTCGCTCCCTGGTCCTGCTTACTCGAAGCGAACCCCCCATGAGCTAACGACAGCAGCGACAGCTGCGCAATTGGCAGCAACCAAATACGTGCGAACTTGCGGGTCCGAAGGACAACCGTGTGGCACAAATCCACTACAGCCGTGGGTCCGATGGACAACCTCTGGTTCTGGCCAATACGCGCGACAAAGACAAGTCTCCGACGCAACCCCTAATGGTTCCAAAACGATAGCAGACGTCTCCAAGATCCCTGGATGGCTCCAAGGCGGAGGAATAAGAGAGGAAAGGGCAAGAGCGACAGTCACGCTGTTGGCAACACCCAGGGCGAAGAGGTCCAGCTCAAATCCCGTTACGACGTCGCTCCGCTGCACCTCTCAGGAGCTCACGAAAGTAGCGACGGCTGCGCAGTTGGCAGCCCCCAGGGCGAGGGTAATCCTTTGAATTTGCGTGAGGCCCCAATCCGCGGTCCGCCCAGGAGCTCACGAGAGTGGCGACGGTTGCGCAGTTGGCAACGCCTGAAGAGCCGAGGTCCAGCTTGGGTGCTAGGAGGACGACACTCCGCTGGACCTCAGGTGCTCACGAAAGTGGCGGCAGCTGCGCACCATTGGCAAGGGAGGCGAGGTCTCGTTTGAGCGCCCCAGAGCCTGTGCTCCGCTGGACCTCCCGCAAGCTCACGAAAATGGCCACAGTTGATCAGTCGGCAGCAGTGGCCAGCGCCCAGGAGGCGAGAAATCAGAAGATAGGAGGCAGATACGAGCTAGGAGGCAGGGGCAAGACGGGAGGTTACAGGATTACGAGCCAGGA
>CAUYUJ010015385.1:35000-115323 GCA_963575745.1 Prorocentrum cordatum | reverse complement strand
CCGCCTCCTCCTCATCCTCATCCTCATCCTCCTCCTCCTCCTCACCCTCCTCCTCCTCCTCTTCCTCCTCCTCCTCCTCCTGTTGAGCGGGCTTCACGATCTCGCCACCCCTCGCGCCACCCTCTTGCGGGCACCAAAAATACACAACGGCCAGGAAGTCGACGACGGCCACACTTCCAAGCTCACGCGGAGCAGAGACGGGACGCGACCTCCCCGCAGCGGCGCGGGGGCAAGGCCGACCGAGGGGTCGCCCTCAGAGCGCCTCCGAGACGACTCCGAGGGGAGCTCCGACGAAAGACAGGTCCGCTGAGAAGGAGACGGAAGGAGAAAGGAAGCGACGGGGAGAAAGTTGGGTTGGACGGAAGGGGTGGGTATCAACGGGGGGTTAGCGGATCAACTCACTCGGCTGATGTTCCCGGCATGTCCTGGCGCTGGAGGCGCCGATGCATCGAGGAAAGCACCTGGCGCAGGGGCAGAAACCAGCTGCAGGCAGCAGATTGCGCAGCCCCCCCTTTCCCTACCACCTCCTTTCGTCCAACCCGAAAGGAGGAGAGGAGTGAAAGAAAAGAAAAGACAGGGGCCAGAGCATATAAGAGTCTCCCACGTTGCCGCACGAAGACGCCTCGTGACCGCTCCGTGCGCTGGGTGGGTCCGCTGGGGTTTCGCCACGTTGCCGCGGGTGGGCGTTTCTCGGGCGCACCTTGCGTACACTACACAACTCATACCACACAGCTGGCACCACATAACTTGAACCACATAGCTCATACCACCACATAGCTCACACATAAGAGCTCACACCACATGGATTGCACCGCGTAACTTGCAGCTCATAGCGAACACCACGTGGAATGCACAGCATACATTACACCATTGATCTTCTGAGGCAATGCCTCATCGTTCATGCTGCATGTGAGTTCATACCATCCCAGGCGGGCCGGTATCGACCACACACACCCATCATCCCTGTCAAATCACAATATGCACGCACACTCGTTTATCTCAAAAAATCATTGTTCAAAAATCTGTTTTGCCAAAAACGGCACGATTTTCGCACATGTCGAAATCAGACCAAACGGACAAGTTCTGCAAACAGAGCAAAATAAAAACATCACATGTCTTCAGGTTGTTTCATGCCAAAGATTGCGGATGGTTGACCCGCGCGCACTTGCTGAACTCATAGGGCAAACCTATGAGTTTAGCGATCTAGGCGGAATACCGAATTCTCATCTCACCACGCGGTGCATCCGCGATTGATCAGCATGCCCCGAGCGCACGAATCCGAAACAAATGACACGACGCAAGCCACACGCGCGCGCCGCCACGCGCGCGTGTCGGTCCAAAACTTACGCTTTTCGACGCAATGAAAGATAGAGCTTTCATAATCATTTGGAAACCAAAAGACTGTCAACAGTACGTCGGCCAGGCTCATTGCATTTCCGCGCGCGCACTTCTTCGCCATCACCCTCATCAGCGCCGCCGCATCACCGCTGTCATCGTCACCGCCATTCGCCGCCATTGTCGCCATCATCAGTCGATCACCTTCATCACAGACACTTGGACATTATCATCGTCACCATCGTCACCAGCATTGGCACCGCCATTGGCCTCGGCATCGTCATCGTCATCATCGCCACCACCATCGCTACTATGATCACCGTTGCCGCCCTTGCCGAAGCCATCATGATACCGCGCCCGCCCAAGTCACCGATCCGCACGGGCTTTGAGACGCGCTGGGAAGTTCCCATCGGCAAGCGCCATCGCGGCCGCACCCGTTGTGCCAGACCAGCTGGTCGCTTTGCGCGCGAGCTTGCGCGCGCTAGCGCAGCCGCGCGCAGCCGCGGAGATGCGCCAGACAGTGCCAAGCAGTCCCCACAATCGCGGCCGCATGGGTTGTGCACAACAAGTTGCGGGTAGGAGTGTGGGATGATTGCGCGAGCAGTGGAGTTGACGACATCAAGTTCTGCAAGGTGGATTACACCCCATAGCTTAAACCACCTCCCTCGTCGTTGTCGTCGTTGTCGTCGTTGTCGCCGTCGTCGTCCTTCCTCCTCCCTCGTCGTCGCCTTCGTTGGCGTCGTCGTCGTCTTCGTCGTCGTCGGCGTCGGCGTCGTTGTCGTCGTCGAAGTCGTCGGAGACGTCGTCGGTGTCGTCCTAGTCGTTGTCGTCGGTGTCGTCGTAGTCGGTCTGAAGCGGTTTTGCAAACCAAGTTGCGGGTGGGTGGGTGGGATGTTTGCGCGAGCAGTGGAGAGGACAGCTTCAAGACGGTCAAAGTGGATTACACCCCATAGCTTACACCACATGGCTCGCACCCACAAGATTACCCCACCTATTGTGCACCACGTAGCTAACAACACACAAATTGTACCACATAGACTGCACCACATAGCTTACAAATGATAGTTCACACCACAGAGAGCGCACCACCTAGAGAGCGCCACATAGCTAACATCAGACAGCTAACACCACATAAATCACACATCCTAGATCATACCACATAGCTTACACATCCACAGTGCAGCATCTTACTGTTGGGGATCCACGCTGGCAGCCATGTCTTCAATTACATTTCCGCCAACGTGCCTTGTGCACGTTGATGCGCCAAAGGATGCCAAGGTCTGTCTAGCCGGGTTTCTGTAGTTCTCTGAAGCCCTCCCCCCCTCTCCCGGTCGCACCTCGCTGCGTGCATCGCCCCTTCTTCCCGAGGCCATAACCCCTCGCAAAATACAACGGACTCGCACTCCCGAGGCCCAGATGCCTCCAAGACGGCACCATTTGGCTCCAAGACGGACCACGTTGGCCTCAAGACGGCCCAAGACGGCCCACGAGGCCATCGAGGCGTCCCAAGACAGCCCCAAGTGCCTTCCCAAGAGGGCCTCGAGAAGCAAAAACCGTTGATGATTGATCGGTTTTTTCATATGTTTTTCGGATTCTCGCCTTTGCGTGCCGACTTCCCCAGACGACCGAAGAGGCCACCAGGACTGCCCCAAGACGGCCCAAGAGGTCCCCAAGAGGGCCCCAAGACGACCCAAGAAGCCTCCAAGACTGCCCAAGAGGCGCCCCAGAATGCCCAAGAGGGCCCCAAGACGGCTCCAAGAAGGGCCCTAAATGGTGAACGCGAACCGACAATTCCAGCCTTCCGCCCCAAGAGGGCCCAGGAGGCCCCAAGAGGGCCAAAAGTGGCCCCCAAGATGCCCCCTCGAGGGCCCCGAGAGGCAAAAACCATTGATCTTCCTTAGGGTGTTCGATGGTTTGGGGGTTCTCGCCTTTTCGAGCTTCCGACGCTCCAAGACGGCCCAAGAGGCTCCCAAGACTCCCCCGAGACACCTCAAGAGGCCCCCAAGAAAGCTCCAAAACGGCCCAAGAGGCCTCCACGACGGCCCAAGAGGCGCCCACGCGGCCCAAGAGGGCCCCACCCCAAGACAGCCCCAGGAATGGCCCAAGAATGGGAACACGAACCCAGAATTCGAGCCTTCTGCCTCAAGATGCCCCCAGCAGACCCCCTTGACTTCTCGAGTAGTTACCACCAAGCATCCTGTGCTGGCACGATGGCGGAATTGCTGGACGCAGCTGAACAGCAATCCGAATTCTCCATTTCCTCCTTCCTCCTCCCTCCTTTCCTCCTCCTCCCCCCTCCACCCTCCCACCCCCCCCTCCTCCTCCCCGGGCGCCGGCGACGGGAACGACAAGCTGGACAATAAGGACCACGGCGTCTCCGTCGCCACCGCCGCCACCGCCGCAGCCGCCAAGGCCGCCGGCATCGCCGACGCCGCCGCCGACCGCCGCCGCTGCCACCACCGCCGCCAACGCCCACTCTCTACCGCCGGCACCGCCAGCGGCGACAGCGTTGGCTACGCCGGTGGCGTCAGCGGCGGCAACGCGGCCGCCCAGCCCGCCCGGGGCGCCACCGGCGCCCTGCTCGGCTGCGGCCGTGGCAGCCCCGCGGCGCGGTCGGCGGCGCGGCCGTCCCTCGGGGGCGTCGGGGCGCGGTGCTCGCGGTCGGCGCGGCGGTCGGCGGCGGGGTGCGGCGCGGGCGCCGCCTGCGCAGGTGGCCGGTCTTCGCCGCCGCGGCACGCCGTCGTCCCGGTCGTCGCCATGGTCGTCGCTGTGGTCGTCGGAATCGTCGCCATGGTCGTCGCCGCGGTCGTCGTCGGAGCCGTCGTCGTGGCCACCGCCGCCGCCGCCGCTGCCGCCGTCGACGCGCGCATACCGATGGCGAGGGGGGGCAGGGAGTGAGGAGGGATCTTGTCGGCTCGGCTGTGGCATCGCGACAGCACGCCTCTGATGGAGAGGGCAGGGAGGAGGAGGAGGAGGAGGAGGAGGAGGAGGAGGAGGAGGAGGAGGAAGAGGAGGAGGAAGAGGAGGAGGAGGAGGAGGAGGAGGAGCATGAGCATGAGCATGACCATATGACTAAGTCAATCAATCCACCACAATGCTTAAACCCTGCGATTACTCCTGGTGGCATTTTCGACTTTGCTCAAGACCTTTGGCCACGAGGCCTGGGAGATTAGCCTCAAATACTCAGCCCTGCAGGGAGTGGGAGGTGTCGCGCACTCACGCCCCCAGAGCCAAGAGCTGCAGGGATCCATAGCTACCGCAACTGATTCAGTACCACAACTTCAAATCACCATGAAACTGCATTATGAGACTGGGGTGGACATACCCACCTGCAATGTGCAACATAGCTCCTTCAGGCTTCCAAAAAATGACACCATTATAATTAATCGGATGGAGGCACTGGGTCCTCAGCCAGGCTGTCCGCGTCGCCTTCAAAGCCGAGCCTCCACACCTGGTGCATCTACACCCTATGCTGTCCACTGAATGAGACGAAACAAGAAGGGCGAGAGAGGCAGCAGCAGGGGGCGGAGGGGGGGCAGGGATGGCAGGTCCCTGATCCTCCGCAACACCACTCCTATCCTTGTCTTCAGCCGCCATGGAATCAAGAGTGGCCAGAAGAATTCGCATCCTGACAAGACGGGCCGCTCTCTCCCGCAACAGAACCTGCTGGCGGACTGCCTCTGGGAGGCGGGCTTCGCTGGCCGCCTGCCCAGCGATCTCATCGACAATCAAGTTGCCCGCCACCATCCACCGCGGGGCTCTCCCCTCCACGATGTCAGTGGCAGACAGGTGAGAGTTCACAAAGAGAACAGTGATGGCATCGTGCGACCTTTTCCTCAGCACGAGCCCCAGGTGTGCCCACAGGTCAGCATCCTCACCTGTGGGCTCTTCGAACTTGCGGCTATAAAAACCTGAAACGACTGGTTCGCAATCTGAAATGCACGCCATGGCTCCAGTGGTCAACCACACGGCTAAAAGCAAAGCTCGCAGCTCACCTCGAGCAACAATCTGCTTAGGCCCTGAAAGAGGGCCGCGCACAGTCGACGCAAGCTGCAGCTCAGGCTCGAGAGCCCGCATGAAAACAACTCCAACGCCAACGCGTCGGAAGAGCGGGCTGCTGGTGTCAGGCCCTCCGCTCGCGTCGCCAAAGGCGAAAAGAGGAGCCTGCTCCGAGCCGCCAGCGACGCAACCCTCGGTGATCAGCTCCCGGTCCAGCTGCTCCGTGCCGACCCAGGCGTCGATCTCGCTGGGAGCTGGCACTGCCGTCCAAGGCGCTGGCATGAGTCCTCTGAGCCAGAAGCCCTGGTCGGCGGGCGAGCGAGCAAGCGCACATCAGAGGGGGTAGCAGGAGCCGAGAGGCCAACGGCGGAGCGGCAGCGGCCGTGCACCGAGCCAGCACTGCAGGCCTCGCCAAGGCAAAGGGGGCCCGTGCCGTGAGCTTGAGCACGCCACGCACGGGCGAGCGGAGAGCCGCCCATGACGCTAGGGGGCGACGCAGCCCGAGCTTCTTCAGTACTCCTCCCCCTCCTCCTCCTCCTCCTCCTCCTCCTCCTCCTCCTCCTCCTCCTCCTCCTCCTCCTCCTCCTCCTCCTCCTCCTCCTCCTTCCTCGTCCTCTTCCTCCTCCTCCTCCTCCGCCTCGTCCTCCTCCTCCTCCTCCTTATCCTCCTCCTCCGCCTCGTCCTCCTTGATTTCCTCCTCCTCGTTTTGCTGACGCGCCGGGGGGCTCCTCCTCATCCTCCTCCTCCTCCGCCTCCTCCTCGTCCTCTTCCTCCTCCTCCTCCTCCTCCTCCTCCTCCTCCTCCTCCTCCTCCTCCTCCTCTTCCTCCTCTATCCTCCTCCTCCTCCTCTTCCTACTCCGCCTCCTCCTCCTCCGCCTCGTCCTCCTTGATTTCCTCCTCCTCGTTTGCTGACCGCCGGGGGGGCTCCTCCTCCTCCTCCTCCTCCTCCTCCTCCTCCTCCTCCTCCGCCTCCTCCTCCTCCTCCTCCTCCACCTCCTCCTCCTCCACCTCCTCCTCCCCCTCCTCAACCTCCTCCTCCTCCTCCTCTTCTTATTCTTCTTATTATTATTATTATTATTCTTATTCTTATTATTCTTATTATTCTTCTTCTTCTTCTTCTTCTTCTTATTCTTCTTATTCTTATTATTATGATTCTTCTTCTTATTATTATTATTCTTATTATTCTTATTCTTCTTCTTCTTCTTATTCTTAGTTTTCTTCTTCTTATTCTTCTTATTTGTCTTCTTATTCTTCGTAGTAGTATTATTCTTCTTATTATTCTTGTTATTATTATTATTATTCTTATTATTATTCTTCTTCTTCTTATTATTATTATTATTATTAGTATTATTATTAGTATTATTATTATTCGTCTTCTTCTTATTATTATTATTCTTCTTCTTATTATTATTATTAATATTCTTCTTCTTATTATTATGTTGCTTCTCCTTATTAATTTTCTTATTCTTCTTATTATTATTCTTCTTATTATTCTTCTTCTTTGTATTATTATTCTTATTCTTATTCTTATTATTATTATTATTCTTATTCTTCTTCTTATTCTTATTATTATTATTCTTATTATTAGTATTCGTATTATGCTTATTATTCTTATTATTCTTCTTATTATTCTTATTATTCTTATTATAATTATTAGTCTTACTCTTCTTCTTATTATTCGTATTATTATTCTTAATATTATTATTAATATTATTCGTCTTCTTCTTATTCGTCTTGTTATTCTTCTTATTCGTATTATTATTATGATTATTCTTCTTATTCTTCTTATTCTTCTTCTTCTTAGTATTATTATTATTCTTCTTATTATTCTTAATATTCTTATTATTATTATTATTATTCGTATTCGTCTTCTGCTTCTTCTTCTGATTATTATTATTCTTCTTCTTCTTCT
The DNA here is from genome assembly GCA_963575745.1 of Prorocentrum cordatum. Lineage (NCBI taxonomy): Eukaryota > Dinophyceae > Prorocentrales > Prorocentraceae > Prorocentrum > Prorocentrum cordatum. Next base: position 108,077 of record CAUYUJ010015385.1, on the reverse strand, counting down.
TCTTATTCTTCCTCCTCCTCCTCCTCCTCCTCCTCCTCCTCCGCCTCCGCCTCCGCCTCCGCCTCCGCCTCCTCCTCCTCCTCCTCCTCCTCCTCCTCTCCTCCTCCTCCTCCTCCTCATCATCATCATCATCATCATCAGCAGCAGCATCATCATCAACATCATCATCAGCATCAGCATCAGCATCAGCATCATCATCAGCAGTAGCATCATCATCACCACCACCACCACCACCATCATCATCATCATCATCATCATCATCATCATCATCATCATCATCATTATCATTATCATCAGCATCAGCATCGTCATCATCGTCATCATCCTCATCATCATCAGCATCATCATCATCAGCATCATCATCTTCAACATCATCATCAGCATCATCACCGTCGTCACCATCATCAGCAGCATAATCATCATCAGCATCATCATCAGCAGCAGCATCAGCATCATCAGCATCCGTTTCCTCCTCATCTTCCTCATGTTCCTCCTCCTTGTTTTCGTCCTAAACAGGCCATCGACAGGCTCACCGCGGACACGATATTGAGGGACAGCACGACGCCACTCACGAGCACGTAGAGCCAGAAACCACGGTCGAGGGATGAAAAGAAGCTCGCGCCATCCACGATCGAACACTTTTGTCGCGGACCCGGCGGGCGCGCAGGCCAGTCAAGCAGCCAAGGGGCGCTGAGCGGCGAACTAAGCACTGCAAGAGAAGCGGAAAAGCAGGACGGCCGCGGAGGGGAGGTGTGGGGAGGGAGGCCAACTCACACCGTGCACGTTTTCGGGTGGCGCGATGCGGACCAGACTCGAACGAGTGGTGCAAGTGGAACTAGAGGCCTCCCAATGAGGTCCGAGTGGGTGGGGTCGAAAGATCGCGCCGCATCGGCGATGCATCGGAGACGTCGGCGCCGCAGCGGCGACGTCGGTATAAAGAACATCGGGGCCTCAATCGCGCCGCATCGCCAATGCATCGGCGACGCAACGCGATCCTTCGACACCATCTACGTGGAGCCCAATTGGGAGTCCCAGGTGGCACAAAGCTCGGTAATAATTCCAGCGAGCTGGGGTCACTCCGAGCGGTTTCGTACATGTCGGCACAGGGCCCGTAAGCGAAATTCGCACTGCCCAGGTGCAGACATGCGTGGCCACGACCAGCCTGGCCAGCGCCAGGAGTGTGGAACCGCCAGGCGAGCGAACGATCACGAGCGCCGAACACATCCGCATCCACGCCTTCGCGGTCTGGAGCCCCGGCCGCGATCCCGCGGATGCGCGGTCGCACGCGCGCGTTCCGCGCAAAGCATCCGCGAAGAAGCGCCCCGCATCCGCGGAGTCGCGGCCCAGAGGCCCAGCCTCGACGCCGCGGATATGGAGGTTTGACGCCCACGACACGAGATGAGGTCTGGCGAACGACCAGAGGCTGGCAAGGCTGGGCGACCACCAACGAGGGACTGCCTACCAGGCCAGAGTTAGGTCGGGCGCCTCCCCCTACAGGTGGATCCTGGACGAAGAAACAAAAATAACGAGCCAAACAAACAGTCAATGATAATCAAATATTATCTATATATACTCTAGGCGTGTGAGATAGTTCCCCCCCCCATAATCCCCCCCCCAGGGACCCCAAACCGGAGATTTGACCCCCCCCCCCCCGGGCCCAGCACAAGCGCGCCACGGGGCTCTTTCGGGCCCAAAAGGGGATCAAGACAGGCCCAGAAGGCTCCAAGAGACCTCCAAGACGGCCCACGAGGGGCCCGAGACGCCAAACGAGCGCTCCCAGACGCCCAAGATGGCCCCAAGACGAGCCTAAAGGCCTCCAAGACGGCCCAAGAGGTCCCCACGAGGCCCCAAGAGGCCTCCAAGATGCGTCCCAAGAGGGTCCCTAGACGCAAAAATTGGCCCATTCCCTTCGTAAAACGTATAATTTTCACAAATTCGTTTTCTGGGCTTTCCGACGCTCCAAGACGGCCCAAGAGGCCCCGAAGACCGCCCCAAGACGGCCCAAGAAACCTCCAAGAGGGCCCCAAGATAGCCCAAGAGGGCCCCAAGACGGCCCAACAAGCGTCCAAGACGGCCCAACAGGGCCCCGAAAAGGGCCCCAAGAGCGCTCCAGGAGCGCCCCAAGTGGCCTCCAAGAGAGCTCAATATGGTCCCAGACAGCCCAAGAGCGATCAAAGACACCGAAGATGGCCTCCTGACGGCCCAAGATGCCCCCAAGAGGCCCCAAGAGGCATCCAAGATGCGTCCCAAGAGGGCCTCTAGACGCAAAAATTAGCCCGCTCCCTTCGTAAAGCGTGCGTTTTTTCACAAATTCGCCTTTTGGGCTTTCCGACGCTCCCAGACGGCCCAAGAGGCCCCCAAGACCGCCCCAAGACGGCCCAAGAAGCCTCCAAGAGGGCCCCAAGACAGCCCAAGAAGGCGCTAAGACGGCTCAAGAGGCGCCGAAGACGGCCCAAGAGAGCCCCGAAGACGACCCCAAGAGCGCTCCAAATGGCTTCCAAGAGAGCTCAACATGGCCCCACACGGTCCAAGAGCGATCGAAGACACCCGAAATGGTCTCCAGATGGCCCAACACGCCCCTGAGAGGCCCCCAAGATGCGTCCCAAGACGGTCTCTGGACGCAGAAATGTACTTATTCCCGTCGTAAAACGTACAATGTTCACACATCCGCCTTCTGGGTTTTCCGACGCTCCTAGACGGCCCAAGAAGCCCCGAAAACCGCCCCAAGACGGCCCAAGAGGCCCCCAAGACGGCCCCGCGACGGTCCAATATGGCCCCAAGACGGCCCAAGAGGTCCCCAAAACGGCCCAAGAAGGCTCCAAGACGGCACCAAAAGGGGCCCAAGAGGGCAACCAACAATTCAAAAATCTAGCTTTCCGCCCCCACGAGCCCCAGGGGGCCCCAAGAGTGCCCCAACAGGCCGCGAACGGCCCTCAAGAAACCGCCAAGACGCCCCAAGGAGCCCACAAGAGGCCCCCAGGAGGCCCCCAGAAGACCCCCAGACGCTTCCGCATTGCGAGCCGTCACGCCAACTGCAATGAACTCCGCGCATACAACCTTACTCTTCCTCGCGACGTGCTCACTATCTTGCTCGGCGCTAATGCGCTGCTGCCGCGCGAACTGTTGCGTGCGCGCTGCGAACGTCAACAGCCTCTTCACCCGTTTCGATTCATCTGCCACATCTTTCGCTGTGATGCTTCGCTGATCACAGCTTCCACACACTACTCTTGCTCCTTTCGTCTTCCCGTGCTCCTCCACTTGGTTGCGGGTCGAAAGGCCGACCTCCCAGAAGGACACCCCGCACCCGGGTGCACAGCACGCAAAGCGCTCGCAAATTTGCGGTGGTCTGGGGCGTGTTTAAACACGCCCCAGACCACCGGCATCGCGCAAACATTTGGACCCCCTACGTATCTGCCACCACCCGCGCGCGACACCGCACCCTCACACAAGACGCCGCTGGCCAGAAACTCCTGGCCTCGCAACACTCACAGAAGGGGTCGGCGGATGTGGCGTAAGCCTGTAGAGTCAAATATTATCTATATATATATATATATATGTTTCCTCTCATACATATCTATATATAATGTAGAGACGCGCCCGACGTAAGGCTGGCAAGGCTGGGCGGCCACCAACGGAGGGCCGCCTGCCAGGCCAAGAAGCTGGGGCTGGTGGTCGGAGCGGCCGAGGGGGGCTGGTCTGGGGAGGGCGGCAGGGCTCACAGGCCCCGTGGCGGCACGCCAAAGCTCGGCGGTAGACAAACCTCACGAACTCGTCCACCCACTGCATGTCCTTCCTGGACGTCTGGGTGATCTGGAAGGTACTCAGGCGCTTGGTCACCCTCTTGAGGATCTCGGCGTTTAGTAAACCCCCATTTAATGAAAACGGCCTAGGACCGAAACCGGCGGACCTGGGCCCGCAAGAGTGACAGCCGCGACATCCTCTCGCGAATCGAGAACGGCCAATTCGCTGATCGACATGTCAGGATAGGAGGTCTATCGACCTCCGAGAGGCGGAGGCGGGTGGCATGGCGCGCCCAGAAGAGGGGGGAAATTCGAGAATTCGGGACCCCAGCGTACTCGCTCAGATCAACTCGCGTGCCCTCGGGAGCTGGATGGCTCCCGGGAGCCCACGGCTAGCGAGAAGCCGCGGCAGCGCGGGGAAAGCACGCGCCACCGGGAGCGGCAGGTCTCCCGGGGGGGCCCAGGACGCGACAAAAAGCCGCGGCAGCTTGGGAGAAGCCACCCAGGTCGGGATAGACCTGGGCGGCCACAGCATAACAGACGGCATGAGGGCTCCAGAGCCGGATCGGCCCCGAGCGCAACAACGCAACGTGCACAGGGCAGCAAAAAGCCGCGGTCGCTTGGGGAAGCTGTATGGCCGCAACGCACAAAGCGTTCCGGGAACGAAGGTCCTCCCAGGAAGTAGGTCCACGATCACACACCCAAGCAGGCAAGACCCGCACTCCTTCACAGGCGGCGCGGTTGGACCCCAGGCGCGCTCCCCTCCAGCCCGGAAGAGGGCCTTCGCAGGGGCTTACCCAGGCCGCACCCTCTCCTGTCCAGATCGGACGTACATGGAGCAGGCAAGACCGCACTCTGTCTCATGCGGCTTGGTTTGGCCACAGTTTTGTTCCCTTGCAGCCCATCATGGGCCTTCTCAGGGGCGTCGCCTAGGCCGCACCCGTTTGCCTCCAGAGCGTGGATACATATGGAGTATGAGTGCGATGCCTCAGAAGTGATCGACCGTGTCCTCGCTCTGCCCGTCGTCTGGGCTGTCACTTAAACTACCCAGGGCTAACGTTTCATTCTACTCCAGACCGTAGGCTCTCAAAGTGTGGGCGGTGTCCGTCGATCTCGTCCGCCAATATGTGGATTCGCCGCCATCTTTGAGCCACCATTTCTGTCTTTCCACTCATTGACCCTGCACAACAGCTGTCTCGAGGCTGCACGGCGTGCGAGGGATTGGAGGATGCCAAAGATTGTGAAACTGCCGAGTGTTTGGCCCCACCCAGAGCATGTCAGACTGAGGCCGCGATGGTTCTTGGATTCTGAACTAAAGTACTGGCACCACGTCGTACAGTAAGCTAAGACATGCTCTGACTCCATGACTGCGCACTCCAGCAGCGAACGATTGGCGACTTACCACGAAGCCAAAAAAGACTAGCATCGTCAGAGTGCTGTTGCGACTCTGGCGCCGCCGACGCTGCCGCAGCTTGCTCCCCCTCATTATTCAGGTAAGTGGTAGTCCAGGCCAAGTGGACTACTGCCATACCGCCACGCTTTGAAAGTCGCGAGATAATGTAGCAAACGTGCAATGCCTGTTCGGCAGGCACGCGCAAGATCAGCGTGAGGCTCAGGGCTTGCCGCCGCCCAACTCTTCACTCCTGGCAAAGTTGTCTGTCGGCGTCTTCGCTCCCTGTCTTCTGAAACTCTGCTGCCCTGTCTTCCCTCGCGTCGGTCATGGATGCATTCCCTTTCACGTGCACGGAAGTCTGCTCACCAAACGACTCGTGCTCGGCAGCTTGCTGCCATGAGTTATGTTGCTCCCATCGTACTTAAGGACCACATCCCAGGAGTTATTTCGAGCACCTGGAAGAGTGTCGAAACAATGTCGAAACGGTGTCGGACGAATGTCTCCCAGGGCCCGACACGTGAAAACCCTCGCGTTTCGGTACGTTCCTGGTGCTCAAAATTCTTCCTGGTGGTCAAGGCTAAAAGTAGGTTGGGACACCATAAGCCATGAGGCTTCTCTGGTGTCGGCGCCGCCCTTGGCACGACGCAGAGCCCTGTAGCAAACCGGAGTGCCTTCCCAGTCAGACAGCACCGAAATAACTACGTGCCAAAGACCAGCTTACTCGTCTACGCACCCGCAGCATCGCGCAGTCCTCCCCGTCCCTGGGGAACCTGCGAACGGCAAAGTCAACTGGGTCAACGGACACAGTTCCGTGGATCTGGCCACTCTACGCGCTTCTGGATCATGTGCCACTACTGTTGTGGATGCCACGACAATGGACACTCTAACAATCCTATCAGCGAATTAAAGGTATGTTTGAAATATGTAAAACATGTTCTAAAAATGTGTCAAACATGCTTTAGAATATTTGAAACATATTTGAAGCATCTTCTAGACATCTGGAAATTATTTGGCAGCATGCTTCCTCTCCATTAATCGACTTCCACAACACTACTGACAACCAATCACCTTTCAAATACGGGATGTCCGTGAGAAGTATGCGTCCATCAGCGAGTGCAAGACCACTATTTGCTGAGGCTACCTAGTTGCGACCCATATCAAAAAAAGAACTGTGCGGACTGGGCATGATAAGATATGACTCGATACACACGATCGGCACGGAGGCCACGTCTTGCTAAATGCTGCGAGGATGATATGTTCCGAGAAAGTTGCGCGCAGGCGGGCAGACATTGCAGGCCAGCAGTCATGCGTGGAGGAAGTGGGAGGGGGAGGACGACAAAGGAGAAGGATTGGGGAGGAGGGGGCGGAAGGATTGGGGGGCGACGAGGAGGGTGCGAAGGCGCCGGGGCTTCGACCTGGACCTGCCCGCAGCGCCAGCGTCATGAGTCGGGTACACGCTTAACAGCTACGTAAAATGGATTACGGGTCAGTGGATCTATGAAGCCAATGCCTGATGGCGTCGCTGCTGCATGGAAACGGGACCCGTCGCGAATCCACGCGCCCTAACCCATGTTCGCGCTTCCTGCTTCCTTCCCTGAGATCCGACGTCGCGCAAAAAAACACCACTGTGAAAAAGCACGGCCAGAGCCCTGAGCCCCGTCTTTCTGCGCAAGTCTTCGAGCCGCATCGATCTGTGAGGGTCTGGGCCCGAAACTGGGCGAAAACGCCCGGATCTCAGGGTTGAATGCCAAGGGGTGTGAGGAGCAGGTGGTCGTCGCCATCGCCGCCGCCGTGGCAGCGCACGGCCGCCGCCGGCCGCACTGCCGCCGCTGCCCGGCCGAGAAGGGCCGCGGCGGCGGCGGCGCACGGCCGCCCCTGCGCCTGGTGGCCGCCGCCGGGGAGCTCGAGCACGTACAGCGCTTTCTCGTGCGCGGAGAAGCGCAGCGAGTCGCCTCCGCGGACCCGAGAGAAGGTCGACCCCAGGCCGACGGGTGCGATCCCCGGCCGACGGGTGTGCAAGCCCCGGAGGCGGCTTCTTCAGAGAGCTTGACCCCCACGTGAGGCACCAGACCCGAAGCAGGGAACCCCACACGGCGAAGACGACCCCCCAACACCAAGACTGGGGACATCCAAAGGCACCGATACCGCCACTGCCCGGACCGCTCCTGCATTCTGACCACACTCTCGGAGCGAATCCAGCGGTGGCGGCGAGGGCCTCCCAGGAAAACGAGGAAGGGAAAAACGGGCGAAGGACAGCGGTAGGGGTACTTTTTCCCCCCCGAAAGACCGACAAGCCCCAAGCCCGAAGCCCTGGGCCAGCCACCCCCTGAAAATGGGCACGACGACAGGGGGCCCCTGGTGGGTCCCAAAAGGCCGTTAGCGCACGGCTCCGGAGAGGAAAAGATCCGGTGCCCGCTCGGGGGTCCAGGCCTCTGAACTGAAGGCCCACGTCGTGACTCATCATGGCCTTACTTGCCCCGCTACGTAACACGCAGAACATACCGAACTGATACGGAACTCGACACGTAGGCTGCCAAGCGTAGGTCTGACGCGATACGTTCGCCAAAACGTGGGCGAATACGCTGGGCCAACGCGCAACGTGCTGACAACGAGGTTTTGAGCACGGTGCGTGTTGCGTACGAGAACGGGCGTATCGAGGCAACTAAGGTCATGGCGTCAGGGGTCTGGGTCCGCCGCCGCCCAGGAGGCCGACCATGTGTCAGAAACCCTGTTCGCGACGAGTGGAGTGCTGGGCCCCTCCCTCTGCCGCCGCCCTCCACTGCGCCGAGAAGCGCGGCGAGTCGGCCCCGCCGCCCTGACCCCCTCGGCACGCAGGAGTGACCCTATGCAAGAGTGACCTTTGGTGCGCGGCTTTGGGGCGGGACGGGGTGAGGGGGTGAGGGGGGGGGGAAGGGGGGATTTCCGAGCGCGCAAGCCGCCGTCATCGCGTCTCCTTCAGCCATCTAAGGACCCCCATGTGCCCGCACCAAACGTCACCCCAGCGGAAGAGCCACTTTGGCGCGCAACCGATCCCCGTTCCAGAGCGTGCTTGCCACGCGCGGCCCGGGCCCAGGGTGGCCCCAGTGCCCTGAGGAAGGGTCGAAGAGTCTGGGGGGCCACGCATCGAAATTAGCCTGGCGAAAGACCCAACCATATGCAGGTGTGAATACCGCAATTGTGAATATTTTCTTCGGTGGCGCTCCATGTGGGGCCACGAAACCCTGTACTGGGTGGGTGAAACGCAAGGAGCAAGGGCCGCGTTGGGTGGTGGCGGACGCATGCGGGCGGTGCCACTGGGAGTTTCGGTGGAGCCCCCTATGGGCCACGAAACGCTGTACTGGGTGGGTGAAACGCAAGGAGCATGGACTGTGTTGGGTGGTGGCGGACGCATGCGGGCGGTGCCACTGGGACCTTCGGTGGAGCCCCCTTTATGGGGCCACGAACCCTGCACTGGGTGGGTGAAACGCAGGGAGCAAGGGCTGTGCTGGTTGGTGGCGAACGCATGCGGGCGGCGCCACTGGGACCTTCAGTGGAGCCCCTTTTTATGGGGTCACGAAAGTTGTACTGGGTGGGTGAAACGCAGGGAGCAAGGGCTGTGCTGGGTGGTGGCGGACGCATGCGGGCGGTGCCACTGGGACCTTCGGTGGAGCCCCTTTCTGGGCCCACGAAGCGCTGTACTGGGTGGGTGAAACGCAGGTGGTGTGCTGGGTGGTGGCTAACGCACGCGGTCGGTCCCACTGGGGGCTTCGGCGGAGCCCCCTTTATGGGGCCACGAAACCCTGTACTGGGTGGGTGAAACGCAAGGAGCAGGGGCTGTGCTGGTTGGTGGCGGACGCATGCGGGCGGTGCCACTGGGACCTTCGGTGGAGCCCCCTATGGGGCCACGAAACCCTGCATTGGGCGGGTGCAACGAAAATGGGCAATGGCTGTATTGGGTGGTGGCGGACGCATGCGGGCGGTGCCACTGGGACCTTCGGTGGAGCCCCTTTTTATGGGGCCACGAAAGTTGTACTGGGTGGGTGAAACGCAGGGAGCAAGGGCTGTGCTGGTTGGTGGCGGACGCATGCGGGCGGTGCCACTGGGACCTTCGGTGGAGCTCCCCATGGCGCCACGAAACCCTGTACTGGGTGGGTGAAACGCAAGGAGCAAGGGCCGTGTTGGGTGGTGGCGGACGCATGCGGGCGGTGCCACTGGGACCTTCCGTGGGGTTCCCTATGGGGCCACGAAACCATGTACTGTGTAGGCGAAACGCAGGGAGCAAGGGCTGTGCTGGGTGGTGGCGGACGCATGCGGGCGGTCCCACTGAGGGCTTCGGTGGAGCTCCCTATGGGGCCGCGAAACGCTGTGCTGGGTAGGTGAAACGCATGGAAGAAGGAGGAGGGAGGGGAGGAGGGGGAGGAGGAGAGGAGAAGAGGAGAAGAAGAACGCGGGGACCGTCTCTTCAAAACGAGGACCCAACACCACAGGATGGTTGGGAAAAACAAAACGTCAGATGTCTGGGCCCTTCCCCCAGGCCTTCGGCGTCCTGTCTTTGTTCGAAACCTGGCCCCCCAAGACGTGTGGACCCTCTCCCTGCGACTATTCTTCATCTCGACCGATATGTTGACGGTCCGGGGGCCCGGTAAAATCATCGTGCTGCCATGAAGACAGCCAATAAGGAACGAAGGGACACGAAGAGGACCCCCGACCTGGCTGCAAGGAACGGCCAGAAAACCAGAGCCCTTCCCGAAGCCCAGGAGCAGTGTTTGTTTCAGCGTCGTGACTGCAAAGAGCCCCGTGGAAGCCAGCAATGCGCCACAAAGTTGCTCGCAACGAGAAGAGCCAGGGGCCCCTCTCCTCCCAACGCCGCCTCCACGTGCGCCGAAAGGCGCAGCGAGTCGGCCCCGCCGTCGCCCTTCCCCGTTCCAGGGCGGGGTGTGTTTGCCACGGGTGGCCCCGGCCCGGAGTGGCCCCAGTGCCCTCCTCCTTCCTCCCCGGACGAACTCCTCGCAGTCTGGCTTTGCACGCCACCAGGCTTGGACGCGTCGGCCACCGCCAGTGTCGCTGTCGCCGTCACCCGAGGCGCCGTCTCTGAACATATCCCTACTTAGCGTTGCCCCTGAATCCCGCGCCCGCCGTGGTGGAGGTCGTGGGGCTGGTGCGGGGTGAGCCTCACCGAGTTCACGAAGGTGCCGTTGCTGGACCTCGCCGAGGCGCCCGCGCTCGCGGCCCCTCCGAGGGGGGGCTCCCTGAGGGGAGGGCGGCGACGGCGCTGAGAGACTCTTCCTCCACAGACATGCCCACGCCACGAGAGAAGTCACGAAAGCGGGTTTTTGGCCGCTTGCGGCCTCCGAGGGCCCTCGCCAGGCCCCGGGACCGTCAGAAGACGGCTCGGGACGAAACACCAGCCCTGGAGAAGGGGTCGGGACTTCTGGGGACCCCGCACCGAAAAAAGAAACAAAAAACAAAAACAACAAAAACAAAAAAACAAAAAAACAAAAAAAACACTGCGTCGGATGTCTGGGCCCAGGCCCAGACAGGGAGCAGGAGCCAAGGGTATAGGGACGGCCTCGGGACGGCAAGAGCGCCCCCGGAGCAGGAAGCTCTTCGGGGCCCACTGGCTCATCACTCCTCCTCCTCCCCCTCCTCCTCCTCCTCCTCCTCCTCCTCCTCCCTCTCCTCCTCCTCCTCCTCCCCCCCCCTCCGGAAAGGGTCGGGCTCCGGAGCGAGCCCGGCGCCCCCGCGCCCAGCGGCGCTGGGCGCGCGCAGGGCGCGGCTCGGTCCCAGGGAGGCCCGCCGGGGGGCGTGGGGTCCGGGATGTCCGCCAGGAACGCGCCGCTGCCACCGCGGCGCGCGCGCGACGCGCGGCGGGTCATCGATGAAGGGCGCCTCCTCTTCGGCTATGCTTACACTGAAGGGGCCCTGGGACACACAAACAAATACACACAAATATAACAGGATCCCCCATAATCTCCCCCATCTTTTCTGGGGTGTTCGTCTTCCCCCCCACTTCCCATCTTTTCCCATACTTTCTGGGGAATCGACGATTAATTGTGTCTGTGTGTGTTTTTCCCTCTTGAATCGAGGGCGTCGAGGAGGGGGGCCAGCCCAAAGGGGGGGGAGGGGGGCGCAGGCCACGGCCGGAGGCACATGCGTGGCCCAGGGGCGCCAGGAGACGCACCGAAAGAAGAGGAGGGGGCCACGAGATCCGGGAGGTGCCATGGCCCATGCCGTCACATCCACCCCCTGGTCCTCCGTTACGTTCCTCTTTTGGCAAAACAACTCCCAGGGGTACATCATTGTTTGGAGTTCCTGTTTCCATTGCGTGGCAAATCAAGGAAAGTAGCAGACTCGCGAGATGCTTTGAAAATAGAATGTGACTGTCGTCGACATATGCAATAAAGAAACCGATGCTGTTTTCTTACCAAAACTAAAATTCGAATTCATTTGTCTTATCAAAATCAATCGCGCAATGTGTTACATATTTGCGGTGTTCCAAAATGTGGCTCGCGCGACCTTTGCGCACTCTGTTGGCTGCTGTAGTCAACGTCATACGTTTTGCGTGGGCCGCGACGTCGCGGCGTCTCGGCGTCGCGGCGTCGCCGCGCGGGGCGAAGACGGAGGGGGCGAAAGCCTGACAAAGATGTTGTAGCGTCGTGGGGCCGCGGCGTCGATACGCGGCCTTGCGCGGGTCTGGCAGATGGGCAGGCGTCTGATACGGTGATGGCATTGGATAAGGAAACCTTCGATGAGAAATCCAGGGTCTGGAAGCCAGTGGAAAGCCAATCGTGGATTGGCCATGGACATCACCGCCGCCCTCATTAAAGAAGGAACCCTCCAGGGCCTGAAGCTTCCTGGGCACGTTCCTCAACGAATGCCCCCACCGTATGGGAGATCTCGTTGAACGGGCAGGGCGGACTATCACGAACACCGCCGCACCCCCTCCTGCCGCGGCAAGCGTTCCCCGCCGCGACGGGCGCGGCTGCCGAGGTAGACTGAAGTTCCAGCGGGAAGGGGGGCTGCGATCATCCGCCCCCCGCCCCGCCAGCCTAACCTCCAAGGCCCACTTCGACACGCCCCTCGCATGGATCGCGGGGTCTGGCGGATGGGCAGAGCCGCAAGCCTTGGCGGCGCCACCAAGGGGCAGGTCACAGCGATGGGGGTGACCAGTAGGAACTAGAGACTAGTAGCTAGCTAAGAAACTAGGAACCAGAAACCAGGAGCTAGGAACTAGGAACCAGAAACTAAGAACCAGGAACTGGGAACCATGAACTGGGAACGGAACCAGGAACTAGGAACTAGGTACTAGGGCAGTCGCCACTCGGCAAGCCTGGAAAACAACCCGGAACCAACGAAAGAGTCCGAAGGCCTCGCCTCGCATGTGTCCAGATCTTCCCAGAACACCAGGGCACGTCACTCTCCTACAGAAGAGAAGCCACACTTGAGCCTCCGAAAAACCCGACGAGGGTCCCGAAGCCTGCAGAAGCGCCAGGAGCACCCACGGAGCCCGAAGGCGCCTCCGAGCCCTCCGGAGGCCTACGGACCCGCGCAGACCGAGAGCCCCATGTAGCGCAAGGAAGGATGCGCCGCCAGCGGGGCCCGACGCAGATCCGAGAAGCCCGCGCGGAGCTCCGAAAGTCTGCGTGCCTGCCGTTCTCTTTCCGCCTCGAGTGCGAGAGACCTGCCCGGAATCGCCCCGCAGCCGCCCGAAGACCCCTCGGCGAGCCTCCGAAAGGCGGCGACAGGCTCAGCGGGCTGCACACCTGCGCGCGGCGGTCGCGCCCGCGCGCGCGCGCTGCGAGCGCGCGCGGGACCCCGCGTCGGTCAGCTGCGCCGCGGCGCCGCCGGCCGCGCCCCGGGGCAGGAACGACAGCCGCGCGTGCAGGCGCGAGATGCCGTGGCCCTGGCCCGCGGCGGACATCCACAGCGGCGGCGGCGGCAGCTGCTGTGGAGACGGCAGAGACTACGCCGACGACGTCGACGACGACGACGACGACGACGACGCCGCCGCCGCCGACGACGATGACGACGACGATGACGACGACGACGACGACGACGACGACGACGACGACGACGACGACAACGACGACGGACGACGGACGACGGCAGCGGCGGCGGCGAAGACGCCAGCGGCGATATAGACCAAGGACGGCGGCGGCGGCGATGGCGACGACGGCGAGGACAGCTGGCGGCGGTCGCGACGGCGACGACGAAGGGGGCGACCTTCTCCTGGTGACCACCAAGCTTGACTCCCTGCTCATTCCTCCTCTCTTCTCCCTCATGTCCTCCCTACTCTTCTCTCGAACTGTTTCAAGGGCCGCCCCTCCTCTTGCCACCCTGGTGGCGTCACGACTCGAGCCAGCCCTGTCTGGAAAGGGGTGGGGGGCGCGACATCCTAAACGGCGCCACAGCAAATCGTGACGTTGCTGGCCCCAGGCACCCCCTGGCCCCGTCCCAGGAACGCCCGCTGCCGCCAAAGAAAAAAAGTTCCTCCTCCTTCATCATGGTTTTTCCTCCTCCTCCTCCTCCTCCTCCTCCTCCTCCTCCTCCTCCTCCTCCTCCTCCTCCTCCTCCTCCTCCTCCTCCTCCCCTCCTCCTGCGCCTCCTCCCTCCCCCTCCTCCGCCTCATCCTCCTCCTCCTCCTCCTCCTCCTCCTCCTCCTCCTCCTCCTCCTCCTCCTCCTCCTCCTCCTCCTCCTCCTCCTCCTCCTCCTCCTCCTCCTCCTTCCTCCTCCTCCTCCTCCTCCTTCCTCCTCCTCCTCCCCCTCCCCAGTGGTCTCCTCGAGCACGAGGTCGCACTCCTCGCCGCGCCCGATGGTGGTCTCCTGCTCCTCTGGCGAATGGGCGCGCGCGCGCGCACGCCGCCGGCTTGCGGAGGGGTGGCGGGGTAGGGGGGCCTCGAGGAGGCAGGGGGGATCGGTCTCGAGGGAGGAGGCGGCGGGAGGGTGGAGAGGAGGAGGAGGAGGAGAAGGAGGAAGAGGAGGAGGAGGAGGAGGAGAGGAGGGGAGGAGGGGGGAGCAGGAGGGATCGGTCTTGATGGAGGGGGCAGAAGGGAGGAGAGGGGAGGAGGGGAGGGGGACAAGCCAGGTGCAACCGCACCGCATCTGACACCCTTCCCGCCCATCCCTTCCCACTGCACGGGTTTGTGTTCTGTCCGCAAGCCAGGGTTGGTTTACTAGAGGACCTTGCCCCAAGAAAACACAGCCATCGTGTGATGCGCAATAAGAAAGCGGCTATACAGCCGCGGATGAGCTGGAGGAAGAGCAGGACGAGGAAGGAGAAGGAAGAAGGAGTAGCAGCAGCACCAGCAGGACCAAGAAGAGCAAGAGGACCAGAAGAGGGTAGAGGAGAGGAAAGAAGGAGAACTGCAACGACGAAATATGGCGCAGGAGCGCCTGGGAGCGCCTGGGAGCGCCTGGGAGCGCCGAGCGCTTGGCAGTGCCTGGGGGCGCCCAGGAGCGCCTGGGAGCGCTTGGGAGCGCCTGGAACCGCTTGGGGCCGCCTGGGAGCACTTTGGGACGCTTGGAGGGGCTTGGGAACGCTTGGGAGCGCTTGAAAGCGCTTAGGAGCGCTTGGGAACGCCTGGGAGCGCTTGGGAGCGCCTGGGAGCGCTTGGCAGCGCTTGGGAGCGCCTGGGAGCCTGCGGCGAATCCCATTCCGGACGACGGAAGCAAAGCACCAATCATGACATGGGGCCAACGCTGCAGCGGGTGCACCAGATTTGAAGGACCGAGAACGTCCCGATCGAAAAAAACAGGAGATACAGCGTGAGTGAACTGGCGGATCCGCCTTGAGCAGCGGCGTGTCAAGTCCCCGTGTCCTGCGATACCCATTACGCTCACCGGTGCGTCGCTACCGTGACGCAACTTTCTGCCATGAGCACCAACGCCGACCACCAGGACTGAATGCAAAAGCTCGGTTGGTGACAGAGACACAATCAATGCTTTGATGAGGTGGAATGTCCCGCACGTGCGGGTTCGTAAACTTCGTCGTGCTGCATCTCTGCATCCTGGGCAGGCAGAGCGCACCCGAGCATGTTCAGGCGCGCGGCTCTCCCGTGCTCGCCTTGGAGTGGCCGGCGCGCAGACCTGGAGACGCCTGCTGGCACCAGGGCCAGAGTCGAATATTTGACTATCTGCCAGACCACCCCAACCCGACCCGAAGACCCGAATTTCGGGTTGGGGGGGGTAAGGGTTCCATCTGTGTTTTTTCAATGTTCCCCGGCCCCCCCCCCATGGAAATGGAGGGCAAACTGAGGCCTTCGGGTTGGGTTGGGGTGGTTTGGCAGGTGGTGAATCTTGGCACCAACGCCAAGTTGTTTCGATAACATGCTTGCTCGGGTGGGGCACGAGCAGCTGCGCGCCTCCTGCGTCTGTTGTAGTGGCCGCGCTCGAACGGACAACGCGAAGTATCGTTTGCCAGCTTTTGTATTGCGACTGGATGTTGCATGTTCGGCTGGATGGGCATTGCGATGGCATGACTGCCTAAGCATTGTTCCCGCCTTTTCGACTGCGCTGACAAAGCGCATGCCTGCGAGTTGGTCTTCGAACTGCTGGACTTGCTGTTTCGATTGAATGGACAATGCGCCCATGCGCATGTGCAAACACTGGCCTTGCGTTTTTTATGTATGGACAGTGCGCACCTATATGTCGCCATGCTGTGATCTCAAGTGTAATCACCACTGGGCGATGCGCACTTATTTGTTCCAAGCCTTGACTTGGTGGTCTGCGCGACGCTGTGAACCAGCACGCGTCTCGTTCCTGGGATGGGCTCAGTGCACAGCCGGAGAGGTGCTCGAAAGCAACAGGCGACAGCATTGTGAAGGCGAGCACCGTTGCAGCCTACTGACAAGGCTTGCCACTCCGGCTGCCGAAGCTGTACAACTCAGCTGCACTATTGCTGCTTTTGATTACCGCGTCGCACGCACAGCACCAGGTGCCATCCCGAAAACCAGGCTGAGGTGAAACACGAGCCCAGCGCAGCCAGCAAGGTGCGGCTCAGTGCCACATCTAGCAGCGCCGTGATCGACACTCAGGTCAACGGCTTGCGCAGGGCGGCCTCGCCTCGCAGCTCGGCGCCAGCGTGGCATCGCGCTCTCGCTCTGGAGACACAGCGTTTTGTCGGCGGGATCCGACGGCGATCAAAACGGGCTGGGTGGGCGTCTTGCGGGACGCATCGGGATGCGAACTAGACGTGTGCAGGAGGAGAGGCCAGCTGGAGACACACGTCATTATCAACATCTGCGTGGTCTTGGGGCCCATGCCACGGCGCAACGTTCACGCAACGGACTGGCCAAGCGACGTCCGAGTGTACCCGCCAGCGTACCGTGTGCACGCTGCGGCGTGTTGCAATTATCCTCTGCTGTCTGGTGGGGGTTCTGCAACGCATCCAGGGCACACACACACACACATACCATTCGCCCCAACCGTGCTCTGACCCCCCCCCCCCCCCCTAATGTGCATGTTTGGCGCCTCTTTCGGCCTCCAGATGGCTCCAAGAAAGCCTAAGACCGTCCATCCCAAAACGGCTACAACACACACACACACACACACACAACGCGATCATCCGAAGACGGCCCATTGAGGTCCCAAAGGCTACAAGGCCCCTCCAAGATGCCACAAGAGATCCCAAGAAGCCTCCAGGAGAGGCCCAAAAGGGCCGTTAGCGGGGCTCTCGGAGGCGAAAAGCATTGAAAAACCTACGAAGACGCTATGTGGTATGCTTCTGGTACCTTTCAGCGTCAGATCCCTTCGTAAAGGCTCCAAAACGGCCCAAGGCGGCCCCAAGAGCGCACTGTCCCCTATGACAGCCAAAGACTGCCCCAACACGGCTGCAAGACGCCGCATGATCACCCAAAGACCCCCCGACGAGCCTCAAAGAACTCCAAGATCATGCCAAGATACCCCAAGAGGCTCCAAGATGCCTCCAGGCGACGCACGAAGAGGCCTCTAGCAAGGCCCTCAAAGGAAAGAACCAAGGAAGAGTAATGTCCTCTGCTTCTGAAGCGCTTCGGCTTCAGATCGCCTCAGGGAAGACTCTTGAGAGAAGCACCCAAAACGGCCCAAGATGTTCCAAAAACTCCCCAAGGCATCACCAATTCTGCACGACAACATTTTGAAAGCCTAGGAGGGCTCCAAAACGGCCCCAATACTTCCCCTGATAACCAAATCTGGCTAAATCGAGCTTATTCCGGGGAGCTCTGTGGACCTGACGGGCCCCCGACGACCCCACAGGAGGCCCTCGAGAAGGCCCAGGAGGCCTCACGAGGCCCAATGGAGCCCCCGAGACGCCTCCAAGGTGCCTTCAAGAGGGAAGCGAGGACGAATGAGGAAGGAAGAGCGAACAGAGGCTGAGGACTGGGAGGGGGGCATTCAAGACCCACGCAAGCTCAAACAGGGCACTGAGCTGGAGCGGGTCTTAGACTCGACCTCGTTCCTTCCCTCCTCCCTGCTGCGCAGCTGCGCTGGCACGGCGGCGAGAGCTACCGCAGGCTGCCGGATGGAACGTAAGACGACGCACGCGGCTGCACAGGTCCGAAGCTGCGCACACCGACGGCAGCAGTCGCGTCTGCACCAGTGGAGGGAAAGCCCTCGCCCCCCTCCTCCGCCTCCTCCTCCCCTGCCCCTTTCTGCTTCACGCGTGCACCCAGCGCAGCGCAATTCTGATGGCCCCGAGCCAGGCACACGCTCACATAGATTACGGATCCATGGATCTGGCGAATGGGCGCTGGACCCACGGATCTGCGGAAAATACCTTTGAGGCCAATGCCGTCTGATTTGGCGACGGGGCGGGCCGATATTGTACGGAGTCGGGACCCGTCGCTTCTCCACGCGCCTGAATCCATGTTTGCACTTCCCTGAACCCAAAGCACTGATATTCTGGCGGGGAGGCGGCCGTCTATGGGCTCGGACACCACCTTCCTTCCCCAATTCACTCCTACCACGCCTCCGCCGCCGCCTCTCTTCCTCCACCGCCCTCCTCCTTGAGGACTCCGGAGGTCTCTGGGGGTCTCCGCGGATCCCTAGGGGTCTCCGGAGGCCTCAACAGGTCCGAAATGGACCGCCGAGGACATCCAAGCAACAAGGAATGCTGCTCCCCCCCTCCTCCTCCTCCTCCTCCTCCTCCTCCTCCTCCTCCTCCTCCTCCTCCTCCTCCTCCTCCTCCTCTTCCTCCTCGTCCTCCTCCTCCTTATGTTCCTCCTCCTCCTCCTTCTCCTCCTCCTCCTTCTCATCCTTTGCCGCCCTTCCTGTAGCCAACGACACGTGGCCGGAGGGGGCACCTCCAGCTCGTAGATCACCCCCTGCGTCCGCAAGCAGCCGTACACGTGCATCGGCGGCTCCTCTTGGAAGCCGAACGGATTGAAATAGCTTGGTCTGGGTTACTTGCTCCCTTTCCACCGGCCCAGCAATACCAAGCAAGGCACAGCAATGCCAAGCAAGGTAAAGCAATGCCCAGCAACGCCAAGCAAGGCCAAGCAACGCCCAGCAACGCCAAGCACTGGAAAAGAATCAAAACAATACCCTGCCATGGCAAAAAATGAAGAGAAATTCTGAACAACCCAATCCCAGACAATGCCAATCGAGGCGAAGCAATAAGCAATGCCAAGCAGTGCAAAGCAATGACAAGCAATTCCAGGAAAGGCAGAGCAATATCCAGAAATGCCTAGCAGCGCAAATAAATGCCAAGCAATGCCAAGGAACGCCAAGGAACGCCAAGTAATGCCAAGCAATGCCAAGCAATACCAAGCAATGCCAAGTGATGCAAGCCAATACCAAGACATGCCAAGCAAGGCAAAGCAATGCCACGCAGGGCAAATCAATGCAATGCAAAGCAGTGCAAAGCAAGGCCAGACACGCAAAGCAATACCACAAGGAAAAGCCATGCCAAGCAATACCAAGCAATTCCAAACAATTACCAGCAATGCCCAACAATTCCAACCAGTACCACGAAATGCCAAGCAAGGCCAAACAATGTCACGCAATGCCCAGCAATGCCAGGCAACGACAAACCATTTCATGAAATGCCATGCGATGCAAAGCAACGCACATCAACGCAAAGCAGTGCCAAACAATGCCTAGCCATACCAAGCAATGCGCAACATGACATAGTTGTTGACTTTCTTGCGTCATTCCTTCTTTGGCCTCTTGCTTGGAAGGCTGCCGCCTGATCGGGCTCGCGCTGGGCTCACGTTGGAAAGAAACTGCATGGGGATTCCTGATGTTTGAAAGATTTGTGCTTTCGGAAGGAATCTGCAATTATTGTCCCACGCTTGGGAAAGAACTGCAAGTTGGGAAAATTGTGACAGCGACTCCTACAAGTATGAAGGAATTGTGGGGGTCGGAAATAACTGGTACTGGAACCCCGAACGCTGCGTCATGGAACTCCTTTGCCTTTTTGTACAAAGGTGTCCCTTTCGCAAAGCTCGCGCTGCCTTCGCGACGCTGTCCTTCCACGATTGGATAGACTTCGCCTTAACAAAACCAACTGCCTCCGCTTTCTTTTCAGCCGGATATTGCGGAGCTGTTTTACTGTCTCACCAGGTCTCCGCAACACCCTCGACACGTCCTTCCTCTGCAAAGCCTACCCGGCGACACCCGCTGCAGCTATGCATCGTTCTAAGTGTTCCAAGTTTGCAAGAGCACTGTGGCCCACTCGATTCCAGTCTGCTTCAGGCTTCCCCTCCCCGTCGTCGCACCCGCAGCAATACGTAATGCTTGTGTCTCGTGACAGTGCCCTCTCAGCCTCGCTTGCCCGCAGTATTCCGCCATGTCTTGCAACGAGATGCCATACCTCCAACTGCCCGACGAGGGAGGCACGCAAATGTGCCTTCAACTGCTTGATGGGCTTGGCCAGTCCAGCCTTCTCGTTCACTACGTGTGGCCTCCGAGTCGCAGCTGGGCCGCCCTCGGTCTCTGCGTCCTCCTCCACCGCGGTGCTGCTGGAGGCTGCTGTGGCCTTTCGTTTCGCGGGCGCCTTCCCCTTCTTTACGGCCATCTCGATGGCTACTGGCCCACAACACTGAACCTGCCTCTTCTTCCGCCTACTCCTCCTCATAATCATCATCACCACCATCCTCGTCCTCAGCATCGTCCTTATCAGCATCACCACCACCATCATCATGATATGATATGCATCCCCCTGGTCACCACGATCCTCCCCATCCTCTCCTCCTCCTGATCTTCCCATCGTCATCGTCATTGCCATCATCGTAATCATCATCAGCATCCGCATCAGCAGCATCAGCAGCAGCAGCATCATCATCATCATCATCAGCATCATCATCACCATCACCATCACCATCACCATCACCATCACTATCATCATCATCATCATCATCATCATCATCATCATCATCATCATCACCATCACCATCACCATCACCATCACCATCACCATCATCATCAGCATCATCATCAGCATCATCATCATCAGCATCATCATCAGCATCATCAGCATCATCAGCATCATCAGCATCATGAGCATCATCAGCATCATCATCATCAACAGCATCATCACCATCATCATCATCACCACCATCATCATCATCAATAATACTCAGAATCATCATCATCATCAGCAGCAGCAGATGCAGCATCATCATCATCAGCAGCAGCAGCATCATCATCATCGCCAACACCATGTTCATCACCATCCATCGCCAAAAACCATCCTCATGGATTAGAGCAACTGCCACCGAGCAGGCTCGCCCGGCACAGTCGGGGACTTGCCGCAGGCAGCTCGATACCTTGTACGTCGTGCAAGGCGCTACGGGAGGGATGAGGGGGAGGGGGGGAGAGGGAGAGGGGGGAGAGGGCAAGCTAGGTGCGCTCGCGTCATATCTGACATCCTACCCCTCCCTCCCATCCCTTACCATGGCGTAGATCCCCTCTCTACTCGCACAGTCGGATGTCGAGCAGGGCAATGATCCCGAAAGGGTACGCGATGCATTGTAGAGCACGGCATGGCATGGCGTAGAAGAGCACCGCAAAGCGTAGTATCAACCTAGCATTGCATTGCATGCCGTGGCATGGCACGGGAAATGACGCCAGCGCTGCAGCGGGAGCACGAGTCGAAACGAGCGGAAGCGCGGAAATGAGGCCAGCGCTGCAGCGGGAGCACGATTCGGAACGAGCGGAAGCACGGAAATGAGGCCAGCGCTGCAGCGGGAGCACGATTCGGAACGAGCGGGGCCCGAAAATGAGGCCGGCGCCTCAGCGAGAGCAGCATTTTGGAAAAAAATGCAGGCGAAAACCCAACTCCGGGGAATCCTGTAAAAAAACAGTACGCGGGGGGGGGGGCTAACACTTTCAAGCCGTCATCAAGGGAAGAGGGAGAGTAGTATTCATATTGAGTAATTGTGGAGAGGGGGGAAAAAAAGGGGGAGAGGGGAGGGGGGGGGAGAGGGGGGAGAGGGGGAGAGGGGAGGAGGGGGGGGGAGGGAAGGGGGGGGAGGAGGGGGGAAAGGGGGAGAGAGGGGAGGGTGGGGAGAGGGGGGAGACAGGGGGAGAGGGGGGAGGGGAAAGGGGGGAGGGTGGTGGGGACGCAGGGCGGGGAAGGAGAGAGGGGGACGCAGGGTGGAGGGAGAGGGGCCCGGGAGGGGGGAAGGGCTATGGGGAGGGAGGGGAGGGAGGGAGGGGAGGAGAGAGGGAGGGAAGGAGGGAGGGAGTGAGGCAGGGAGAGAAGGAGGGAGAGTCGAGTCACAACACTCGGAGCGCCCCGGATCGGCGGCACAGGCCGGAGGCCATCACGATAACTGGTACTGGAACCCCTGAAAGTAAGACGGACTTGAAAATCTGGAAGAAAGTAGTGGAAATCAAATGACAAGGAAGGCATTGGACGATAGGAGGGGATTTTCATTTGGACCCCTAGAACTAGGAAGGAATTGCAAGTTGGGAAGAAATTCGCGAATCGCTTAGGTTGCAGACAACATAAACTTCAGAGAGCATTATGAATTTGAAAAGAATGTGCATTCGTATTCCTCGAATTCCGACAGAATCGTGGTAGCGAAGGGGGTTGTATCTGAATTCCAACGATGAGAAAAAGAATTACCAGGAGACAAATAAAACTTCCAATATGTCGTCATTACCTGCGCGTCAGCACTGGCTCTGGTGGTATCACATCGTTCTCTATCATCGCTGGTTTCCGCAGTAATTATGTTTGCAGACTGCGGTTGGTTTTACCCAGGAGCACGGATTCGCCGACGACCATGTGCATCCGTCTTACAGAAACATATGTGTATACATATGTATATACATATGAACACACTGTGAATACGCATGTGTACACATATCTATATATATATATATATACACCTGTACATACGCACGTGCATTTATTATCCCGCGCCGTCACCGTTGCCGTCCTCGTCGTTGTAATAGTCGTCGACGGCATCGTCCTCGTCGTCGCCACCGTCGTCGTCGTCGTCGTCATTGTAATCGTTTTCGCTGTCGTCGTCGCAGTCGTCGTCGTCGTCGTCCCACCCACCCACCCACCAATCCCACCCAGGGGGGGCGTAGGAACTCTGGGACCCATCCCTCTGGAAAGGGCAGACGTGGGCACCCGAAACCCTGGATAGCGCATATACACACACACACAGACACACACGCACGTGCAGATGAACAAAGATAGATATGTGTGGATCCCCTTGGCCACACTGCTCTAATCTGGAACCCTGCGGACCACCCCCCACCCCCCAAACGGGATCCACGGCGCCCGGGGCTCCCGCGAGCTTTCTGCCGGAAGCCCCTGCCGAGCCTTGCAAACGGCTCGGCCGCGGTCCCAAGAGACCCCGAAGAGCATCCAAGACGGCCTCCAGCGGCCCCGGGACCCCCGCCACGCGCCCGGGGCGGGGGGGCCCGGCCCCCCTCGGAGGCCGCAGGCGGCCTCCTGCCATCTGAGGACCCCTTCTGAGCCCTCTCCGAAGCCCCGCCTTCACTCTGAGCAGGCCTGCCCCCTCTCCCACACACACCCCATCGGCGCGCCGCCGCCGAGACGGGGCAGCCCCCCGCCCCCCCGCGGCAAGCACAGCGCGGACGACGAAGGCGGGCCGAGACGCCGCGGGCTTCCTCGTCCTCCTCCCGCGCCGCCATGCTGCCCCGCCGCGCGCGGGCTCTCGCGCGCCGCTGCCCATCACGGCATGCGCGCGCGCGCCACGGCACGGGCGGCGGCGGGCCGTAGCGCGCTGCGGCCGGGCCGGACGGCAATGCACGGGGCGAGGAGGCAGGCTGGCGAGACCGCCGGCGCTGCGCCTCCCCGCCCGCCGCTCCCCTGTGCGCGACGCCGCAGCTGGCCCGAGGACTCTTGAGGCCGGTGTCCCTTGGCGCGCCGGCTCGCCCGCGCTGGGGGGCGGGACGGGGCCCAGGGCGAGGATCGCCTCGGCCTTTGCGCAGGAGCATCGCGGCCTGGACGGAGCACCGCACCGAGGCCTGCACATGTGAGGCAGAAGACTGCGTGTGAAGGTGGCGGCGTCGTGGATGCCAGGCTCTCAGTGCCCCCACGGGGCCCATGGAGCGCGGAGCACTCCGCCGACAGGGCAACAGGGCAGCATCGTCCGAGCAACGGAGAACTCCAATCCCGCACCTCGCAGGAGCAGCACACCATGCAAGTACACAGCTCACACGGAGCAGAGCAGGCGGGGAGGGACCGCGGCAGCAGGAGCTGTGGCCAAGAGGTCTGACACGAGCACTGGTATGAGATAGTCGCGCGTGCTGAGCCAGCTTTTCGAAGCAGGGGCCATCCAGTGGCGTTTTTCTGCAGATCTCATGCTCACGTGGTGACCCAGATCCCTTCGGGTCATGACAATATCATGACGGGAGGTTTTCTCTATTTTCGGCCTCTGGGGGCCCTCACCGGCCCTCGGGACAATCAAAACACGACTCTGGATGAGAAACCGGTCCCTGGGAATGGGTCGAGACCTTTGGGGGTCGACATTATGAAAAAAACATGACGTCGGGGGTCTGAGCTTTTCGAAGAATTGCGCTGTGATGCTTAGTCGAAACCTGAAGCATATACATTACCAGTGGCGAGCTGTTTTCAATCCTAAGACTCTTTGAGGGTCGGGGGCGACGTCGGGGCAATGTGGTGTATACATTTTTTCCGTGTCCTGGGGAAACACCGAAACATGTATGCACCAAGATCCCGTATACACCAGGATCCGCTTTCCTGTGCAAATGTCAGGTGTCGGTGTATAGAGTTCGGTTCCCTGCTTCGGAAAGAAGGGGGGGTGCACGGTTTCCCGCGGGGCCGTAGGCGACCCGAGGAGGAGGAGGAGGAAGAGGAGGAGGAGGAGGAGGAGGAGGAGGAGGAGGAGGAGGAGGAGGGGGAGGAGGAGACGGAGGAGAGAGGAGGAGGAGGAGGAGGAGAGGAGGAGGAGGGAGGAGGAGGAGGAGGAGGGGGAGGAGGAGGAGGAGGAGGAGGAGGAGGAGGAGGAGGAGGAGGAGGAGGAGGAGAGGAGGAGGAGGAGAGGAGGAGGAGGAGGAGGACGGGGAGGAGGAGGAGCCCCTCGGAGAAACCCTCCCGGGTCGCCCAAGCGCTGGACACCGGACGCTGCGCCCCTTCGTCCCGCGGGACGGCCCTGCGAGGGGGCCAGGCGATGGCACTGCGGCGCCGACACATCCGCCGACCCTTTCGGCGTGCGGCAAGCGCTCTTCCGTTCGTCGTCGCCGTCGTCGTCGCCGTCGTCGTCGTGGCCGTCGCCGTCGCCGTCGCCGTCGCCGTCGCCGTCGTAGTCGCCGTCGCCGTCGCCGTCGCCGTTGCCGCTCCCCCCCCCCCGTTTACCCAGGCCCTCCGCCTCGAGCGCGCCGGCCAAAGCCAAATTGAGCAGCAACGCAGTGGAGTCGAGAAGAAGCCCCTTCCCTTCGATCCCTCCTCGCCCGCCCCGAGAGGGGGGTCCCAGGTGGGGTCCCGGGGGTGTCCCTGGGGGAGTCTCGGGGGGCAAGTCCCGGGTCAGCGTGCCACCCCCCTGGGGGGTCCCAAAGCCCAAAACCCCCCAAGGCGGAGCAAGACTAGCCCAAGAGGCCCCCAAGACGGTCCAAGCGGGCCCCGAATTCCGAATCGCCGAACTAACGGTCCAAGACGCCAAGGTAGCCCAGGTAGCCCCCAGACGGCCCGAGAAGTTTCCGAAACGCCCCAAAGAAGCCTCCAAGAGCAGTCCCAAGAGGGCCCCAAGAGGCGAAAATGTTTGACGTTGATTTGGTTTTGAATAGATGTTGGGATTCTCGCCTTTGACTTCCGGACACTCCAAGACGGCCCATGAGGCCCTCAAGATCGCCCCAACATAGCCTAAGAGGCCTCCAAGAGGGCCCCAAAACGACACAAGAGGGCCCCAAGACGACCCAAGAGGCCTCCAATACGGCCCAAGAGGCCCCCAAGACGGCTCCAAGAGGACGCCCAGACGGGGAACCCGAACGGACATTTCGAGCCCTCGGCTTGAGAGGCTGCGAGGAAGCACCAAGAAGCCTCCAAGATGCCCCCAAGAGCCCCAAGAGGCCCCCAAAAGCCTCCCAACAGGCCCCCAAGAGGCTCCCAGGAGGCCCCAAAACTACCCCCCAGAGGCCAACGAGAGCGCTCCGAAGAGACCCCAAGAAGCATCCCTGAGGACTCTGACCCACGTCAGCATCGTCGTCGTCGTCGTCGTCGTCGTCGTCGTCGTCGTCGTCGTCGTCTTTCAGGGTCGGCGGCACAGGCCGTGAGGCCTCTCCAACACAATAATCATATGCTGGGGAGCAGGGGGGAGCGGAAGAGCCGGCTGGCCGGTTCACTCATCCTGTCGTTGAACCACGCTGATGGACCAGAAACCAAAACGACACCACCCCACCTACGACCCAGCAATGTTGAAAGTTTCGGCACTTGCCCCGTGCAGCCGCGGTGCGTTATCACGGAGACCGAGGCATCTCCGAAACGAGTGCGCGGCAAGGTCGCAACAACTCAACACGGCGGGTCGTAGGTGGGGCGGTGTCGCTTGGTGCTTGGTCGAGTTGAAACTCATTTGGAGGGGCGCGGCAATACGCGGCACGATGTGGCACCACGCCAAAGAAACGGATCCGCGCCCTGTGGAGGGGGATTCGGCATCACGCTGCAGGGCATGCCACGGCAACGTACAGCCGAGTCCGAGATCCTGGCCCATGGAACAGCACCCTGCAAGAAGACACGGCACCGCACCACGTAACCGATCCTATCCTCGCGCGCGGGGGAACAGCACCACGCAGCTCGGCACGGCGCGGTGCTGGACGGACGGAATCGCTCTCGCCCGCGCAAGCTCAGTCGTACGCAGCACGGGGCGGCATGGCGCTGGACGGCCTGTTTCACTCTCGCCCGTGCACGCGCGGCAACACGTGGCATGGCGTGGCGCAGCACTGCGCAGCCGATCCATTCTGGCCCACACGGGCGCCGCGCCAGACAGCACAGCACGGCACGGCACACCCGAGCCTCGCCGACCCAGGTCAGCACGGCAGCCAACCGGCCTCCGCGCCGCATGTGCACGGAGCGGACTGCCCTCACGCGCACAACAGCCCTCGATACCGAATGGACTAGTCCATCCGACCCGAATGCTGTGCTACTTGCCAGGGGGCCCCACCCAAACTTGCACGCAGTCCCGTGCGCTTCCGGGGCCTGGGGCGCGACCTTTCCCGCGGCCCCAGCAGCGCTCTTGGGGACCCAAACCTTCCACCGCGCCCCAAGATCGTCCAAGGGGCCCGTGTTGGAGCCATCTCTTGGAGACCCCCGGGGCCAGCCCGATGGGCAGACATCGTCCGCCAATCTTGGGGCGCCGGCGCGAGCTCAGCAGTCTCACCTCTACAGTCTTCAGAGCGCCCGCGACTGCCCAAGAGGCCACCAAGATCGCCCCAAGGTGGCCCTCGAGGCTCCCCACGGGGAGCGCCGGAGGCCGCCGAGGCGGCCCCGAGGAGGGCCCACAGCCGCGCCACTGGCAGACACAGCCGCGCCACTGGCAGACCGCCGGAGGCCTGCCCTCCACCAGGGACCTAAGACCCCAGGGGACCCCCAACGGCCCCCGCGAGGCCTCAGTGAGGCGCCCACAGGCCACTGAGAGGCCCGCAGCGGGCCCGCCGGAGGTCCCGAGAGACCCCCCGCGAAGCCCCGGGAGGCCTCCACAAGGCTTCCTGCCCACAGTCCAAGCACGACTGCGGAAGGGGGCGAGGGCCACCAGATGCGCAGCATGACACGGAGCGCTGCCGCGCCTTCGATTGTACCTCTGCCCGCGCCAGCGTGCCACTGCGTGCGGCACGGCACGGCACCAGCCTCCGCCGCGCCGGCGCAGCACCACGCGGCATGCCACGCTTCTGCGGCGCAGGAGGCAGAAGTCCACCGGCCCTCTGTGCGCAGGTGGTTTGGCGAGTTGTGTCTGCCCTCTGCCCAGCATCCCTCATTCCCCTGCTCGGGGGGGGGCCCAGATCCCCCCTCCCCTGGGCCTGGGAGGGAGGCCGCGAGGCGTCAGGGCCCCCCAGATCGCCCGAGATGGCTCCAGGAGGGCCTCCAAGATGGCGCAAGGTGACTCAACACGGCTCAAGATAGCCTCCGACGCACATCCCAGAGGCCTCAAGACGGCCCCAAGACGGCTTCAAGTGCCCTCAGAGCCCTCCAAGGACCCCCCCAAGAGGCAAAAATGGTTCCAAAGCCTGGGGGAAAATAGATGGGTTTGGGAATTTTCGCCTTTTCGTTTCCGATGGTCCTCGGAAGCCTCAAGATGGCCCCATGATGGACCAAGAGAGCCCCAAGAGGGACCCCAGAGGGCTCCAAGACGGCCCCAAGAGCGCCCACAAGCGCCCCAAGAACGCCCCAAGACGCCATTTCTGAGCCTCCGAGCGGGGGGGGGGGCTGCACTTACACCCCCCCCTTTCTTCGAACAGTGGGCCCAACATTGCCGCAAGAGGCCTCCGAGTCCCCCCCCCAAAAAAAACCAAGAGGGCGCCTAGACCCCCCAAAAGAGCCCCAAAAGGGCCACAAGAGTGCCGCAAGTGGCCCCGCGAGGACCCCAAAAAAGACCCAAGATGGCTCCAAGAGACCTCCGAGAAAACACTTCAAAGGCGGCTGTCACACTGCTGTATTCTACACTTCCCCAATCAAGGCAACTCGCCTGGCGATATCTGTCTCTAGATGGGCTAGTGGGGATTTGTCCGTCGCGGCCGCAAGCGGAAGCGCAGGCGGCGTCCGAAGTCAGCCCAGGCTACGAGCCAAACCTAATTACCTAAGCGCGCGAACTAACGGCCGCCGAAACTGCCGCCGAGGGACGCCGAGGAGCGACGCCGGGGACTGAAAGCAGAGCTGCAAGAGGTGCCAGGTGTGCCAGGCGGCTGAAGGGCATCCATTCCAGGGACGAGACCACCGGGGCTACTGGGGATTTTTTGTCGCAACCGCAGGCGAGGGCGCCGGCGGCGTCACAGGACGGCTCGGGCTACGAGCAGAACTAATTGCCTAGCGCGCGCGCAGGCAACTGCAATCCTACCGCCGGGGGAAGCTGGGCTGCGCCGAGGGCAAAGGCTGCAAGAGCTGCCAGGGGCTGCCAGGTGGCAGTGCAAGCGTGCGGGCACCCCAAGGATGAGACCACCGAGATGGATGAATTGGACCTTGTCGCATCCAGGCGCCAGAGGTCGACGCGCCACAGAAGTGGCGCAGCGCGGGGCTGTATAGACAGACCAACGTGCTTGGCTGCAGACCGACAGGGAGGGACACACCTGGTCGATCAAGAAGGCTGAACCACCCCTGAGCAAACCAGCGGGCCAGAACCCAACAGGCCAGCGGCAACGGCAGACACAGCCAGGCTGTGGCGGTGACTGGAGACCAGAGGCCAGGGAAGTGCAAGCACTCATGCCGGAACTGGTCAGAACGCACGTCGCCTGAACGCCAGGGTGCCTCACCCGACTCCACGGAACCAGAATGAGTGCCACAGGGGCGAGGGACGGAGCGGGGTCGGAGACAACGAGGGCTGGGGTGACCTGTGCCCAGGAGCCCGCGACAAGACGCGTGAGTCGAAGACATCACGAAGAGAGGGGCCAGTGCCAGGGACACCGGGCCAGGCCGTGGCCAGGTCCGAGCAAAGGCCAGGGTGAGATTTGTTTTTCCCCATATCCAAAGGATGGGGTTCTTGTTATTCTCCGACCGCGCCGGACCACCCATACCACCTCCCCCATTCTGCACTAGACAATGATGATGATTGTCATGATGATGACCATGGTACGGTGAGAGCATGTTGTGATTATGATGGTGATGGTGAATGATGGATTGATGATGGTGATGATGATGATGCTGATGCTGATGCTGATGCTGATGCTGATGCTGATGATGATGCTGATGATGATGATGATGCTGCTGCTGATGATGATGATGATGATGATGATGATGATGATGATGATGATGATGATGATGATGAGCAGATGATGATGAGCAGATGATGATGAGCAGATGATGAGCTGATGATGAGGATGTCTCGAGCGGCTTGCTGGTTCTAGCACTCCTAATGGGGGGGGCGCCAGGGGTATCTCACGGCCTCCGTTCGCGCCCAAATGGTGGGGATGTCTCAAGCAGTTTGCCTGTTTTGGTCCCCAACAGCCTCCGCTTTCGGAGCAGATTTTGAGGATGTCTCGTGCGAGGCGCCTCCTAAGGGGGGGCCGCCAGGGGTATCTCACGGCCTCCGTTCGCGCCCAACTGGCGGGGATGTCTCAAGCGGTTTGCCTGTTTTGGTCCCTAACATCCTCCGCTTTCGGCAGATTTGGAGGATGTTTCGAGCGAGGCGCTCACTTTCGCCCCCCAGGGGGGCGAGATGTTGAGGATGTCTCGATCGGTTTGCCTGTTTTGGTGGCCAGACTCGTGGGCACACATTCTCCCGAGGATGCCACAGGAGGCTCCAGCAGTCTTCAGGAGGCCCCAGGAGGCCACATGAGGCCCCAGGAGGCATCAGGAGCCACAGGAAGATGCAAGAGGCCACAGGATGCACCAAGAGGCTCCAGGGGGCCCCACCAAGCTCCAGGAGGCCTCAGGAAGCCACAGGAGACCCCAGGAGGCCACAGGAAGCGCCAGGAGGCCCCGAGGCCCCAGGAGCAGGAGGCCTCAGAAGGCATCAGGAGTGGCTCCAACCCCATGTGGTTTGCGTATGCTCCTATAGATTGGGCCTCACCTGGAGCACGAATCCTTGATGTTATACGTACGTCTCCATATCTATATATATATATATATGTATATTGTCCTTCTCCTGTGTATACAATCCTAAATGTTTTACGTATGTTCCTATAGATTGGGCCTCCCCTGGGGCACGAGTCCTTGGTGTTTTACGTGTGCTCCAAAAGACTGCCCTTCTCCTGTGGCTCCAATCCGCAATGTTTCATGCACGTCTGTTCCTATATATCGGGCTTCTCCTGGGGCACGAATCCTCCCTAGGAGGTCCCAGGAGGCTCCAGGAGGCTCCAGGAGGCTACGCGAGGCTCCAGGAGGCTCCAGGAGGCCTCAGGAGGCCACTCGAAGCCCCAAGAGGCCCCAGGAGGCCCCAAGAGGCTCCTGGAGGCCCCAGGAGGCCCCAGGCTCATGCGCAGAGACGCGCTCGTACCACCGAGACTCATTCACACTCCAACTCATTCGCAGTCAGATTCATGACCAGACCGTCACGACTCAAGCCCGTTTGTGCTCGAAAACTCATGCGCCCAGACATTTACGGCGGACAGGTCCATGCGAATAGATGCACATTATGGTGGCAGGCCTAGAGGTTGACACCAACACCAAGATCGGCGGTGTGCCTCCGCCGAGGGAGGACGATCCCAATCTCGGTGATGGTTGTAATATTTTGGTTTCCAAGGTGGCCAAAATATTACCACCAACACCGAAATCTAGGATCAGTTTCCCCATGTGGAGGCAACCTCTTGTGCTGGTGTTGGTGCCAATCTCCAGGCCTCCAATATGGGGAGCGTGCCACGCAGTGAATAATAGTTTTGTCCCTCGCACCACGCTGGAGCAGTCAGAGGGTGCAACGGGCGGGCCCCCCGAGGCTCCGCGCCTGCCCGGCGGGCCGCAGTTCTGCCACGCCCTCGCGCGCGCAGGCTCGCGCGCGACTTCGGCCAGAGCCTGCCAGCGCGAGCCACCTGCAGGGCAGTTTTTGATACATGGGATTTTTAAGAATGTAGGATTTTTTATTCATGATTAATGTATGAATCAATGTATGCACGTACTCATCGTTGTTTTTCATACAAACAAAAGCGGCACAGTAGTGTATTCTAGCATATCGCTTCCCGAGCGGTGTGGCCAGAAAGCGCCCGCTACGATGCATAGACTGCAAGACTTCTCGGTGCGCGCGTCGCCCCATGGGGGGGGGGGGGGGGGCGGCGCACACGCGGCATCGGCATGCTGGGGTGACGCCGACAACGATAGGGGGCCACACGCGAACCCTACCCCTACCCCCCACGATTTCTGAGGGGGAGGGTGGGGTTCACTCCGCTCGGGAGCGAAGTGAACCCCACCCTCCCCCTCAGAAATCGTGGGGAGTGGGGGTAGGGTTCGCGTGTGGCCTCCTAAATGAGCTCACGGGCGACTTCCAGCCTGACAGCACCGAGGCCGCGAGTACAACGCCGGAGGGAGGGCAGCGGCCGAGGGCGCAGACCAGCTCAACTGCGGTGAGCGGAGGTGAGCGGCACGGTGAGACGCCCGCAGGCAGGCCCCGCGAGCAACCGCGGCAGATGAGCAGATCTCGGCGGCGAGCGAGGGGAGAAGCGAGCAGGAGAGGGTCTGGGAGGGGCGAGGAGGGGGGAAGGGGCCCTGCGCTGCGGCAAGTTGCGGAAGCGATTGCAGAAACACCGCGCGGGCATGGCGCCTTAGCGATGCGTACCAAACTTCTGCAGCACGGCCTGCTGATTCCTGCCGATTCCTGGCCTCTGGATCACGGTAGACGTAGACGTCGTTGAGCTTCGCGAGCGTCGCCGCGGCCTCGTTGATGGACTCATCGCCGGGCAGCTGGACAAACGTCTGAAGCGTGGTACCACGCGCTTCATGCACGTACGACAAGATAACCATAGTAAGGGAATCATCGACCTCTGCGTCCATAACAAAATACTTAGGAACCCAGAGCTCAGAGAAATCCTTCTTCCCCAATAGATCATCTCTGAATGAATCAATGTATTCGGCGATCTTGCCCTTGTCCAGATCTTCAGGAATGATACCCATCATTGCGAAGATCAGATTGACGACGTCCGTCATGCAACCCTCGACGCCGTAAGCCGCGAACGCCTTGCTAAGCCAGCGGAAGGCGTAATGCTCTAGGGTCACAGTCTCACCGTCCGAGTTCTTGGTCTCTCTCTTGCGGAGCACGTCCGACGCCTCCTTGTCGAATCCGAAGTTGTCGAGAGTGTGGTCGAAGTGCAGCTTGTGCGCCCATCCGTCGCCCGCGTACCTGTTCACGAAGGAACATCCGCCGAATTGAGATCTAGCAGACCTTTCACGAAACTCTCTAGCTTGTCTACGGCGGCCCCGTTCCTCTGGGCGATGTCGTCTATACTGCGCGCGGCATTGACAAGGTCGACGACTTTGGGCGCATCTTGCTCTGGACTACGCGGTTGAGAACATAAGAAGGTATTCTGCACGAAAGCCCCTGCGCAAGAGCTCTCATATCGGCGGGCTCGAAGATCTTCATCACCGAGTTCGGGATGTTCGGTCCGTAGACTGGCACGTTACTAGACAGAAGTAACTTCGGCAGCTTCATCTTCTTGCTGTTGTTTAAAGGCGGCATGGAAGCCTTGATGTTCATGGCTTCCTCGTCGACCGCCTCGGGGTCCGTGGACAGCAGCCGCGCCAGCAACGCGCGGCGAGCTCCCGAGACCGTCGGAGTCTGGTGATTGCTCCAGAACACATCGTCGACGGGCTCTTTTCCTGCATTTCCGGCAAGCCGAAGTCCGAGTCTTCGTAGAGCCAGTCGACGATTGTGCCAACGGAGATCTGGCCGTTGGACTCCTTGGGGGTCACAGACGCGAAGACGTTGAAGCCCTCGTCCGAGATGATCGCCGAGCTCGGGTCCAGCTGCCGGAGGAGGCGCTTGAGATTCTCGGCGGTGACGTACAGCCCCTCCGGGTCCCCAGCGAGGCGGCTGAGCTGCGTCTTCAGCCGCCCCACCAGCGGGGAGCCCATCCGAGCAGAAGCCTCCCCAGCTCAGCGCCAGGCCAGGGCCAGGGCAGCGGTCAGTCCAGCGGCCTCGGCCGGCGCGGCTTGAGCCAAGGGCTACGGAACTCGTCAAGAATTTCCCTTTCGCCAAGACCAGCACAACACCCCGCAGCAGAACACTCCATTCGCGCCTGCGTCGGCCCAGCACCACTCCACACGACATGGCGCAGCACCTGGCAAACAGCTTGGTTCTCGACCACGCGAGACTAGCGGCACACGGCACGTCACGGCACGACACCAGACAACCGATTTGGAATTGACATCGCAATTCCTGGAGATCACCAGATTGGTAGGAACCGTCAATGATTCGCTGGCCATGGAACTGTCTCTGCTGCCCAAGCAGGAACAAGCACATCTGACCGCCCCGTGACACACCATATAAACACGCAGATGCCAAATAAGCACGGCCTGATAGCGCCGCACAGGCGAGGACGACAAAGCCGCACAGCGTGGCATGAATGTTGAAATCGCACGGCTCTTTTGACACATCGTGGCAGGGTTTGAGAAAAACGTTATTGAGTCCACCGCGCCGTCTATCTGACGCATCGTGGCAGGGTTTGAAAAAAAAACCTTCTTGAGCCCACCGCGCCGTCTATCTGCCAAGCTTGCCCTCAGCGCGCAGCGGCGAATCCGAGTAGGTCGCCCAGTCGCCCCAGGCGGAGCCCGTAAGGCCATCCTTCGGGGCAGCCAGCGACGTGGGGCCCCGCCCCCCAGCTGCGAATTCTTTTTCCCCATATCCAAAGAGATGGGGTTCTTGTTTTCCCCATATCCAAAGAGATGGGGTTCTTGTTATTCCCCATATCCCAAGTATGGGGTTCTTGCTATTGGCCGACCGCGCCGGAGGAACCTCCTCCTCCTCGCCTCCTCCCCCATCCACCCCACTCACTCATCACTCAGACTCACTCATCACTCAGACCCACTCATCACTCAGACTCACTCATCACTCAGACTCACTCATCACTCGGACTCAGTCATGACTCAGACTCATCACTCATCACTCAGACTCACTCATCACTCAGACTCACTCATCACTCAGACTCACTCATCACTCAGACTCACTCGTACTTGTACTCATACATTCACTACACTCACTCAGGTCCACTCATCGGATGACCCACACACACACACTGATGTTGAGGATGTCTCAGGCGATTCTGTGGCTTCAGCACTCCTAAGGGGAGCGGCGGGGGGGTATTGCACTCGGCCCCTTTCGCTGGATTTTGTGGGGATGTCTCGAGCGGTTTGCCTGGTTTCTGTCCCAACATCCTTCGCTCTCGGAGCAGGTTTGGAGGATGTCTCGAGCGAGGCGCTCATTTTCACCCCCCAGGTGGGCCAGATTTTGAGGATGTCTCGATCGGTTTGCTTGTTTGGGTGGCCAGGCTCGTGGGCGCAGACTCTTCTCAGGATGCCACAGGAGGCTCCAACAGGCTCCAGGAGGCCCCAGGAGGCCACATGAGGTCCCAGGAGGCATCAGGAGGCCACAGAAAGACTCAAGAGGCCACAGGATGTCCCAAGAGGCTCCAGGAGGCCCCAGGAAGCTCCAGAAGGCCTCAGGAAACCACAGGAGGCCCCAGGAGGCAACAGGAAGCGCCAGGAGGCCTCGGAAGGCAACAGGAGGCCCCGAGAGGCCCCAGGAGCAGGAGGCCTCAGAAGGCAACAGGAGTGGCTCCAATCCCATGTGTTTTACGTATGCTCCTATCGATTGGGCCTCACCTGGAGCACGATTCTTTGATGTTATACGTATGTTTCTATAGATTGTCCTTCTCCTGTGTACACAATCCTACATGTTTTACTTATGTTCCTATAGATTGGGCCTCTCCTGGGGCACGAGTCCTTGGTGTTTTACGCGTGTTCCTATAGATTGCCCTTCTCCTGTGGCTCTAATCCGCAATGTTTTATGTACGTCTGTTGCTATAGATTGCGCCTCTCCTGGGGCACGAAACCTCCCTAGGAGGTCCCAGGAGGCCCCAAGAGGCTCCTGGAGACCCCAGGAAGCCCCAGTAGGTTTCAGGAGGCCCCAGGAGGCCCCAGGCTCATGCACAAAGACGCGCTCGTACTACTGAGGCTCATTCACACTCCAATTCATTCGCAGTTAGATTCATGTCCAGACCGTCACAACTGAAGCCCGTGTACATTCGAAAGCTCTTGCGCCTAGACATTCACGGCGGACAGGTCCATGCGAATAGATGCACATATGGGGAGCTCCACGCAGTGAGCAATTGGCAGACCGCGCCGGAGGAACACAGGAACACCCTCACCTCCTCTGACTCACTCATCACTCAGACTCACTCATCACTCGGACTCAGTCATGACTCAGACTCATCACTCATCACTCAGACTCACTCATCACTCAGACTCACTAATCACCCAGACTCACTCATCACTCAGACTCACTCGTACTTGTACTCATACATTCACTACACTCACTCAGGTCCACTCATCGGATGACTCTCTCACACACACACACACACACACACACACACTGATGTTGAGGATGTCTCAGGCGATTCGCTCGTCTCAGCACTCTAAGGGGAGCGGCGGGGGGGTATCTCACGGGGTCCCGTTCGCGGAATTTTGTGGGGATGTCTCGAGCGGTTTGCCTGTTTTCTGTCCCAACATCCTTCGCTTTCGGAGCAGATTTGGAGGATGTCTCGAGCGAGGCGCTCATTTTCACGTTCCTAAGGGGAGCGGCGGGGGGGTATTGCACTCGGCCCCTTTCGCGGGATTTTGTGGGGTTGTCTCGAGCGGTTTGCCTGTTTTCTGTCCCAACTTCCTTCGCTTTCGGAGCAGATTTGGAGGATGTCTCGAGCGAGGCGCTCATTTTCACGTTCCTAAGGGGAGCGGCGGGGGGGGTATTGCACTCGGCCCCTTTCGCTGGATTTTGTGGGGATGTCTCGAGCGGTTTGCCTGGTTTCTGCGCCAACATCCTTCGCTTTCGGAGCAGATTTGGAGGATGTCTCGAGCGAGGCGCTCATTTTCACCCCCCAGGTGGGCCAGATTTTGAGGATGTCTCGATCGGTTTGGTTTGCTTGTTCCCAGGATGCCACAGGAGGCTCCAACAGGCTCCAGGAGGCCCCAGGAGACCACATGAGGTCCCAGGAGGCATCAGGAGGCCACAGAAAGACTCAAGAGGCCACAGGATGTCCCAAGAGGCTCCAGGAGGCCCCAGGAAGCTCCAGAAGGCCTCAGGAAACCACAGGAGGCCCCAGGAGGCAACAGGAAGCGCCAGGAGGCCTCGGAAGGCAACAGGAGGCCCCGAGAGGCCCCAGGAGCAGGAGGCCTCAGAAGGCAACAGGAGTGGCTCCAATCCCATGTGTTTTACGTATGCTCCTATCGATTGGGCCTCACCTGGAGCACGATTATTTGATGTTATACGTATGTTTCTATAGATTGTCCTTCTCCTGTGTACACAATCCTACATGTTTTACTTATGTTCCTATAGATTGGGCCTCTCCTGGGGCACGAGTCCTTGGTGTTTTACGCGTGTTCCTATAGATTGCCCTTCTCCTGTGGCTCTAATCCGCAATGTTTTATGTACGTCTGTTGCTATATATTGCGCCTCTCCTGGGGCACGAAACCTCCAAAGGAGGTCCCAGAAGGCCCCAAGAGGCTCCTGGAGACCCCAGAAGCCCCAGTAGGTTTAGGAGGCCCCAGGAGGCCCCAGGCTCATGCACAAAGACGCGCTCGTACTACTGAGGCTCATTCACAGTCCAATTCATTCGCAATTAGATTTATGTCCAGACCGTCACAACTGAAGCCCGTGAATATTCGAAAGCTCTTGCGCCTAGACATTCACGGCGGACAGGTCCATGCGAATAGATGCACAGATGGGGAGCTCCACGCAGTGAATAATTGGCAGACCGCGCCGGAGGAACACAGGAACACCCTCACCTCCTCTCACTCAGACCCACTCAGACTCACTCATCACTCAGACCCACTCATCACTCAGACTCACTCATCACTCAGATTCACTCATCACTCGGACTCAGTCATGACTCAGACTCATCACTCACCACTCAGACTCACTCATCACTCAGACTCACTTATCACTCAGACTCACTCATCACTCAGACTCACTCGTACTTGCACCCATACATTCACTACACTCACTCAGGTCCACTCATCGGATGACTCACACACACACTGATGTTGAGGATGTCTCAGGCGATTCGGTCGTCTCAGCACTCTAAGGGGAGCGGCGGGGGGGTATCTCACTCGGTCCCGTTCGCGGAATTTTGTGGGGATGTCTCGAGCGGTTTGCCTGTTTTCGGTCCCAACATCCTTCGCCTACGGAGCAGATTTGGAGGATGTCTCGAGCGAGGCGCTCATTCTCATGTTCCTAAGGGGAGCGGCGGGGGGGTATCTCACGGGGTCCCGTTCGCGGGATTTTGTGGGGATGTCTCGAGCGGTTTGCCTGTTTTCTGTCCCAACTTCCTTCGCTTTCGGAGCAGATTTGGAGGATGTCTCGAGCGAGGCGCTCATTTTCACGTTCCTACGGGGAGCGGCGGGGGGGTATTGCACTCGGCCCCTTTCGCGGGATTTTTGGGGGATGTCCCGAGCGGTTTGCCTGTTTTCTGTGCCAAGATCCTTCGCTTTCGGAGCAGATTTGGAGGATGTCTCGAGCGAGGCGCTCATTTTCACCCCCCAGGTGGGCCAGATTTTGAGGATGTCTCGATCGGTTTGCTTGTTTTGGTGGCCAGGCTCGTGGGCGCAGATTCTTCCCAGGATGCCACAGGAGGCTCCAACAGGCTCCAGGAGGCCCCAGGAGACCACATGAGGTCCCAGGAGGCATCAGGAGGCCACAGAAAGACTCAAGAGGCCACAGGATGTCCCAAGAGGCTCCAGGAGGCCCCAGGAAGCTCCAGAAGGCCTCAGGAAACCACAGGAGGCCCCAGGAGGCAACAG
This sequence comes from Prorocentrum cordatum, assembly GCA_963575745.1. NCBI lineage: Eukaryota > Dinophyceae > Prorocentrales > Prorocentraceae > Prorocentrum > Prorocentrum cordatum. The sequence continues at coordinate 69,912 of CAUYUJ010015385.1, read as the reverse complement.
GAAGCGCCAGGAGGCCTCGGAAGGCAACAGGAGGCCCCGAGAGGCCCCAGGAGCAGGAGGCCTCAGAAGGCAACAGGAGTGGCTCCAATCCCATGTGTTTTACGTATGCTCCTATCGATTGGGCCTCACCTGGAGCACGATTCTTTGATGTCATACGTATGTTTCTACAGATTGTCCTTCTCCTGTGTACACAATCCTACATGTCTTACTTATGTTCCTATAGATTGGGCTTCTCCTGGGGCACGAGTCCTTGGTGTTTTACGCGAGTTCCTATAGATTGCCCTTCTCCTGAGGGTCTAATCCGCAATGTTTTATGTACGTCTGTTGCTATATATTGCGCCTCTCCTGGGGCACGAAACCTCCCTAGGAGGTCCCAGGAGGCCCCAAGAGGCTCCTGGAGACCCCAGGAAGCCCCAGTAGGTTTCAGGAGGCCCCAGGAGGCCCCAGGCTCATGCACAAAGACGCGCTCGTACTACTGAGGCTCATTCACACTCCAATTCATTCGCAGTTAGATTTATGTCCAGACCGTCACAACTGAAGCCCGTGTATATTCGAAAGCTCTTGCGCCTAGACATTCACGGCGGACAGGTCCATGCGAATAGATGCACATATGGGGAGCTCCACGCAGTGAATAATTATTGGCAGACCGCGCCGGAGGAACACAGGAACACCCTCACCTCCTCTGACTCACTCATCACTCAGACTCACTCATCACTCAGATTCACTCATGACTCAGACTCATCACTCATCACTCAGATTCACTCATCACTCAGACTCACTCATCACTCAGACTCACTCGTACTTGTACTCATACATTCACTACACTCACTCAGGTCCACTCATCGGATGACTCACACACACACACACACTGATGTTGAGGATGTCTCAGGCGATTCGCTCGTCTCAGCACTCTAAGGGGAGCGGCGGGGGGGTATCTCACTCGGTCCCGTTCGCGGAATTTTGTGGGGATGTCTCGAGCGGTTTGCCTGTTTTCTGTCCCAACATCCTCTTCGCTTTCGGAGCAGATTTGGAGGATCTCTCGAGCGAGGCGCTCATTTTCACGTTCCTAAGGGGAGCGGCGGGGGGGTAGTGCACTCGGCCCCTTTCGCGGGATTTTGTGGGGATGTCTCGAGCGGTTTGCCTGTTTTCTGTCCCAACATCCTTCGCTTTCGGAGCAGATTTGGAGGATCTCTCGAGCGAGGCGCTCATTTTCACGTTCCTAAGGGGAGCAGCGGGGGGGTATTGCAATCGGCCCCTTTCGCTGGATTTTGTGGGGATGTCTCGAGCGGTTTGCATGTTTTCTGTGCCAACATCCTTCGTTTTCGGAGCAGAATTGGGTGATGTCTCGAGCGAGGCGCTCACTTTCACCCCCCAGGTGGGCCAGATTTTGAGGATGTCTCGATCGGTTTGCTTGTTTTGGTGGCCAGGCTCGTGGGCGCAGATTCTTCTCAGGATGCCACAGGAGGCTCCAACAGGCTCCAGGAGGCCCCAGGAGACCACATGAGGTCCCAGGAGGCATCAGGAGGCCACAGAAAGACTCAAGAGGCCACAGGATGTCCCAAGAGGCTCCAGGAGGCCCCAGGAAGCTCCAGAAGGCCTCAGGAAACCACAGGAGGCCCCAGGAGGCAACAGGAAGCGCCAGGAGGCCTCGGAAGGCAACAGGAGGCCCCGAGAGGCCCCAGGAGCAGGAGGCCTCAGAAGGCAACAGGAGTGGCTCCAATCCCATGTGTTTTACGTATGCTCCTATCGATTGGGCCTCACCTGGAGCACGATTATTTGATGTCATACGTATGTTTCTATAGATTGTCCTTCTCCTGTGTACACAATCCTACATGTTTTACTGATGTTCCTATAGATTGGGCCTCTCCTGGGGCACGAGTCCTTGGTGTTTTACGCGTGTTCCTATAGATTGCCCTTCTCCTGTGGCTCTAATCCGCAATGTTTTATGTACGTCTGTTGCTATGTATTGCGCCTCTCCTGGGGCACGAAACCTCCCTAGGAGGTCCCAGGAGGCCCCAAGAGGCTCCTGGAGACCCCAGGAAGCCCCAGTAGGTTTCAGGAGGCCCCAGGAGGCCCCAGGCTCATGCACAAAGACGCGCTCGTACTACTGAGGCTCTTTCACACTCCAATTCATTCGCAGTTAGATTTATGTCCAGACCGTCACAACTGAAGCCCGTGTATATTCGAAAACTCTTGCGCCTAGACATTCACGGCGGACAGGTCCATGCGAATAGATGCACATATGGGGAGCTCCACGCAATGAATAATTGCTCAGAGGCTGCAGCGAGGATAGGACCTGAGGGTGCAGCACAAGAGCGTCTGGACCTACTCCTCTCTCCATGTTGTGGTGGGGCAGCGCGGGGAGGAGACAGAACAAGAGAGATAGAGAGAGAGAGAAAACAAAGAGAGATAGAGAGAGAGAGAGACAGAGAGAGAGAGAGAAACAAAAAAAAAAAAGAGGGAGCGAGAGAGAGACAGAGGGAGGCGGCGACATGTGCGGAGGGGTCTTCGTATCCCTCGACTCCTGGAAGAACATCCCGATGATGGCCATCATGGCCAGGCGGCCGTTGGCCAGCTCCGCGTTCAGGGACCGTTTCTTCTTCTCAGGGTCCTCGATGCCGTCCCCCTTGAACACGCCGAGGGCCCCGAAGTACGATTTTCCGAAGCCCGCCTCGGATCCGCTGAGCTTGCCCGGCGGGTCCGTGGGGTCCTGCTTGGCCGCGTAAAGCTCGAGGAAGCCGCAGAACAGAAACATTTGACCCCAGCCGGCACCAGACACCTTGCCCAGAGCGCTCAGGCCATTCGGAAGGCTCGCAAAGGCAGGCCCCTCGAGGGCGACACTTCCCGGCCACCGGAAGAACTCCGGCGCGATGTACCCCATGGCGGCCCACATGGCGACGCGGCCGTGCTTGATCTCGGTGCACCTCCTCCTGTAGAAGACATCCGCATCGCCATCCTTCGCAAGGCCGAGCGGGTCCCAGTAGCCGACGGGCGCCTGCACGCCCAACTCGCTCTCGAAGGCGCGCAGCGGCGAATCCGTGTAGGTCGCCCAGTCGCCCCAGGCGGAGCCCGTGAGGCCGTCCTGCGGGGCAGGCAGCGACGTGCGTAGCCCCGCACCTCGAATGCGACGCCCGCTTGTCCACAGGCTGCAGCAACGATTTGGACGGAGAGGGGCGCAGCGCAAGAGAGCCCGGACCTGCTTCGCTCACCGTTTGGCCATCTCGTCGGGGGCAGTCCGACGAGAAACATGGGCGGGAGAAACAGGAGAAAAAGAGAGAGAGAGAGAGAGAGAAAAAAACAAAAAAAAAAAAAAAAAAAAAAAAAACGAGAGAAAGCGATAGAGAAACAGTAATAGGGAAATAGAGAGAGAGAGAGAAGAGAGAAAAAAAAAAAAAAAAAAAAAAAAAAAAAAAAAAAAAAAAAAAACAAAAAAAAAAAAAAAAAAAAAAAAAAGGAAAGATAGACGACATAGCAGAGAAATGGTTGGAAAATATGTCCTCTGATAGTCGGGGTAAGATGCCAAAGGAATTAAGGTCTCATGATCACCACGCTCAGTAGTAGAGGGTATGGGATGAGACATCCATGAAACAAAATGCTATCCGTTAAGCAAATACACTCAAGTATAGGAAGGGAGGAGGCCGGCCGGCCGACGCCCAGACGCGGGCGCGCAGCAGCACGCTCCTTTTCTCACTCGAGCAACAAAAGGCTGCATGATACAGCATCAGTAATAGTAATGTGTATGACAAGGCAGGCAGCAGGTGAGGCAACTACACGATGAGGCGGAGAGGAGCATATTTACTCGCCCCGCGGCGTGTTTTGTAAAGCAACTCCAGCCACAGCCCACCCGGCCTGTACATATTTACAGCCACCGGAGCGAACCCCAAAAGCATTTTACCGCTCAACGGTGGTTGCCAGGGGGCTAAAGGCCGAAGAAACCCGACGAACCCCACCAATAGTTAAAATAAAGCCTCTCTCGCCGAAACGACTGGGTCGTTCGGTCGACGCCAATACGACTTGGTCGTTTGGCTCGCGTCCTCACTCACTCGCTGCACCAGGAGGACTGCGAGCGCGAAGACAGAGGAGGAGGTCTCGGAGTTGAAGACGAAGAACCTCCCTCCTGTCCAGCTGTCCGATGAGGCGCAGCTGATTTGCCTCCCTTGCCAGTGCCAGCGTGTGGAGCTGGCCGGACGTTCTTGGACTTGTCCTTGTTCTTGGCGTACCCCTTGTCCTCGTCTCTCGAGGTAGGGGTTATATTCATTCAAGAATACAGAGTGCCACACGCGACTGTTACTCTCTCTGGGTTGCTTCCAGGATATGAGGTCGCGGTGCACCCAGCATCCCTGTATCTCGCCGGACGCGGAGTACTGCGGGTAGTGGATCGCGGGGTCAAAGCGGCCATCACCGCGGCCGGCAGCCATGGCTCCGCCGCGCGCGCGCGGTCATCGGCCGATCCCGCGCGCCCCCCTCAGAAGAACGTCTCGAAAACTCCTCGCCCGCCGATGCGGTTTGACCGCCGGCGGAGCAAGGAGACTCAGCGATGTCATCACTGGCCCTAGCACCTTGGACGCTGGGCGGTCTAGGCGGGGCAGGTGGAGCCGGGCGACCAGCAGGGCTTGGCCTTGCTGGCGCGGCAGAAGCCCCCTCCGAACCGGCTGGGCCGTCGGAGGGGTCTTCAGCGCCTCCTTCTTCACGAAGGCGCTTTTCATGCTGCCACCTCGCATATCTCACAATACCCACCGCAGCAGTAGTCACATAGACACCGTATCTCCCATTGGCAGTGCGAATTGGGCCTTCATCACTGTCCTGTTCCTGGGCAGATGCTAAGAATGGGCATAAGAAAAAGACAGCTTCTTGCAACTTCGCGCCTTGGCGACGAAGATCGGCGCGACGCGGGGCGCAGAGGTCGTGGGCCCACGCCTCGACGTGGTCGTCTGTATCGGCAGCCATACGAATACGGCGGTCCAGCGCATATGCGTCTGTGCGGCGCTGTTCAGTGTCATACCCGTCGTCTTCGCGGCGAGTACGGGGGCCACTCGTGGGACATGCAATGCGATATCCGTTGACGAGGAAACAGCTGACGAGCTCGCGGACAATCACAAACACACGCATGACACGAAGGTTCAGGTCGAGCTCCCCAACGGGAGTCTTCCAATTCTGCACACTGGCCTCTCTCACATCTGCAGGAACCACATGTGTCAATTCTCCCGTCAGGCGCAACCTATCGACCGCACCCGTTCTCGGGTTGTGGCACATGTGCTCCATAACATACTGCGCAGCGATGTCGATGGTTTCCTGCGTTGTCGCGATGGCGCGCAGCGTGCCATCATCAGGCTGAGGATTCACCTGTCCGTCGGGCGGATCAAGGGTGATCTTCCCCTCGAGCATCTGCTGGGTCTGGGACCCGCAGACGGCGGCAAAATCGAAGGGCACCAGAACAAGCCTCTCACCCCCTGTCGTCTCGGCTTGGCCGGAGACAGGCGTCACAACACTGAGAGGATGCTTGGAGCAAATCTCGTTGCGCCTGGATACTGACTTGGATAGGCGGGCAGGGCGAGCAGTGAACTGCTCAGCCCAGGCAACAGGCGGACGACCACGAGGGCTGGGCCCTGTGGCGTCCGCGCCAATATCCTGTGCTTTAGGCATCCAGGCCGCTACTCCATTCTTTGCATCTTGCACTGTCTGGAGAGTCGGCACAAAATTTCGTGCCCTTTGCATAGCGCTTCATCACGGGGGAAAATAAGCGATTCATCCTCATCTGGCCAGTCAAAAGCGGCTAGAGGAGGGCAGGAAAAGGTGCGCGCATACTGATCGATGTCCGTGGCCCAAATCAGGGGCCACCACTCTGCGATTGTTATTTCGCTAACCCCTGCTCTCTCCGCCAGAAACTCCGGCCACCTTATGAACCTCCTCTTGAGGGGTTCAAGGTACTGGAAGAAAGGTCCGTGGCGCGCCGGCGGCTGGGCCGCGGCGCTGTCAGGGACCTAGGCAGGAACACTGCCAGGGCGGCTGTTGCCAAAGGTTTGACCTGCAGCAGCCATCGCGGTGCATGCACCGCTCGCCCATTTACGCCCCAGCTTCAAATTGTTGCTGATGTTCGTCATGACATCCGCTGACGCTTTGTTCTGCCGTTCTCGCCTCTCTCTAATGTAGCGATCTTGTTGCTGTGGCAAATTGTGGTGATCATGAACGGTCAGCTTGAAGCCGTTATGCCACAATGAGCGCTCAATGGTCTGCGACCTGAGTGACTGGAGCAAATAATTGCGCGCAACCATGTATGTGTACTGCACTGCGTTCTCGCAAAAGAGGCAACGGCCGAAGCCTGTACGCACCCAATGCAGTTCAGCGCAGAGGAACCGACCATCGTCATCCCAGGAGACTGACCGGATGAACTCATCTGCCCTATCAGGCCAGTCCCTGAAGTCTGGCCACAGCGTCACAGACTCGTCAGTCTGAATCCATCCAAGCATGGAAGTTTCGTCGAAATCCACCTCATACGAGGTCCACTCTTGACTGAAGAGAAGGGCCCAAGAAGTCAACATTTGGTTCGCATGTAACCAATCCCGTACTGTGGCAAGAGTGACAGCTTTATCTATGTCGGTGAACTTTGGTACCTGATGGGACAGAAGGGTCCCGCCACGGTAAACCCGGCACGAAAATCGGGTAAGAACACGGCCATTGAAAACCAGAACAAGCGGCCAGGAAGCTCTGTGCGTTGGGAGTTGGTCCCACAGACGGACTGTGTCCACTGTGGGCCATGACCCAACCCTTGCAGGTTGTCCCACCTCGGGGGCTTGGCCCATTTGGCGGCACTTTTTCTCAGGAGCACTCTCACCATCCCTACGCTGGCTTAGCCAGGAGGGAAAATGGTCTGGGCTTTGCATGGCCGGGTCCCGCTTGGTCGGGAGAAGTCGCAACAATCCATAGTCCGACTCGAAGCAAAGGCCCGACGTGCTCTTGGGGAACTGGATGTCCCCGAGCACCGATGCCTTCAACGCTTCCATGTCCGTGATACGGAGAAGAGGGCCATGGCACCTGGCTAGGCCTGGGTCATAAGGCGCATACATTCTCTCTATGGAGGCAGCAAGTGCGGAGCGCCCTTGGCACGCTCTGTAGAAAACGGGGACTGGACAATGATGCCGCTCATCCGATAATACAGGCCAGCCCCGAAAGTCTCTCCACTGGTCATGGAGCCCTGCGTTGCTGATGCAAGCAAGGTTGCCAGAAGGTATACCCAAGACTTCAACGGTCCCTGGCTGCAACGCGGCTAGGCCGCGTGCAGCAAGTGCCACCGTTTGGCATTCGTACCATCTTCTCGCATCTTGTCGACTGGGTCTTCAAAAATAGACCCAACCCCCCGAAGACCTCGCGCAATCGGAACAAGGTCTCGCGAGGTACGCAGCAAAATTTCCAATGCGCATCGCAAACTCATCTGTCCGACCACTGTGGCGTCGCCAAAACTCCGCACAGCCTAGGGCCGCCGGAATTTTGTCGTCGGCAACGCCTACAGCCAACGGGGCCAGGGCCTTGTAGGCCCGACACTCGAACCCCTCAGGGACGTCATCAGAATAGAATTCTGCGCGAAGATAGCCCCTCGTCTGATCAAAACTCGTTATGTCGAAAGAAAATTCTCCCAACAACGCAAATATGGGATCCTCGACAAGCTCGGCTATGTGTTTGAGCGTGTCAAACGTTCTTCCACGAAGGGGCTCGACATTGGGAGGTACAGGGCCAGTCGCATGAACCTCTCGAATCCGCCGCTTCAACTGAGCAGGCGTGTTCTGTATAATTCGGTTTCGGTCATTCTCCGGAAGAGAAAGGCCCCTGCCCTTAGATTTGTCGGCGTGGCCAACGGTAACCTCATTTCCGCCCTGACGGGGCGGAGCTTCCGTCGGGTGAGGCTGCCGCGCATCGGGGGAAGGCGGCAGGCTCACGCGGCAAAAGAAGTTGGTCGCCGTGGGCCCAGACTGACAATCATCCTCTTCAGGGTAGACAAGTTGAGGGTCACCCTGATATGGAGAAGCAGTGAGTTCAGCAAGAGACGGGCTGGCCTCAAGAGACCCCGGCGTGTCTGGGACACCCGGGGCTCTAGTCGCTGGGGAAGGCTCCGCAGCGTCTCGGCCGCTTCGGAGCGGCGACTGATGGGGCCGCCTTCGCAGCGGGCTCAGCCTCATCCTCAGAAGAGATGTCGATCTCTTTGGTAGGGGACAAGTCCGCCTCCTTCTCCTGGGGGTCAATCTGTTTTGCGTCGACAACATCCGTATCAACCTCCATCGGGTTACTCTCTAATGTTGTATTACCCGAGCTGGCTGGGCCAGCCGGGCCGCGAGGCAGTGCAAGATTATGCACAGCCTCCTCCGCTCTGGCTGGGCCAGGCGGAGCACTGGCAGCACGCCGCGACTCGCATGTCGCATTATCCTCCGCCTCTGAGTCCTGCGGGCCAGCCGACGAGGGAGCGGGAGCGGAAATCACAGGGACTGCCCTCGCGGTCAGGGCCGCATCTCGGGCCTCGGCGTCTTTATCCTTGTCAAGGTCAGGAAGATCCTCTGCCGCGGCTGGGCCGGTCAGAGGCGCTGGAGGCGTAGGCACCACGAACCCACCTATGATCGCGCCGCTCTCTTTGCGAGGTTGCGAGCTCTCGCTGTTGGCGGCAATTTCAGGAGTGGGAGTGAAAGCAGGTACCCTACTGCGGATAGTGCCCACAACGGCGGCTGCAAACATCTTCCACGGATTTGAATAATCACATGGTTCATGTGCGTTCCTTTTACGGAAAATCATGTATTTACGTTTTGCGGCATCAATGTCAACCTCCATTAACTGCAAATCCTCAGGATCGTCCTTGATTGATTGGTTCTTGGAAATAGCAGCCCTCAGAGCCCTCAGCCCTCGCCCGTGGACCTGCCCCAGCACCGCCTTGGGCGGGCGGGGGGGCCGAAGGGAAAGGCTTAAATTGCGGCCGCAAAGGTGCAGCCTTGGGCGCAACGTTGTCTCGCTGAAGCCGCACATCAGTGCATGGCGAGCGCCGAACGGACCATCTGCGAGGCCCAGGCGGAGGCGAAGGAAAACGCGCGGGCCGCATACTCTGAGGAGGAGGAGGCGTTGGCCAGGCATTGGGCCTTTCTCCCGGCGTCACTGCGCCCGCCGGCTTGGCCGGCGGCTGTACAACCGTAGGTGCTGCACTAGCTGGCCTGGCCGGGGGCCGTTCCACTGTCGGCGCGGCGCTAGTAGACTGTGCTACTCGGCGTTCTGCCCCAGTAGCAGCGCCAGCCGGCTTGGCCGGCGGTGACTCCGCCTTCGGAGCAACGATCATCGGCCAGAACGGTGGCGGATCCTTCTTCGGCGCGATGTTCGCCGGCATAGCTGGCGGCGGATCCTTTTTCGGCATAACGTTCGCCGGCTTGGCCGGCGGCGGCGCCATCTTTGGCACTGTCTGGCATTGTCGCCTCCCTTGGCGGAGGCGGAAATATTTCCACGTTCGCGGCTGCGCCTTGCGGAGGAGGAGGCATCCCCTCAGCCACGGCTGGGCCGGGCGGAGAAGGAGGCACTCCTTCTGCCTGCGGCGCTGGCCGCCCCAAAGGGGGGAAATTCTCAATCGCGAGCGAAGGCGAGGCGCCGGGCGGCTTGGCCGCCCGCGCCTGAGAGTGAACATCGATCGATGTTTTCGCTTTGGCCTTTTCTATATTGTCTTTATTAGCCCGAACGAGAGCCTTGGATTCTTCCGAGGCCTCATCTCTATGCAATGGGTTGATCCTGGTCATGATAACTCCCTTATTTTGAAGCCATGGCCAAATGTCGTCAAATGCTGAACAATATTTCCGGCATGGGCAACGATCCTTCTGCCACTGGATGGGCCCCAAATTCGACACCCACTCCCTCTGCTCCTCGCGGACTTGGTCCGCGGCTGCTACTCTCGCATCGTCGCGATACCGTTCAACCCCGAAGTCTTGCTCCAGGGCCCAGTCTTCTTTTCTTGCGACATGCTGCAGGAGAGAATAAGCCTGAGTGACATGGAGAGCCGCGGGCGTCCAATGGCACAAGCGGAGTTCGCTTAACACCATCTGGATTGGGTTAGTCGTGCAAAACTGCGGGGGCTTGCCCCTGATTTCTGTGGGCTTTGAATAGAAAACAATGTCAGCCGTTACCCAGATGCCATCTCGAAACGTTTCCTCGGCAACAGAATAAACTGCATGCGCGGAGGGATCGTTAACAAGGGAAAGAATACACGCCCACATTCCCCATGTCAATGCTCCCGCCGCAGCGGGGATCCGATGGAAGAAGCCGATGACCCTCCAATATATAGACTGGAGGGCATTTACAGACGTACCGTGGGACTGCCTGATCCACCCTGAGGTCGGATCTTGTACCTCATTGAGCTTCTCCGCCGTCACAAAGAAGGGCAAAGTGAGCTGTGTGCAGTGTATTTTCCCTGCCTCGTGGGTCTTGGTTGACAACTTCGCCCAATCCAGTCGATCAGCAACAGTGGCCTCAGGGCCCGCGCATGATCGATCGGCCTTGTTGACAAAGAACCGTGCCCAATTAGGAAACATATAAGAAGGGTCAAGGAGAGGGGTCTTCGTTGACGTCTGCAGCATCTGGTGACCCAACCAAGCGTCGCCCACGGCGTGAACCTAGAGAGTCTTAAACTCTCTGCTGCGAGCCGGATCTTCTCCGGCCGCCACCTGTTCAACTCGACCCCCCTCCCCGTGGGAAGCAGTTTGTGGGGCTCATGGGCCTACTAAGTTTGCCGCTCTTCACAGTGAACGGTCGAAGAAAATCGAAGTACTGCGTGTCCTGGCTCGAAGGGTCGAGATAGGGCAATCTCATAGTGGTCTGATACGACTGGCGCACAGGCCAATCATCCTCCTAATCGTTATTGCTGTCAGGATTGCCGCCGACTTTGAGGCTCCTGGGGAAGCGCTTTCCGCTAAGCCTTCCTTTTCCACCGGGAGGGCATTTCTTGCGGATGGCCTCCTCCGCCTCTTCGCCGGGCGTTTTGGCAGCAATCGCGCAAGTCACAGGGGCCAGTACTGGCTCGCGGGGCGGCTGAGCCGCCCGCTCTGCAGTAACTTCACCCAAAGCGGCTGGGCCGCTGGGTTCGGCAATTGGCAATATTTTCGACAGCTCCTCTATCACGGCACGCATGTTTTGGTCATTCTGAACTCCCTCCGTAGACAATCGGAATTTGTCCGAGAACTTGGGATGAATGGGCCCGTCCCCTGATCCGTCTGGGGCGGAAGGGAACCTCGCGGGGTCCAAAGGTGCACGAAACGGACGGGCGTTGAACACGGACCTGGGCACGTTGCCCTCAGTGGGGCCCCACTCTTGCCAGTACCTGACCAGCTCTTCGAAGGTAGCCTCCTCTGTTGTGTGCCCGTCGTCTCGTCTCCTCGTCGATGGATTACCCCCCGGCTACGGCTGGGCCGCCGGAGGGCTGGCAAAAGAACAGAGCAGCAAGTCTCGCGGCCTTTAACATATGCTCTGTGAACATCTCGGCCGCCTTGCCACTCACGATTCGTCCGTCTCTCTCTATCTGGTAATCACTATGTTCTGACAGAAAATGGTAAGAGTCGCCGACGGGGCGCCGCAGCTTGCGGCAAAGGCATGCACCATCAAGAATCATGATGCGCGGGCATATCCCCGCGGCCTTAATAGTCCTCAATCCGACGATTCATCTGAGCTCGGACGAGGGTGGCCACGTCGTCCCACATCGGGTCGGCATCACAACCTCCATCCGGGGATTGCCAACACCTATGGTCCCCGCCAATGAACAAGATCTCGATCGCACCGTCAGGCGAACGCTTCACCGCATCGTCTGTGATGCGACCAGATGTCTCGAGCATTACTCGGAGGGCTCCAGCAAGAAGCGCCGGATTCTCGTCCCGTTTCCGTTCGACGCGAACGCCATGCAAATTGAATGTCGACTGGTCGGCAATGCCATTAAAGGACCAAAAGACAAACCGCACTGGAGCATGGACCCCTTTCGCATAATGTTGGTGCCCGGGGCCCGACCATGTGCGCGACCGGGCGGCTTCCTGAAGGTCGGGGCCTTTGCAGCCGCCCGTAACATTAGCGGTCGTGCCATGAACAAGGTCATGCATGCAATGCTTGATATGAAAGCATGGCGCGACGGTCTTTCCGGTCGCCCATTTGAACGAGACCGCTGACTCATAAACAAGATGAACAGAGCAAAACCAAAACTTGTATCTATTGAATTGCATCTTGCACAACGGGTGGAGAAAGTCCTTTGGAGACCCTTAAGTCTTCATCATGGCCGCAATGTCCTCGCCAACAAATGGGGTCCATGAATGCCCATTCTGGCGGGCAACATGGGTTATGGCCTGGCATTTTCCTTGGAATAACAGAGTGTTCGTCCAGGCCTTCAACCGAGGATCAGTCATGTCAACATAAAGCTGAATAAACTCGGAAACGCGAGCGTCCCACTCGTGCGCGGGTGGTTGGACGTCCTCGGCGAAGTCACCCCTGTACCGATGGTAGTCAAGGACGTTCCAGGCACCACGGCCGAGGCACGGCGGGCCCCTTCCATCGTCATCGACTTCCATTGGCCCCGGGCCAGGGGGCCCACCTCCGCCACCGCCCCACGGGGGGCCACCAGTGGGCGGAGGGTTCCCTGTGGGAGAGCCTCCTGAGCCTGGCGGGGCCCCTCCACCACCGGCTGGGCCGGTGGGAGAGCCACCGCCAGCCCCGCCATCGGCTTGGCCGGGCGGGGCAGCTGAACTGGAGGGCGACCCAGCGGATGGTCCGCTGGCCGCCTGCCGCCCAGCTCCTCGATTATCTGGAGGCTTCGGTGGCATAGAGCCAACCGAAGGGAGCGACATGACAATGTTCGCCCGGTTTCTGGCCGCGCCGACTGAGTCGGCTGACACGCCCGCTCTCAAGCTTAGCCTTTTCGGCACCTTGACCGGAACCTCCCCTTTTTCTTTGGGGGGCCCCTCTGGGGGGGCCTCAGGTTCTGGCTGCTCAAGATTTGCGGGCGAAAGTGGCTTTTTGCTAGCGACGACTGGGTCGTGCTGCTCAGCCACAGTCTCAGCGATTGGCGGAGCGCATGGCTTCTCATTCGAGCCGACACTCCCTCCAAGCCCAACGCTCGCGAGCCACTCTTGAAAGTCGTAGGGGCGCGAGCGCCAAGGAATAGCCGTACGCCAGGCCACAGCCTGTTCGGGAGTAGACTGAAAGCAACTGGCTCTGGCTGGCTCGGCGAGGGCCTCCTCGACCACATGCACTGGTGCGTAGAGATGTCCCTTAACAACGGGCAGGGCAAACATAGCACCCCATCCGCCCCCTACGGCTTGGCCGCGGGGCGGAGCGCGCATCGGGGAGCCCCAAATGTTCAAACAAACGATAGGGGGGCCCTCAGTCCTAGTGCCCACCGCTGGGGCGCTGACAAAGTCACCGAAGATCGTCGAACGCCGCTTGGCTGGGCCAACGGTGGGACCTACGACTTCCCCCCTCCAGAGCGCACGGACATGACGGCCGGACTGCCCTGGCTCTCTCGTGCACAACTTGCAGACCATTCTCGCGGTTTGATCAGGGTGTGACTGAAAGTAAGTACCTTCAGGAATGTGATCAACCTTACGAGGAACGCAATCGAAGCGGCACGTGGCTCTTCTATCGAATGTCGTCCAATGTGTGACCCACGGGCCCTGAGAGACACGAGAAAACAGACGTTCAAAGATCGTCTGTGAGTTGGCGGCCAGGTCTTCCTTTAACGCGGTAACGACTTGGTCGTCCCGCGAATACAAGATGTCGCACCGCCGCATCGCGTAGCGCCAGTTCCACCCCTTTGAGCGCAGGGGCAAAGCGGTCGCTCCATCATTAGGTCTGGTCCACTCAGTCTTGGCGGGCCAACAGAGAAAGACGTCTGCTCCTCGTGGGCATTGTGCTTCCCGCGAAAGGAGGCGGCTGTCCTTTTGGCTGGCTTATCGCCGTCAGCAATAGCAGTAGCGGCTCTCTTGCGAGCTGCAATCTCCGCTGAGCGAATCTCAACGCCGCCCTCCATTTCGATGTCCGTATCCAACATAACGTCGCTGGGGCTAAAAGGATCGGGCATTCCCCCAGCCGGCTGGGCCGACGGGATAGCGCCCCCACTCGACTGGGCCGATGGGGGCGAATTTACGTCCGCATTGAGAGAGGCCTGCCCCTTTTGTCCGGCTGGGGATTTGTCGCCATCAGACAAGTCCGAGGCGGGTTCATACGTGAGATCATCCGGGCAGACCGGGGTCATGACTGTCCCAGGCGGCTTGGCCGCTGGGGTATCCAGCGGTTGACACATGGGTTCAGCCAATGACCGATCGGGCGCGCGGGGGTCGCGGCAGGCGGGGCCCGCACAGCCGCAGCGAGGCGGTGGCTCGGTCCGAGGGGGGGCCGGCCGGCGTGTGGCCCGCGCAAGCTCTGGAGACAAAACGGCAGCGGCACATATGGAGTTAGAGGAGGAGACACAATGACGATGAGATGACAACGTACGCTCAGCAGCACGAGCAATAACAATGTGAACTTGCTGGGCAAAAGCATCAGTATAATCTCCTGCTGACTTACAATTCTTGCCTCTGGCCTCAACATGCTCATGCGCGCCGTCACACCTGCGGTCAAGTCCCTCAATCACGTCATGAGATGTGGATTCAATCGTCCAGGGCTTTTTCATGAAATTGCCCTTTCCGTCCCTCAGACCATACGCACACCCACGCAAAGCCGTTTTGACAAAACCTAGCTCCCTCATGAACTCTTTCACCTGGGGGTTCCTCCAATAACTACACTGAGTAGGCCACTCAAGACAAACTGCACCCCCCGCTTTGTGCACAGCACGGGCAATCTCACGGAAATTCCAAAACAGATATCTGAAGTCGGTCCTAATCCCTCGAAGCCTGCGCTTCGCTCTGCGATTACCAATGCGAAAATAATCGGCTTCATTCACGCATTGCCAGGGGGAACCACCCGTACAAGGCATTGAGCCCCATAGAGCTATGTGTCGTCCTTTGAACTTCGTAATATCATTTAGGGCCAGTCTTTTTCCCTTATCGGTTCTCATATCCTCCTTCTCCGTGTATCGTATCACCTCATAAGAATCATCAACGAAGTTTCTGGGGCTACCAATCCTGCTTTCAGGGCCGCAACAATATCCTAACAAAAATCGATCCCCAGTCCACGGGTGGCCGGAGCGTAATCTTCCTGGATCCAGAATTCGGTCCAGCCGGTCCATCTACTTGCATGATTGTCGCCATCGCTGGCGTCGCCATTCGAATTCTGCTCAAAGGGGCGATGCTATTTTACATCTTCATCACGCCAGTTATCCGCACGGTCAATAGTCAAACCATGGCGGACGTTGATCGCATAGGTACGACGCTGATCGGCTAATCTGTCTGGGTCAACTGGGCAATCTGTATTCCCGGGCGTAAACGTGACAAGTCTAGGAACGAAGTGCCAACGTCTTAGGCTCTTTCCGCGGTGAGTCCAGTAATCCTTCTTGTTTTGAAAGTCGGCAGCAGCAGCAAGGGAAAGGTGAGGAAGAAGAAGGTTGTAACCAAGCGCGTCTTCTCCTTGCTCGGTGTTAATTGGCTCGGGCTGCGATTGCGCATCAAATCTTGCTCGTGGCAGATCCGATGCATCAGACTCACTTTCACTCTCAGTTAGGTCAAACATCGCTCTCATTCCAATCTCCTCCTTTGACCTGGGTTGACCGGAGCTTTTCCTGGAACCTCTCTTTTCGTAACAGGAGTAGTTGTATCCGCTACCACGGCTTGGCCGCGCGCGTTTGCTACCACGGCTTGGCCGGGGGCAGCATTATCGGCAGCCGGGCGCGTGGCGCCGTTTGGTGCCGCTGGGATAATTGGTTGTGGGGAACGCACAGCGGGCTTACCCGTGTTGGGACGCTTAGTCTTCCTATTCATCTTTTTGCTAGGTACAACAGCTCCTCTCCGCAAGGCCGAACTAGGCCCTAAGCGGGGCTTGAGAACCCCCCCATGGGTTTCAGGGGAAGTCCGCCTGAAAACATCGAATGTAAATAGTCTCGGTACCGCTGGGCGGTCCAGAACTTGGGAGTCACTGCGTTGACAAGATATAATACCTTAACCCAGGCCAAAGGGTCTGTGAAACCCTTCATTCCAATGTCGGCAGCCTCGGTTCGTGTCCGCTCGTATTGAACTTCCACGATACCTCGGGAAAACTGTTCAGATACTGCGGCAGCGCCTATACGATGAGTTCGCGGAAGGTGCATGAGCTTCATGGACCCTCCTGCCTTAGTGACCTTGCAAACTGCTGGTTATCTTCTAAGAAAAGACAACGTATCTGTCGCCCAAGCAATCTTTCTCAAAGCGGAAGAGCTGCAAGCAGCTCTTTTCGCAGGGCAAGGTCAGCAGCCACAATATCAGCCTCAAGGGTGCTGTGGGAAACACACGTCTGTCGCTGAGATCCCATTGATTGACCCGCTCTAGTGCATGGGCCCCAAATCGTCTGATAACTGGCACTCGTGCTCCTGTGTGTGCGGATGTCACTGGCCAGATCCGCATCGGAGTATTGCTTTAACAAGACATCCTGCATTCTATCTCCTACCCATGAACACATGCGGTAGTGAGAAGTACACCTGATAAAACAAATGAAGCGGAAGAGATCCATGTCTTGTTCCTCTGTCCATTTGGCAATGCAACTCGCTGTATGACAACCAGCGCGGAGAAGGTCATATCGAGCCAGTCTCGCACAGCATAGGATCTTCATCAAGGCTTTCGCCGCAATGGGCTGGAGCACACACGACTGGGTCGGCGGCTCCGGATCATTGGGGCTAGCCGCTGCGGCATCGAGGCCGTGCACCACGACTTCTTGGTCAGGGGGCCCAACATCAACGTTGATATTCAAAGCTGACGCTATGGCCTCCCCCGCAGGGGGGCAAACTTCACCTCGGGGCCCGCCTTGGCCGCCCTCGAGATCGGAAAGCTCGGGGCCAGAAGGAGCGCCTGCAGCAGGATACGTAGATGGGTCAGCATCTGCGAGCTGAGCATATAATGAAACACAGGAATCAAGGAACGCAGTCACGTCATACTTTATGACCCTCGCCTGTTTGGGTTCTCTAGGTTGGTATGGCTCAGGCGGCTGGGCCGCTGAGTCACCCCGCGTTTCCTCTTCGGCACTCTCGTCTGGGACGGATGCGTTCATTTTAACTTTAGGAGGTGGCGGGTCCAATATCGTGGGAAACTCACCCTGCCACTCGACAAGACGCGTGGATAGCCGGTGTTCGCATCCCAATAGCGTCCGACCGCAGTCGGAGGGTCTATCTCTATACCCTTGGGGCAATTAGGAGATGGGGATTGCAATAGCTTCCATCCTTGGGCTAACTTGTCGGCGGGACCTGCCAACTTGAAATCATCAACGCAAATTATCAAGAAGAGCTTCAACTCGGTATGACAATAACAGCTGCGCCACGGGCTGCATTTGATAAAACCGTTGGCCGTTACATGCCCTTCGCAATGTTTCTCCCAATACCCCCCTGAATCAGGGTGTCCGTACAAGGATAAAATCAATGGGCATACAGGGCTGCGCATATGCGACCAGGACGCAGGCCACTCGTCACGAGGCAGAGACACCCATGTCGGGGTGCCACCCAGCTTACATTGGGCGTAGGCCTGACGGGCGTCGGCTTGTTCAATACTATGACCGTCGAAGAAGAGCCCGTAGGTGTCAGCTGCTTAGCTAGCCTGCATTGTAGCAGGACTGCCGGAAAGCTCCTGAAACAAAGCCACATCTTTATTCTGATCTCTCACGCTGGAACCGTCGAAGACGACCCGGCCCTTATATTTACGACCTTTGTGTCCTAGCGGCAGTTCGGGATTTTTTTCGACAAGGGTCGCGAACAGACGACCAAAGCGAGCAGTCCTTCCTTTGAGTTCTGCAACAACATCAGCATATGATTTGACGCCTGTCTCGCCCCATGTGCCTATTTCTCGCAATCGATACCATTCTTTCCTCAAAGCGGCCTTCGCATCTTGGTTAGCCTGGGCTTCGACTTTGGAAACCGATCGCGCAACGGCGGCGTCAATCCGAGTCTGTCGCCATTCGTTGGGAAGTTGGAAGGGCTCTTCAACAACTGATATGAGATCAGTGAAAGGGTTGCACAGGTAATCCAAATCAAATCTTCCATTTTCACGGTGACCTGGCATTGGGGCCGAGCTATGCTGCAACGGCATCCGAGGCACGCTTCGCCGCGACGCGGCGGCCGCCGGACTCGAGGTCTGGCTTGCCTCTTGGGTCGCCTCAGATTCCGCATCAGATAATAGGCCCCCACCGATTTGACCGGAGGGATCGCCATCACGTGCGATAGTACCACCGCACCAAGTTTGCTTCCACCAAACGTCTTCATCGCCCGAAAAACAATCGTCTGAATTTTCTTCCTCAGGGGGGTCGGTGGCAACAGCTGCGGCTTGGCCGCCCTGTTCCGCCAGTCTCCGAAATCGCTCAACAACCCGTGGAGCGGCCCTCCTCGCCGTGGGATTTGTTGCAAGTAGATATGCACCTCCCTCCGTAAGCGGAGGTGCCGCGGCTGGCTTGGCCATCGCGGGCTCTGCCGCGGCTGGCTCGGCCACCGCGGGCCCAGGTGGAGGCCCTGATCCTTCCACGCCCAAGCCTACGTCGCGCAAGAGGGCAAGGCAAGGGCAAGGGCCCCCAATACCAAAGAAACCTCTCCTCGGCTTTGCATTGTTCAACAGCCGCTCGGCGTTGAGATTGATTCACATTGAACCAACGACCGGGATGAATGCCAGGGTTGGTGGATTCAGGCAACTTCTTGAGCCACTGGGCACCGCGCTTGGGATCTGGGTCCGCTACCCACACTCGAGTCACGGGAACGCAATCAGGGTCATAATAAAGTACAACTCTGATGCTGCACGTTTTTCGGCGACCCGTCAATGGGAACTTCCCGGTTAGCTCTTCGTTCGTTAGGCCAACGACAACACGGCGATCTTCGTAATCCGCCGACCCTGTCGGCGTGTGTGAGGGGCTTTTCCGTTCGAGCCGTCATCTCCGTTATTATTTGTACTCGTCGTCTCTGTCCTTCCCTTTCCCCGGGACTCCTCTTCCCCTGGGCTCCAGCCAAGCCGACCTTGAGCAACGTCGCAATTCAGTCGAAGGGAAGCCCCTTCCCTTTGATCCCTCCCCCGCCGGGAGGGGGGGGGGGTAGCGACCCCCCCCCCGGGTCAGATACGACGCCCCCCCCCCCCCCCCGCTACCGACCTTGAGCAACCTCGTAATTGAGTCGAAGGGAAGCCCCTTCCCTTTGATCCCTCCCCCGCCGGGAGGGGGGGGGGGGTAGCGGGGGGGGGTAGCGACCCCCCCCCGGGTCAGATACGACGCCCCCCCCCCGTACCGACCTTGAGCAACGTCGTAATTGAGTCGAAGGGAAGCCCCTTCCCTTTCCCTTCCCCGACGGGGGGGGGAGAGGGGTCCCGGGGGGGGTCCCGGGGGAGTCCCGGGGAAGTCCCGGGTCAGATACGACACCTCCCTCCCCCACCTTCTCGCCCTTCTCCCCGTTCCCCAAAACCATCCCACAGCCCGTGCCTCTTGCTGCGCATTGCGAACAGGGTCGGCGGCACCGGCCGCAAGGCCTTCGCAATATTCCATCATATCAAGATTTTGCGTCGTTCGAGCAAGGAGCTGCCCTTTCCCTGGAACCCTTTCTCGCGGCTTGGCCGCCGAAAAGTTAGATTGCCGATCCAAACAGTACTCAATTTGAGCCAGACCTAACTTCTGATCTCGATTCTCATCAGAGCGAGAGTCTCGCTGTGGACCCTGGCCGTCAATTACCACAGGCTCGTCATCCACACACAAGACCCCCCGGACCGTCATCATCGTCGGAATCGGCCTCGGAGTCTGGCGGTGGTGCGCCCTCGCCTCCTCGGGGAGGCGGTGGCATTATAACGGCGGGGTCATCTGCACAAAACGGGTGGACCGATTGTGCTCCTGCCCCCTGCCCCAAACCGTCTGGGACGGCCGCGGCCTCGCCAGCGGGAGGGATCGCAACGGAGCGCACTTCGGACATCGCCTTCTCACACGCTTTTCTCATGGGAAATTGCAGCGCTTGGTCATCAGCAGTGCCATCTAGGATGTTGCTGTAAACTTGGTCGGACTTTTTAATAATGGGTCGCTTGCCCTCGGGCGCGCGCCCTGATTCCATGTTAAGTCCGTCAAGCTGTCGAAGCGGCACGACACAACTTTCTGGCCCAACCATACCCCCCGCTTTGCGGACATACCCCAGGTACAATCCAGGGATCATCGCACCACCGGTCTTGGCGATTCGAAACCCTGACTCTGGCGGGGGCGCATAGCGCATAAGGGACCCGAATGGAAGCAACGGCGCCTCGAACGGATGTCCAAAGCGACGCCCCCGACTAGACTTCCCTTATTTAAGGGCCCTGGCGTTGTCGCAGAGAAAAAATATCTGACGGCATACGTCCGACATGGCGGTGGGAGACCGGCCTGCATCAGAAGGGCCCGAGCCCCCATCTGCACCACACCGTTTGCACGTTCAGCAACAGAGTTTTGTTTCTTGTTTCCTGGGATGGTAGGGTCATGGGCAATCTTGAGCTCGTAACATACCCTTGCGAGCTCTCGCGCGCCATCTGCGCAACAATATTATAACTTCCCTCCCGGGACTTCAAGATTTACTAAAAGTTACAAACATGAACCGCAGACTTGTCGTGAACACCCTGAGCGGCGAGGAAATCAGTAGCTCGGTCCCGAAAAGTCACGCACGCGGTCTCATCGTGGAGCCTCCGCGAGAGTTCACCCATCGCAAACCAATGATCCATCGTCGTCAGATGTCCAAACGAAGTGGGGTTAGCGCATGGGCGGGGAACCTTCAGCCCTTTGTTGCGCGTTTTGCGCTGCTGCCGTCTGAGAGCTTTGGCCCAATTGCATACTGAACAATATGGGTTCTTGGGAGTATGAGTTAGGAGATGCGCGAGGGAGGCTGCGACCTTCTTGAGTCGCTCGGCAAGGGAACCCGACACCTCAACCTCTGCATCATCTGGGTCTGGATCTGACGGTGCGTCGATGTCGACTAGGTCGACTCCGTCAGAGTCTCCAACTTCACCCTCCTCGGGCCCGGGGGCCGCGT
The DNA here is from genome assembly GCA_963575745.1 of Prorocentrum cordatum. Classification (NCBI taxonomy): domain Eukaryota; class Dinophyceae; order Prorocentrales; family Prorocentraceae; genus Prorocentrum; species Prorocentrum cordatum. The sequence continues at coordinate 48,803 of CAUYUJ010015385.1, read as the reverse complement.
CGCACGCATCGGATCCCAACCCATGATCCATGTCGCAAGGAAGGCATCCTGAAACCCCGTACCAACAAGGGCTCTTATGTGCGGCTGCGCAGGCCACGGCTTGGCCGGGCCGATCGTCAGTCCCACCGACGGCTTGGCCGTGGCAGGGCAAAGTCAAGAGACAATTGGAGGCGGCGCTTCCGGTAGGTGTCCGAATCCAACCGCATTCACTAGCCTTGCGAGGCGTATAGTAAAAGTAAGTGATGGTATCCGCAGAGTCTAACGAGGACGGGAAAACGGGCGCGGGCTCAGTCGGCCGCCCGTCAACATAGCTGCGATTGCCAATCAACTCATGCGCGTGCAACTCTATGGTCACGCGAGTCTGAACAGCATGGGGCGGAGGTACTCCAGCAGATTCCACATCATCCAGAAATGCCTTGGCGCCTGGCGCCACGCAACACCACCGCTCGGGGGTTTCACCCTCCCCAGCGGCAACCGCACACATCCACTGACCCAGCGCCTCTTTGCCTGAAAGGGTCAAGTATGGAATCTTGCCCGCAACGATCAGGTCCACCCTTTGACCGTTGGGCTATAAAGGGTAGGGCCTTCGGCCTGCTGGCCAGAAGAAGCTAAAGCCGTGATCCATGCACCGCTCACCTACCGAGATCACGCACGGAGTTTCCTGCATGACCAATGCGTTAAAACTACCACCCTGAAATTTGGGGCATGCGATGCAAACTGAACCGAGGGTTTTTGAATATCCCCCGGCAGTGTTCAGAGTGATCGATTGCGGGAGCTTTCGAATCAATCTCATTGCACCTGCACTCTTAACATATATATATATATATATCCGCCATGAGGTTATACCCACACCCTGTATCAATGATAAAGCTCAGCGCTCCGAGATATGCAGCGTCTTTGTCTAAGCATCCCGCCGCGGCTGTGCCGCGTGGGCCCTCTTCCCCCTCCTCGGTCCTCAACCAAAGGTGCCAGACGTCATCTTGTAGATCTGACGCCCTGGTTAAGGCCTCCGCCGCAGATGCCCGCCACTGGGTGGACAAATACTGGCGCAGTTCACATGGGAATCTCCACCTGTCTTCAGCACTTGAGAGCAAGTTTCAGGTCGTGGCGACGCGCCTTCCTACAAGCGACGTCGGGCCCCTCAGTTGCGGGGCGAAACCGGACGCGGAAATTGCACCGACCCTTGGTCTGAGATCGGATGCAACTCTTGCCGGGGGAATCGCTCCAATATAGTCCGATAGCGCCCCGAGAGAGAGGATGCAGGAATTTGGCAAGAATAATTACGAGACTCTCAACTTGCCCCCTGCGATCGTGGAAAATCTCTCCACTAGAAAGATTATTATCAACCCCTCTGCTTGTATTTATAGAGGCCTTTGAAAAATGAGGGCCGGCCTGCTTCTGCCCTGGGAGGCCCCGAACTAACGGGGCTGGGCCCGCGAACGCGCCCATGCTGACTGGGTCTGCGGACATGCCCCCACCTCCCCGCAATCGGTTTGACCGACGCGGGCATCGCCACATCCGTCTCGCGAGGAAGGCAAGAAATATCATCCTTAATTAAATTAGTCGAATCAGTCCGTCTGCACTGACGGCTTGGCCGCCTGTGCAGAGCCAGTGTCGCGGATGGTTGGGCATGGCCATGGCAAACCAACAATCCTCCCCTCGCATGCACTGCCCCGTTTCCTTGAAAGAGCGGCAAATCTGATCTTTACTATTGCCTTTGCCTTTGCCTTGTCTCCATCGCTCCTGCGTCGCCCTGAGCTTGTGCTGGCGGCCCTCGAGCCGCCACCTCCTGAGGGCGAGGTGACATTGGCAGCAGCGGCATTGGCTTGCTTAGTTGTGCGTGCGTATCCCAGCGGCTTTCCAGCTTTGAGCTTAGCCTCTTCATGTTTGTCACGCTTGAGCTCTTCTTCTGCGGTCAGGGCTCTGCGTTGCTTGTAGCAACCGCCCTGCGGCCCACGGCAGTTCTTAGGGTCATGTGAGAAAGGGTAGCATGGCAACTTGCTCTGCTTTTCGTGCGAACGTTCAGATTGGCCCCTAGTCCGCTGCTGCGCACCCTTTCCACGGCCACCTGCCGGGGTCTGAGATCGGCCCCGTTCCTTTCGACCACCGCCTTTGGGTTTCTCAGACCCCCCTCGAGAACGTCGGTTCTGAGCTGGGGCAGCGTTCGGGTTAGCCCCCGCAGCCGGCTGGGCCAGAGCGGCGGCTTCGGGCTTCCTATGATTAAACGGGCAACCCTGACCCGCATTCGGGCAGGTCTCTCCTTCACGGATGAATTTGCACGTTGTCTCGCCCTTTGCCACTCCACTCTTGGTAACATATGTGTGTTCCCCGAGACGCGCTGCTACTTCCGCCCAGCGGCTTTGCCGTTGAGGCCTCGGCGATTATCGTTGCCGTTGCCTCCACCGCCGCCCAAGCGCATCTGACGAGCACGTTGATTCAAAGTAACCTCATGCAGATCAATGCTCCACTCCTCTTTCTCACGCAACATCGTCATTTCAATCTGAGCTATGAGCCATTCGTACGTACGCATGCCCGTCCCTGGCTTGTCTGAAGACAGATCATAAAACTGACAAATCATGCTCAACTTCTTCGGCTTCCTGCACTGCTCAAGAAAATGGGCGTGGATAGAAGCTCGCATTTCATCGGACGGAGGTCGTGCGCCGTAGAGCTGTTGATATACATCTGTCCATTCATTATAGAAATGGTACAAATCAGCGTCTGGGCGATTAGGATCAATAACGACCTTGAAAATATCACGAGAAATACGATGCTGACCAAGGTCCGATCTGACTGAGCACCAATATCATATGGCCCGTATCATTTCGCGCCCTGCCAAAAGTCTCTTTTCATTCTGGGCAGCAAACTCCATGCGCTGTATCTGGTGAAGGAAGTGATTGCGATGAACTGAAAGGTTGCGATTCCTACGCATTTTCGTAAACTTCTCAATCAGATTAGTGGCGACCATGATGTCAAGACGTCGGAAGCGGCCCGGGTTTCTAAGATGTTATTTGGGCACAGCGGGGCCCATGGCTTCCATAGTCCAGAGCTGTGCCTCCTGAATCTTAGGAGACGATCCAGCCGCAGCACGGACGGCATGCATCTGCCACTCCCGCATGTTTGTAACATCGGGAATGTCCAACAGATCAACCTTTTGATTGTTGCCAACCTGTCTCCATTGGTCCAGGGGGGTGCTCTCGTCGAGACCTCCTGGGCCATTGGGCCCACCGGGGACCTGAGGTCCGCCGGGACCACCTCCACCGCCTGAGGATCCAGGACCCCCCGGACCCCCTCGAGGCGGCTTCCCTGACCGGTCTTGGGCAGCATGGGCAAGTGCGTACAAGAATTCAGTACTTGTGGTGGCGCTATGATCGTCCCCATCATTGCTCTGTCCTGCACCGCCGGACGGCGTGGCCGCTGGCGCGCTACCCTTACCTCCACTCGGCGGCAGGGCCGCTAGCGGCTTCGCTGGCCCCGCCCGGCTGAAAGATGATAGTAAATAAGGGTCATGTCGTCAACGGCGCCGTACATCTCGGCATTGAAGGGTATATTATTCCCGGAGATGCCTGGCTTGGCCGGACCTTCGGCGGCAGGACCAGGGACAGCGAAATGGGGTTGCAAAGCTGGCCTGACGGGCGTTTCCTGCGAACGTTGGGGCATATCGAATTGGTGAAACTTGGGCATGTTATCCAACGCTTCCTCGATAAATTGTAAAGACTCGATACCCATGGTCTTTGCCATCTCCTTTGCCCTTTCTTCCAAGGCCGCCTCTCGGTCAGCCGCTTGCGATCGAGACCGCATATGTTGTTCTTTCTCTTTCAGGGATGCGGCGATGGCAGCTTTGAGCTCCATCACCTCTTTCTCCGATGCAGCTGCGCGCGCCGGCGCTTCTTTCTCGCGAAGGTTGGCTGCTGACTTTTCCGAGCTCAATCGAAGCTGTTCCTCAGCTTGCCACTTCATCCTCTGCATGTTACACTTGTCAGCGTAAATATCGTCAAGGAGCCTCTGCTGTTGGGCCCGAAAGTTGGGGCCAGCGCTACTTCGCCCCCATTGCCCTTCCCACTCCGCCTGTTCCACGGGCAGGCTCTTTCGTTGAGCACACGCGACGCAACGCTTCGTGCTCATATCAAAGTGGATTGCACAACTTGGCGATCCGCAAGTGGCGCATGAACCGACCTTCGGGTTCGAATATGTTGAACAATTTCCGTCAGTGCCCCCTCTCGCGGGCCGCGGCTGCTGGGCAGCTTTTACCCGCAACATTGGCGGCTTCCCGCCTTCTAGGGGCGCCGAGCTAGGCTGGGCCTGCGACGGCGCGGCACCATGCGGCTGGGCCGCCGGCGACGGTCGCCCGCTCGCTCCTGCCGGCTTGACCGGCGGGCGCGCTTCGTCACCTGATTGCATCTGCCGAAGCGATGCCCTAGCATGTTCATGCATCTTGAGCTCTTCTCGATACTGATTATTATGGTCAACCATCGTCGCAGCTATAATCAGCGCACTGGCCGCTTCTAGCCTGGCAGCACAAAGTTGATATTGGAGCTCCTTTCTTTCATGCTCTGCCTCGGTTATCGCGGCCCCTTCCCCTTCTAGTTTCGCCGCCGCAACAGCGGCGCAGGCGGCCTTGACATCTACAGTTTGACTGCACGTCGCCAGGGTGGCCTGTCGCTCAGAAGATAATGTCTCAATAATCCAGTTCTCGGATTCTTCCGCATGCTGCTGGGCAGCCGCGGTCTGCAATGACATGTGCGCTATCAACTCTGGTTCTCGCCGACTGGCAGCTTGGGCCAGGGCGACCCGATCAGCCTCGAACCTCTTCTGAGCTTCGGCAATAACTGCGTTCATCCCCTCCCGATCCAACCGGGCCTGTTCGGCCCTCTGTGCTTCTAAGGCCATGACTTTTTGCTGCCTCTTAGCCTCTATGATTCTGGCCTGATCCTGCATGGCTCGGATCAAAAGACATCGGCAGTTATGTCCCTCCATCGGGAAGCAGTCCTCACACAACCATTGATTGCCACAATTGGGACACACGTCAGAACAGCACCCACACACTGGTCGCTTACAAGGCCCCCCCCATTCGCGGGCTTCACCAGGGCACCTGTTCTCCGCCCGGGGCGGGCAATCAGGGCCTGGATTCCAGCACGCCTCGCGCATGGAAATGGCACTGTTGCTCCTCGAAGTCGATCGGGCGCCAGATCGTGGGATCTTAGGCCGCCCCCTGCTCGAAGCGGACGATCGAGGGCGAACGCGCGTGCTCTCCGGTGGCTTGGCCACCTCTCGAAGCGCCCCATCCCGTTCATCCTGTGCAATCAACTCTGGGAGCGAGGCCGGGGGATCAAACATGTCATCATCCTCAACTACTGCGGGCACTGACGGCTGCCAATCGCCTGGGGCGAGGGCAGTCCGGTAGAAACCCTCCTGAAGCGGGGAAGCGTTCAAATCATAATCTTCATTCTTGTGCTTCTTGTGTTGAGGAGCTGGCGTTCGACCCGTGGTCTCCCGGCCATGTTTAATATGAAGCTGGGAACTCATTTCAACCACTGCCGCCTGGGGCGGTACCTCAGCGATTGGGAGAATGGGGGACGGTATCGATGTTCCCCATGGCTCGTGTACCACTGGGACGTCCGCGGTCTAGGTCGCTGATCGCGGTGTCTAGATCTGGCCCCGCAAGTGCCTCCCAAAGAGCTTCCAGGTGCTCGTAATCAACGGTCTCCTGCCCTGGGGATGCCCTTCCGTCTGGGACGGGACGGTCAGCAGCGTTCATCAACGGCAAAATTCGTTTTGGTGACATTTGGTATTCAGCGTGCTCCATGTCAGCTTCCATAGAGTTGACATCGTCTTCGTCATCAAGCTGTTCGTCGCTGTCTTGACCGGGTTGCCCGTTCAAGGCTATCGGGATGGGGTGAGTTCCGTGCGGCCGACCCCAACCGTCTGGGACGGCGGGGAGCACACTGCTGGACTCCCTTACGACTCGCAGCCTACTGGCTGGGCCAGCAGCCGGCTCAATCGAACGCATGGCAATCGGGCCGGAATGCACTGTTTTTGAGGACTCGGCAACCCAAGATGAAAAAGGCTCTTCGCCTGGCATTCATGGCTGGGCCGTTCCGCCTCTCCGTTCACGATCTCTAATCGGAATACGAGTGGGAGAATCACCTACAGATAAATCTATAACTTCTCCCGCGGCCCCTCCATAAGAAACCCGAATGAGATTAGAAGAGGGAAGAGTGCGGCCCTCCCCTGGGCCGCCGTCCTGTTGGTCTTGCCCGTCTCGATGCATATCGTGCAATCTCGCGGGCACAGCTGTCTCATCATAGCTCATTCCCGTGGCGATGCGGTCGCGGGTTTCGGCTGATAACCAGTATTTCCTCTGACAATCGGGGTAAGATGCCAAAGGAACAAAGGTCTCATGATCACTAGGCCCAGTAGTAGAGGGTATGGGATGAGACATCGATGAAACAATATGTTATCCGTTAAGCAAACGCACTCAAGTATAGGAAGGGAGGAGGCCGGCCGGCCGACGCCCAGACGCGGGCGCGTAGCAGCACGCTCCTTTTCTCACTCGAGCAGCAAAAGGCTGCATGATACAGTATAAGTAATAATAATGTCCAGGTATGACAAGGCAGGCAGCAGGTGAGGCAACTACACGATGAGGCGGAAAGGAGCATATCTACTTGAAAAGATGCGGCATCAGTACATACACTGTGTACCGAGAGAGGGCTGACAGAGAAAGCTACGCGATAAATGCGAAAGAGAAACAGAGAGAGAGCACAAGGGAAAAAGAAAGAAAGAGAGAAAGAGGGACAGACGGACAGAGTCGCAGAACAAAACAAGAATCGACGTGGGCGGAGGGGTCTTCGTATCCCTCGACTCCTGGAAGAACATCCCGATGATGGCCATCATGGCCAGGCGGCCGTTGGCCAGCTCCGCGTTCAGGGACCGCTTCTTCTTCTCAGGGTCCTCGATGCCGTCCCCCTTGAACACGCCGAGGGCCCCGAAGTACGACTTTCCGAAGCCCGCCTCGGATCCGCTGAGCTTGCCCGGCGGGTCCGTGGGGTCCTGCTTGGCCGCGTAAAGCTCGAGGAAGCCGCAGAACAGGAACATCTGACCCCAGCCAGCACCAGACACCTTGCCCAGAGCGCTCAGGCCATTCGGAAGGCTCGCAAAGGCAGGCCCCTCGAGGGCGACACCTCCCGGCCACCGGAAGAACTCTGGCGCGATGTACCCCATGGCGGCCCACATGGCGACGCGGCCGTGCTTGATCTCGGTGCACCTCCTCCTGTAGAAGACATCCGCATCGCCGTCCTTCGCAAGGCCGAGAGGGTCCCAGTAGCCGACGGGCGCCTGCACGCCCAACTCACTCTCGAAGGCGCGCAGCGGCGAATCCGTGTAGGTCGCCCAGTCGCCCCAGGCGGAGCCCGTGAGGCCGTCCTGCGGGGCAGGCAGCGACGTGCGTAGCCCCGCACCCCGAGTGCGACGCCCGCTTGTCCACAGGCTGCAGCAACGATTGGAACGGAGAGGGGTGCAGCGCAAGAGAGCCCAGACCTGCTTCGCTCACCGTTTGGCCATCTCGTCGGGGGGCAGTCCGACGAGAAACATGGGCGGGAGAAAGAGGAGAAAAAGAGAGAGAAAGAGTGAGAGAGAGAAAGCGAGAGAGAAACAGAGAGAGGGAAAAAGAGAGAGAGAGAGAGATAAAGAGAACAACGAGGGAAAATAGACGACATAGCAGGGAAATGATTGAAAAGATGCGGCATCAGTACATACACTCTGTACCGAGAGAGGGATGACAGATAAAGCTATGCGATAAATGCGAAAGAGAAACAGAGAGAGAGCACAAGGGAGAAAGAAAGAAAGAGAGAAAGAGGGACAGACAGACAGAGTCGCAGAACAAAACAAGAATAGACGTGGGCAGAGGGGTCTTCGTATCCCTCGACTCCTGGAAGAACATCCCGATGATGGCCATCATGGCCAGGCGGCCGTTGGCCAGCTCCGCGTTCAGGGACCGCTTCTTCTTCTCAGGGTCCTCGATGCCGTCCCCCTTGAACACGCCGAGGGCCCCGAAGTACGACTTTCCGAAGCCCGCCTCGGATCCGCTGAGCTTGCCCGGCGGGTCCGTGGGGTCCTGCTTGGCCGCGTAAAGCTCGAGGAAGCCGCAGAACAAGAACATCTGACCCCAGCCGGCACCAGACACCTTGCCCAGAGCGCTCAGGCCATTCGGGAGGCTCGCAAAGGCAGGCCCCTCGAGGGCGACACCTCCCGGCCACCGGAAGAACTCCGGCGCGATGTACCCCATGGCGGCCCACATGGCGACGCGGCCGTGCTTGATCTCGGTGCACCTCCTCCTGTAGAAGACATCCGCATCGCCGTCCTTCGCAAGGCCGAGAGGGTCCCAGTAGCCGACGGGCGCCTGCACGCCCAACTCGCTCTCGAAGGCGCGCAGCGGCGAATCCGTGTAGGTCGCCCAGTCGCCCCAGGCGGAGCCCGTGAGGCCGTCCTGCGGGGCAGGCAGCGACGTGCGTAGCCCCGCACCCCGAGTGCGACGTCCGCTTGTCCACAGGCTGCAGCAACGATTGGGACGGAGAGGGGTGCAGCGCAAGAGAGCCCGGACATGCTTCGCTCACCGTTTGGCCATCACGTCGGGGGGCAGTCCGACGAGAAACATGGGCGGGAGAAAGAGAGAGAGAGTGAGAAAGAGAGAGAGGGAGAGAAACAGAGAGAGGGAGAGAGAGATCCGCCGGCCCCCTTGTGGGGCCACCAGGCTGCGAGGCACGGGTTCGCAGTTTCCAGTACCAGTTGTAGCTTGTAGTTTCCAGTGTTACAGTTCTGCTTCTTGCTGGTCACTGTAACTAGTTGATTGACCGCGCGAGGGGGGGGGAGGCCCAAACGGGATTTTTAGCACCCCCTGGGCGCGTTGTCTGAATTGCTGGGGGGGCTCGAAATCGACACCCCTCACGCAGATCCGCGGGGTCAGGGTCCAAAAACACAGGGATTTGCCACATTTCTGAAATTCGGTGCCACCCCTCACGCAGATCCGCGGGGTCAGGGTCCAAAAACACAGGGATTTGCCACATTTCTGAAATTCGGTGCCACCCCTCACGCAGATCCGCGGGGTCAGGGTCCAAAAACACGGGATTTGCCACATTTCTGAAATTCGGTGCCACCCCTCACGCAGATCCGCGGGGTCAGGGTCCAAAAACACATGGGATTTGCCACATTTCTGAAATTCGGTGCCACCCCTCACGCAGATCCGCGGGGTCAGGGTCCAAAAACACAGGGGATTTGCCACATTTCTGAAATTCGGTGCCACCCCTCACGCAGATCCGCGGGGTCAGGGTCCAAAAACACAGGGGATTTGCCACATTTCTGAAATTCGGTGCCACCCCTCACGCAGATCCGCGGGGTCAGGGTCCAAAAACACAGGGGATTTGCCACATTTCTGAAATTCGGTGCCACCCCTCACGCAGATCCGCGGGGTCAGGGTCCAAAAACACAGGGGATTTGCCACATTTCTGAAATTCGGTGCCACCCCTCACGCACATCCATCGCAAGGCGTGGTAACCCAAACTGCGAGTACTCCCTCGGCCCTTTAATCCCAAGGTGTGGTAACCAAGCTCGTAAACCATACACGTCTTACCAATCGCCCTGTGTGGTAACCCCTCTTGTGATCAGTTGGTTTTGCCGATTGCGAATCGGCCTCGCATGAAGTTCCGATACTGCTGCACGACAGCGCCAAAGCCTCATGACTTAGCTCTTCCATGGCCCATTCTCCGAGAGAGGGGGCCGGCGGCAGGGGGCGAAGCCCTTACGGATAAAGGGAACTACGAGGGAAGATAGACGACATAGCAGCGAAATGCTTGAAAAGACGTGGCATTATAACATATACTCTGTATCGAGAGAGGGATGGCAGAGAAAGCTATGCGATAAATGTGAAAGAGCAAAACCTGAGAGAGAGCACAAGGGAGAAAGAGAGAAAAAGGGGCATAGAGACAGACAGAAAAAGTCGCAGAACAAAACAAGAATCGACGTGGGCGGAGGGGTCTTCGTATCCCTCGACTCCTGGAAGAACATCCCGATGATGGCCATCATGGCCAGGCGGCCGTTGGCCAGCTCCGCGTTCAGGGACCGCTTCTTCTTCTCAGGGTCCTCGATGCCGTCCCCCTTGAACACGCCGAGGGCCCCGAAATACGACTTCCCGAAGCCCGCCTCGGATCCGCTGAGCTTGCCCGGAGGGTCCGTGGGGTCCTGCTTGGCCGCGTAAAGCTCGAGGAAGCCGCAGAACAAGAACATCTGACCCCAGCCGGCACCAGACACCTTGCCCAGAGCGCTCAGGCCATTCGGGAGGCTCGCAAAGGCAGGCCCCTCGAGGGCGACACCTCCCGGCCACCGGAAGAACTCCGGCGCGATGTACCCCATGGCGGCCCACATGGCGACGCGGCCGTGCTTGATCTCGGTGCACCTCCTCCTGTAGAAGACATCCGCATCGCCGTCCTTCGCAAGGCCGAGCGGGTCCCAGTAGCCGACGGGCGCCTGCACGCCCAACTCGCTCTCGAAGGCGCGCAGCGGCGAATCCGTGTAGGTCGCCCAGTCGCCCCAGGCGGAGCCCGTGAGGCCGTCCTGCGGGGCAGGCAGCGACGTGCGTAGCCCCGCACCCCGAGTGCGACGTCCGCTTGTCCACAGGCTGCAGCAACGATTGGGACGGAGAGGGGTGCAGCGCAAGAGAGCCCGAACCTGCTTCGCTCACCGTTTTGCCATCTCATCGGGGGACAGTCCGACGAGAAACATGGGCGGGAGAAAGAGAGAGAGAGAGAGAGTGAGAGAGAGAGAGAGAGAGAAATCGAGAGAGAAACAGAGAGAGGGAAAGAGAGAGATAAAGAGAACCACGAGGGAAAATAGACGACATAGCAGGGAAATGATTGAAAAGATGCGGCATCTGTACATACACTCTGTATCGAAAGAGGGATGACAGAGAAAGCTATGCGATAAATGTGAAAGAGAAACAGAGAGAGAGCACAAGGGAGAAAGAGAAGAAAAAGGGACATAGAGACAGACAGAAAGAGTCGCAGAACAAAACAAGAATCGACGTGGGCGGAGGGGTCTTCGTATCCCTCGACTCCTGGAAGAACATCCCGATGATGGCCATCATGGCCAGGCGGCCGTTGGCCAGCTCCGCGTTCAGGGACCGCTTCTTCTTCTCAGGGTCCTCGATGCCGTCCCCCTTGAACACGCCGAGGGCCCCGAAATACGACTTCCCGAAGCCCGCCTCGGATCCGCTGAGCTTGCCCGGCGGGTCCGTGGGGTCCTGCTTGGCCGCGTAAAGCTCGAGGAAGCCGCAGAACAAGAACATCTGACCCCAGCCGGCACCAGACACCTTGCCCAGAGCGCTCAGGCCATTCGGGAGGCTCGCAAAGGCAGGCCCCTCGAGGGCGACACCTCCCGGCCACCGGAAGAACTCCGGCGCGATGTACCCCATGGCGGCCCACATGGCGACGCGGCCGTGCTTGATCTCGGTGCACCTCCTCCTGTAGAAGACATCCGCATCGCCGTCCTTCGCAAGGCCGAGCGGGTCCCAGTAGCCGACGGGCGCCTGCACGCCCAACTCGCTCTCGAAGGCGCGCAGCGGCGAATCCGTGTAGGTCGCCCAGTCGCCCCAGGCGGAGCCCGTGAGGCCGTCCTGCGGGGCAGGCAGCGACGTGCGTAGCCCCGCACCCCGAGTGCGACGTCCGCTTGTCCACATGCTGCAGCAACGATTGGGACGGAGAGGGGTGCAGCGCAAGAGAGCCCGGACATGCTTCGCTCACCATTTGACCATCTCGTCTGGGGGCAGCCCGACGAGAAACATGGGCGGGAGAAAGAGAGAGAGAGAGAGAGCGAGAGAGAGAGAGAGAGAGAAAGCGAGAGAGAAACAGAGAGAGGGAAAGAGAGAGATAAAGAGAACCACGAGGGAAAATAGACGCCATAGCAGGAAAATGATTGAAAAGATGCGGCATCTGTACATACACTCTGTATCGAAAGAGGGATGGCAGAGAAAGCTATGCGGTAAATGTGAAAGAGCAAAACCTGAGAGAGAGCACAAGGGAGAAAGAGAAGAAAAAGGGACATAGAGACAGACAGAAAAAGTCGCAGAACAAAACTAGAATCGACGTTGGCGGAAGGGTCTTCGTATCCCTCGACTCCTGGAAGAACATCCCGATGATGGCCATCATGGCCAGGCGGCCGTTGGCCAGCTCCGCGTTCAGGGACCGCTTCTTCTTCTCAGGGTCCTCGATGCCGTCCCCCTTGAACACGCCGAGGGCCCCGAAGTACGACTTTCCGAAGCCCGCCTCGGATCCGCTGAGCTTGCCCGGCGGGTCCGTGGGGTCCTGCTTGGCCGCGTAAAGCTCGAGGAAGCCGCAGAACAGGAACATCTGACCCCAGCCGGCACCAGACACCTTGCCCAGAGCGCTCAGGCCATTCGGAAGGCTCGCAAAGGCAGGCCCCTCGAGGGCAACACCTCCTGGCCACCGGAAGAACTCTGGCGCGATGTACCCCATGGCGGCCCACATGGCGACGCGGCCGTGCTTGATCTCGGTGCACCTCCTCCTGTAGAAGACATCCGCATCGCCGTCCTTCGCAAGGCCGAGCGGGTCCCAGTAGCCGACGGGCGCCTGCACGCCCAACTCGCTCTCGAAGGCGCGCAGCGGCGAATCCGTGTAGGTCGCCCAGTCGCCCCAGGCGGAGCCCGTGAGGCCGTCCTGCGGGGCAGGCAGCGACGTGCGTAGCCCCGCACCCCGAGTGCGACGTCCGCTTGTCCACAGGCTGCAGCAACGATTGGGACGGAGAGGGGTGCAGCGCAAGAGAGCCCGGACATGCTTCGCTCACCATTTGACCATCTCGTCTGGGGGCAGCCCGACGAGAAACATGGGCGGGAGAAAGAGAGAGAGAGAGAGACAGAAACAGAGAGAGGGAGATAGAGATAAAGAGAACTACGAGGGAAGATAGACGACATAGCAGGGAAATGATTGAAAAGATGCGGCATCAGTACATACACTCTGTATCGAGAGAGGGATGGCAGAGAAAGGTATGCGATAAATGTGAAAGAGCAAAACCTGAGAGAGAGAGAGAGCACAAGGGAGAAAGAGAAAGAGGGACAGACAGAAAAAGTCGCAGAACAAAACAAGAATCGACGTGGGCGGAGAGATCTTCGTATCCCTCGACTCCTGGAAGAACATCCCGATGATGGCCATCATGGCCAGGCGGCCGTTGGCCAGCTCCGCGTTCAGGGACCGCTTCTTCTTCTCAGGGTCCTCGATGCCGTCCCCCTTGAACACGCCGAGGGCCCCGAAGTACGACTTTCCGAAGCCCGCCTCGGATCCGCTGAGCTTGCCCGGCGGGTCCGTGGGGTCCTGCTTGGCCGCGTAAAGCTCGAGGAAGCCGCAGAACAGGAACATCTGACCCCAGCCAGCACCAGACACCTTGCCCAGAGCGCTCAGGCCATTCGGAAGGCTCGCAAAGGCAGGCCCCTCGAGGGCGACACCTCCTGGCCACCGGAAGAACTCTGGCGCGATGTACCCCATGGCGGCCCACATGGCGACGCGGCCGTGCTTGACCTCGGTGCACCTCCTCCTGTAGAAAGGCACAGACAGGCACAGGTGGACCCCCAATGTCGTCGAATGGGCGATTGGGGGTCGATGCATCCCCCCCTGAACGTTGCCCCTGACCGAGGACGGATCCTGGAAGAACCGATCTCAGAAGAGCCAGCTGTGCCCAGTCGTTTTACGACGCCGCCATGAGGGAGAGCCAGAGGTGAGGAGGAGGGAGCGGGTGGAGGAGTGAGGA